>CM067303.1:31610733-31769233 GCA_034231615.1 Meghimatium bilineatum
GTCCACCTTGCCAACAATTGCTAATAATTTAGGGATTCATTTTATAAAAAACCACCAATAATTCTGGGATCCCCCTTATCAACTGCCAACAATTCAGCTATCCTCATTTTGACAACTGGCAATTATTAAGCGATCCCAATGTCAATAACTGTCAAGAAATCAGGGTTCCACTTGTCAATAACTGCCAATAATACAGGGATCCCCTTGTCAACAACTGTCAATAATTCAGAGATCCCCTTCTAAAAAACTTCTATTAATTCAGGGATTCCCTTTGTCAAATACTGCCAACAATTCAAGGAATCCCCCTGTAAATAAGAGCTAATAGTTCAGGGATCACTCTCCTCAACAATTCAGAGATGACTCTAATTGCCAATAATTCAGGGAACCCGTTTGCTATGAACTGACAATAATTAAGAATTCCCCCTTTCAATATCTGCCAATAATTCAGGGATCTCTGACATCAACAACTACCAATAATTCAGAGACCACCTTGTCAACAACTGCTAAGAAATCTGGGATCACCTTGTCAAAAATTGTCAATAATTCAGGGATCCCCATTTCAACAACTGCCAAAAATTCAGGTATCCTACTTGTCAACAAATGGCAATAATTGTGCAATTCCTTTTTCAATAACTGTTAATAATTCTGAGATCCCCTTGTAAAAAAGCTGTCAAAAATTATGGGATTCCTTTGTCAGCAACTATCACTCATTAGTGGACCCCAATGTCAACAATTACCAATAATTCACGGATTCCCTTTTCTTATCAACTGTCAATAATTCAGTGATCTCCCTTGTCAACAGCTATCCTCATTTCGACAACTACTAATTATTAAGCAATACTAATGTCAATAACTGTTAAGAAATCAAGGATTTCCTTGTCAACAACTGCCAATAATTATGGGATCACCTTATCAACAACTGTCATTAATTCAGGGACTCCCTTTGGCAACTGCTGCGAAAAATGCAGGGATCCACTTATCAGCAACTGCCATAATTCAGGGATCCCCTTGTCAACAACCGACATTAATTCAGGGATCCACTTGTCTAAAAACTGCCAATAATTCAATGACCCATTGTCAACAACTTCCCATAAAGGGAACCACTTGTCAGCAACTGACATTAATTCAGGGATTCCTTTTGTCGAATACTTCAAAAAATGCAGCAATCCTCTTTGTCAATAATTCATGGATCCCATTGTCAGCTACTGCCAAAAATCCAGGGATCCCCATAAAAACAACTGCCAATAATTCAGTGATTCCCATCTCAGTAGTTGACAGTATTAGGAATGTAGGTTGGATTAAACAAAAACAATGGAAGGCGTTAATAAATATAAATATATCCATTTATATGTGTACACACATATATAATTATATGTATACAAACATCTATACACATGTATGCTCGTACGCACAGATATATATATATAGGTCTATATATAATAAAATATATAGGCACTATACATATATACATCCACATATATATGTATAATTATTAATAATAAACATTAACAAAATGAAATATATATATATATACAATTAATATATGTAAATAGACAAAAATACATATATACTAACACTTAATTATAAGTAAGTACATATGGACATATTCTTAAACAAAACAAGCATACAAAAATGAACACATAACAATGTTAGCACATATATTTACACATGAGTCTATTTATACATATGAACCAAAAAATATGACTAATCACAGGACAACAGAAAATACATGTATGAAAGGCATGCATATAGATATGTACAAGCATGCACATGCAACAACACAAAAGTAGGGGCTCACATAGGAATTTGTGTACATCATCACACAAAAGATAGATGCATACATTGCCATAAACAATCACCCACATAAAATGTAGACTTGTATTCACATGAACATTTGTCCACATAAAAATATATATACATGCATTAACATAGACATACGTTCACATAGTGATATATACATGCATTAACATAGACATTTGTTCACATAGAGATATATACATGCATTAATGTAAACTTTCACCCACATAAAGATATCAATATGTATTAACATAGAACAAACACTCAAACCTATTTTATGTGCACATATATACATGTGACCAAAAGTTGCTGTATGCATACATTGAATCATATAATCACAAATGCCCATAATACATATGCATGTGTGCATTTATCAACGTCTTAAATTTGTATTTCTTTAATCCAATCTACATTCTAATACTGTCAATTATTGCCCTCCCCTTTACCCGTTCAAACAAGTCTGGGCTCAAATAACAAAATATTTAGCTGTTAAATTCCCCCCTTCCCCCCAACCCCATCCCGGTTGAGATCAATTTAGTCTTGTCATAACATGTTACAATGCAGTATGATTACATTAAGTCTTGAAATGAGGGAAAGCTGTCTGATTTGTTTTGGTTACTCTCAAATCGCCTGTGGTGTTTTATGTCCTACTCAGTTCAAAGCGTTCACATGACTCTTTTCTGACCATGTCAGGCTTGGAAGTTGGATGACTAAAAGCTGTGGTTTCCTAATAGCTTTGGTCAATGCTTTAATGTCACTCCCACTTTACACAGATTTTATGCATATTTGTTCTTTCAATCTAAGATTTATCCATAGAAAGAGTATATGCATGCTGTCCATCACTCTTCAATCAGAATTTAAACATGAATTCAATATGATTAGACCTACCACATCAATCTCTGTATTAGAATGACCCATGTTACACACAATGCATCCATTTTTCATGCGGTCAAGGTGAGCTCTGGACACCACATTCTTATTGCCTGTGCAGGTAATAACAACATCTGTAGTTTTAATGACTTCTTCCATCTTGACTACTCGGAAACCATCCATACTGTGGATGAAAGTAAAGAAATATGCAAAATCGTTACAATACTCTACTTCACAGATTCGCAAGATTTCAACCCCTAAAAGTTCACAGATGCAAAATTTTAAACTTTTCTAATTCATTAATGCATCATCATCATCATCATGTGCGATTTCTGCAACGAAGGTTAGCTGCAACGGATCTCCAACATCCCCTGTCTCTTGTCTTGGTGGTGCACTCTGCTAGACTGTAACCTGTCCATCGTATGATGTTACTCTCCCACTTGTATCTCTGCCTACCTCTTGCTTCCTTCCCTTTGATTTTACCTTCAAGTAAGGTCTTCAATAATGTGTCATGTCTTTTAATGTGTCCAAAACATTTTATTTGCCTGATCTTTATTTCTCTTAGTAGTTCTCTCTTCATATTAAGTGTCTTTAGCACCTCTATTTTTTTTCTTCTCTTTCCATGATGTTCTCCCTATTCTTCTATATACCCTTATCTCAAAGGCATCAATTCTGTTTTCTAATTGTTTATTTAGTGTCCATGTTTCTGAGCCATACATTAATATAGAATATATGTAGCATTTTATAATTCTCATTTTTAACTCGTTTGTAATTTGTTTAGATATTAATAATTTCCTCATGTCATTGAAGGTACTTTTAGTCATTCCTATTCTCCTTTTAACTTCTGTTTCACATCTGCCATCATTTGTGACTATGTGTCCAAGATATTGATGATTTACTTGTTGTAGTTTCTCTTCATGTATGTTTATGTTTAGCTCTTGTTCTTCTGTGTCTTTGCTAATTATCATGGTTTTTATTTTTTGGATGTTTATATCCAGTCCATATTCATTACTTGATTTATTGACTTGATCTATTAGTCTTTGTAGTTCATGTTCACTTTCTACTAAAAGAAAAGTGTCATCTGCATATCTACGGTTGTTTATTATTTTCCCATTGATCTTGAGTCCAGGCATTTCTTTATATTTTTAAAGATGTTCTCTGTGTAGATAATAAATAGGTTTGGTGATAAAATGCATTCTTGTCTTACCCCTCTTTTTATTTCGATGTATAGTGAGTAGCTGCTTTCACACATTATTGATGCAGTTTGTTCCCAAATATTTCTAATTAGTCTGATGTCTTTTCCATCCATGCCTATTTCTTGAAGACACTTTATTAATTTTTCATGTTGGACTCTGTCAAATGCCTTGCTGTAGTCTATGAAGCAAATATAGATAATAAATAAATATAAATATATATAGATGCATATGCACAAGAGCACAAAAGTTTCCTCCTTATCACTGTTTAGAACCATTCAGGATATACAAAAACCTGCATAGATTAGCAGGATAATAATGTCTTGGATATAAAAACTCCAGCACAGATTAGTAGATGTCCGGGATATAAAAACTCCAGTACAGATTAGTAGATGTCCGGGATATAAAAACTCCAGTACAGATTAGTAGATGTCCGGGATATAAAAACTCCAGTACAGATTAGTAGATGTCCGGGATATAAAAACTCCAGTACAGATTAGTAGATGTCCGGGATATAAAAACTCCAGTACAGATTAGTAGATGTCCGGGATATAAAAACTCCAGTACAGATTAGTAGATGTCCGGGATATAAAAACTCCAGTACAGATTAGTAGATGTCCGGGATATAAAAACTCCAGTACAGATTAGTAGATGTCCGGGATATAAAAACTCCAGTACAGATTAGTAGATGTCCGGGATATACAAACTCCAGTACAGATTAGTAGATGTCCTGGATATACAAACAACTCCTGTACAGATTAGTAGACCTCCTGGATATACAAACAACTCCAGTACAGATTAGTAGACATTCTGGATATACAAACAACTCCAGTACAGATTAGTAGACCTCCTGGATATACAAACAACTCCAGTACAGATTAGTAGATGTCCGGGATATACAAACTCCAGTACAGATTAGTAGATGTCCTGGATATACAAACAACTCCAGTACAGATTAGTAGATGTCCTGGATATACAAACAACTCCAGTACAGATTAGTAGATGTCCTGGATATACAAACTCCAGTACAGATTAGAAGATGTCCTGGATATACAAACTCCAGTACAGATTAGTAGATGTCCTGGATATACAAACAACTCCAGTACAGATTAGTAGATGTCCTGGATATACAAACTCCAGTACAGATTAGAAGATGTCCTGGATATACAAACTCCAGTACAGATTAATAGATGTCCTTGATATACAAACTCCAGTACAGATTAGTATATGTCCTTGATATACAAACTTCAGTATAGATTAGTAGATGTCCTGGATATACAAACTCCAGTACAGATTAGTAGACCTCCTGGATATACAAACAACTCCAGTACAGACTAGTAGATGTCCTGGATATACAAACTCCAGTACAGATTAGTAGACCTCCTGGATATACAAACAACTCCAGTACAGACTAGTAGATGTCCTGGATATACAAACTCCAGTACAGATTAGTAGATGCCCTGGATATACAAACTCCAGTACAGATTAGTAGATGTCCTGGATATACAAACTCCAGTACAGATTAGTAGATGTCCTGGATATACAAACAACTCCAGTACAGATTAGTAGACCTCCTGGATATACAAACAACTCCAGTACAGATTAGTAGACCTCCTAGATATACAAACAACTCCAGTACAGATTAGTATAGCAAAATGAGTTAAACAGGTTACTAAAACACTTACCTTGCCTATTAATAAAAATATATAAAAAACATTATATATAAAAAACATACAATAAAACTAAACAGGATAATTCTCCACGTATCGGCTCAAATTGAACCTTTTTCAAGAGACAAACAACAGAAAACGACAAAATAAAAAACAAAATAAATGACTTTATTTCATCAAGCCCTGTCTCCATAGCGCAGGGATGGCAACGCATCTAGTAAAAGAGAAAATAGGATACGTACCATCTATTAAACATACCTCTGATCGCCCAATACTGGCTATCACTTTTCATCCTCATAATATGCCGGCACTACGTATCCTATTACGACATTTCTCTATCCTCCAGTTAGATCCCATCTCTAGTCCCTGCATTTCCCTATCTTCCACTAGTCGCTTTTCGGAGGGACAGAAACCTTCGGGATCTCTTAGTTCATTCTCGTCTGCGCACTTCTGCAGGTCAACTAGGAACTGTCCCTTGTCATCGAAATTGTTTGACTTGCCCTTTTGTTATTCTCACTCCATTTTTACAGTTTCCTAAATCACACTTTGATATTCAGGATTCTTTTTCATGTGTGTCCCGTAATTTAATATACTCTATCATATGTAAGCGTTGTGATATGAAGTATATTGGTGAGACTGGTAGATCGTTTAGCAGATAGATTCGCCAAACATTTGAGAGATATCACGAATCATCATGACTCTCCAGTGGCTAATCATTTTAACAGCCCGTCACATCATGGTAGCTCTGATGTCTCTGTAACCGGTTTGTTACGTTGTTATAACCGGTGACCGGCAAACGTCAGTCCTTGGAATATCGTCTCATTTGTCATATGGGGAGTCTTGCAACCACACGGAATGAACATTAATCACCGTTTTGTTTGAGTTACCCACCTTTTCTTTATACCCTATACTCCCGTATTGCACTGATTCTTGTAATTATTTGTCTTTGTACACTTTCGTGAGTAATTATTATTTTTTGTGTTTGCCGTACTTCTATATAATTCTTTTATGTCTTCTTTCTTTTGTGTATGTCAATATGTGATTATTTTGTACTCTGCCATTATGTTATTGTTAAATCATTTACATATTTAGATTTTGATTTCCTCGTTTTTATTGCAGTTGTCTCTTCGATGGGTGCCCACACATGTATAGTTATTTGTATATACATTTCGTTTTACATGGTTCTATGTATCCACACAATTACTTTGGGCCACACATTTGTATATATACATATGCAGTTGTTATAGCATTATCTTTATGTGAACGAACGTTTATATTTACATTAATATATGTATATGTTTCTATGTGTACGAATGTTCATGTTATTGTTTTTATTTATGTGAGAAAGTGTTTATGTGGATGAATGTTCATATTTATGTATACATATATATATATATATTTATGTATACATATATATATATATACTATAATATATATATATATATATATATATATATATATATATTTATGTGAGCGCTTGTTTATGTTAATGCACGTATCTCCATTCTGTGTCAATGTGTATACCTATTCTGGTGTGAGCCCTTTCCTGTATGTGGATACATTTACATGCCTGTGCATTTTGTGTGGGTATCCTTCACACATCTGTGTCCATTTTGTTATGTGTTTATTTCTTGACTCTTGGTGTGTGTATACATTTCTATGTATGTTTAGGTTTGGTTTTATATATATGTTTATGTCTATATTTGGTTTCACATTCATTCCATGCGTTTTCAAATGTTGATACTTCTTGTATCCTTCCTTCCCCAAACTCACTCACCCCACCACCACACAACCTCATCATTACTCATCTATCATTGTCATATGCCATTCTGGTTGGCGTAGGTGACCATGGTTCTCTGTTCACAGTATTGTTATCAGGATCGTTGTTTCCAAGCCTTGCTAGGTTGTCACATTAATATTTTCTCACGTCCCCATCTGTCTCTGTTCCCTTCAGTCTTGCCTGTTGTGACTATGTTCTTAAAACCTGCCTTTCTGATAAAGTGACAAAAGGGGTATTTTTCTTATCTTTTTCTTTTATTATTCTTGCACTCATCTACAGTGCCTCTAATTTCCCACTTTCGGTTTGCTTATAATGAATGCACGCATTTTCTCTTTTACTAGATGCGTTGCCATCCCTGCGCTATGGAGACGGGGCTTGATGAAATATAGTCATTTATTCTGTTTTTATTTTGTCGTTTTCTGTTGTTTGTCTCTTGAAAAAGGTTCAATTTGAGCTGATACGTGGAGAATTGTCCTGTTTAGTTTTATTGTATGTTTTTTTATATATAATTTTTTTAATATATTTTTATTAATAGGCAAGGTAAGTGTTTTAGTAACCTGTTTAACTTATTTTGCTTTACTATTTGTTCATTAGGTTACTGCGGCACCATATACTTTGTCGGACACCCTCTGACCATTTGGTTATTTACAGATTAGTAGACCTCCTGGATATACAAACTTCAGCACATATTAGTAGAAGTCTTAGATATACAAACTCTAGCACAAATTAGCAGACGTCCTGGATATACAAACTCCTGCGCAGATTAGCAGACATCTCAGATATACAAACTCCAGCACAGATTAGCAGACGTCTCAGATATACAAACTTCAGTACAGATTAGCAGACGTCTCGGATATACAAACTCCTGCGCAGATTAGTATGATAACTAGGATTAATAGGATTTTTTTTTTGGGGTTGTAATAAACGTAGACTCCTATCCATCAAATCACATAGGCTACATACGCCAGTATATGTACATAATGTTAACTGTACTTTAGGGCCTGATAAATTTTGTTAGACGTACGCCACTTTGGAATAAATTAAAATTCTACACAGAATATATCTTGCCGCTCATTGGGAATGTAATTTTAACTCTCACCCAGGCAATGCAGGGTATTCCGCCGGGTATTCCTTCTAGCAATATATATTTAACAATACGACTCTAGAGTTGCAGAAATAATGTAATGCTGAAAACAGGAACCAGTAATGAGAGTTATAAATCATTCTTGAAATCAACCCCACATTACAGATTTGATTTGACTCACCAGGCCTGCAGGGCACATATCGGATCTATCTCTGTCACACTAACGATGGCTCCAAGACCTTTCAGGGCCTGGCTACAACCTTTGCCAACCTGTAGCAAGACAGAACATTATCCAGGTCATTAATTAGCCCATTATCTGTAAAGAATAATGAGCATGCCATGTGAGGGGTATATAGAAAAAGGTATGGACAACAAACAAAGAGGGGGGGGTTAAACGGCTAACAATAACATAGCATGAGATGCAAGTTGTGGAAGAAGACAACTTGCAACTTTATACAACTTAGTACCACACACAATCAATGAATTCAATGAATTATCTGCCACAGACCTTGGGGTCACACACAATCAATGAATTCAATTAATTATCTGCCACAGACCTTGGTGCCACTTTCGATCAATGAATTCAATGAATTATCTGCCACAGACCTTGGTGCCACATATGATCAATGAATTCAATTCTTCTTCTTCTTCTTTCGTTCACTTGAAACATGTCTATATCTGTAATTCTGTCTCCTTAATAAAACTCACTGTCTTTTGTAGTTCATACAGTGTCCCATAGAGCTTTGATTCCAGTGTTGTTTCCTCTGGCCAATATGTCTGCCTCAGCGTTTCATGCTCAGAACACTCTTGAAGTATATGTTTGGCACTCTGTGCTGCCTGTCCACATGTACACATGGCCGTGTTGCCAATCTTGAACTTTGTATACATGTGACTGCGGAGTCGGTTGTGTCCTGTTCTGAGACGTAGAATTATAACTTGTTCTGATCTGTTCATATTGTGATAGTCATCTTGTGTTGGTGTTTGTGGCTTTCTTATTGACTTGATCATCTGTTTTTTCTGATGGTAGGTGATTGGTATATCTGGTTGGTCTTCGGCAGCACCTTCCTTAGCCAGTTGGTCTGCTTTTTCATTTCCTGGTATTCCACAGTGAGAGGGTATCCACTGCATGGTTACCCTATACTGGTAAGACAATTCGCTAAGTAGTTTTTTTAAGTCTGTTAGTTTTCCAGACTGGAGAGCTTGAAGCACTGACCTTGCATCTGTCAGGAATACCACAGGCTGTAGGTCAGAGTTGGAGTTCAGCAGTTTTTTAGCTGCCACACTAATTGCCTGGATTTCTGCATCATAATTATTGCAGAATTTTCCTGTCGGTGTTCTGATTGTATCTCTAGGCTTGTGTGGATATTCTATATATACACCTGCACCTCCATTCCTCACAGCATTCTGTGCTGACCCATCTGTGTACACTCTGACCCATATATCTTGTGGATATTCCTCATCCAGGAAACTGAGGGTGACTGTCATTCGCTGCACACTGTTCTGTTCGTCCTCGCTTAGTATTCCTTTCACATGGGTCTGAATGTATATTGGCATTCCATGGCTTTCACTCCACGGGGTTTGCTCTGGTACAGACCTTAAGTGGCTGTCAACTTCAGGTAGGTCTGTAAGTTGTCTACGGAGTCGTTTAGCTTGATGGATAAAGCTGCTCCTTTTCAGTCGTCCCATTGCTAGATTTTGGAATCTTTCCTTCATTGGATGACTTGGCATACACTGAAACTTTTCTGCTTGAATTAGTACTTTTGTGTCTCTGCGTTCGCCAAGTGTTTGCATTCTTCCCATTTTCTGCATCTCTGCTATGGGTGTTGATTTCATTGCTCCCAACATTATTCTAAGTGCCTGGTTTTGCACTTTATCTAGATCTTGTAATGTGGTGTTTGATGCAGGACACCACGCAGCTGAACCGTATTCCAGGTGTGGTCTTATGCCTTGCTGGTAAACTTTACTGAGTATATTTCCACTGGCTCCCCATGTGGTTCCACTTAGTTTTCTCAGGATAGCTAGCTTCCTCCTGGCTTTTGTTGTTGCTTTGTTTATGTGCTGCTTCCATGTCAGCTTATCATCAAAAGTAACTCCGAGGTATGTGGGTTGTTTGTCTTCTTTCAAGAGCTCTCCATCTATCTTGATATGACCAGCTTTTTGTTTTGGTGAGAGGGTAAAGAGTGTAGTGCTGCACTTATCTGTGTTAATGCTGACGCACCATCTATTAGCCCATAAGGTTAGGGCATCAATAGCTCTTTGTATTTGTTTAGTGGCCACTGTTGCATGTTCTTCCGTGCACCAGATCACCAGGTCGTCAGCATACATTGCCACTTTGATCCCGTGTGGTAGTTCAGCAACTAGGTCATTGATGTAAACCAAGAAAAGTGTGGGTGACAGGACTCCTCCCTGGGGGACTCCATGACGCAGTAGAACTTTCTTGCTCTTGCGACCATCTAATTGTACCCTGGCTCTTCTATTATGCAGGTATGCTTTTACCCATTTGTACATTCTTGAGCTAACCATGCAATTTCGCAATTTCTTTAGGAGCCCTTCTTTCCAGACCTTATCAAATGCTTTCCTGAGGTCTATCCATGCTGCTAGTACCAGTTTCTTTTCTTGGAAAGCATCCTCAATCTCTTGGGAGAGGTAGGTTGCCTGATCTTCAGTAGAGTAGCACTGTCTGAAACCTGCTTGCTGTGATACCAGAAGGTTTTCACTTTCAAGGTACCACTGCATCCTAAGATTGATAATGCGTTCCATTGTTTTACATAGACAGCTTGTGAGGCTGATGGGCCTGTAGTTGGAGACTGTGTTGCCATCTTTTCCTGATTTGAGGAGTGGTATCATTATTGCTTCTCTCCACGCCTGTGGTACATTACCTGTGGACCAGCTTGTGTTAAAGATCTGCAGTAGCTTTGCTCTTGCTGCACTTCCCAGGTTTCTAATCATTTCATTGGACACTCCATCAGCTCCAGGGGACTTTTTCATTTTCAATTTGGATATTGCATGCTCCAGTTCTCTCATTGTGATTGGTGCCTCCATGACTTCAGGTATAGGTTCACCTTGTCCAATGTTTTGCTGGTTCTCTCGAACCTCCTGTTGTTTGTCTGGGCTGACTTTGACGTTATTGTCTTCTGCAAAGGAATCTGCAAAGTAATCAGCTGCATGTTTACCTGTTAAAATGTTTCTATCTTTATAAAGTGTGATCCTGGTATTTCTCCCTGTACCTTCATCATTTAGTTGTTTTACAAGTTTCCATAATTTCCTAGTATCTCTTTCTAGGTTCAGCGACTCTGTTTTTTCTTTCCAGCTGCTCCGTCTGGCTTGTAACTTGGCTCTTTGAAATTTAGCCTTTGTTTGCTGATATTTGTTGTGATGTTCTTGGCTAGGTCTGTTCTCAGCCTGCTGTCTAGATGTTTCCATCTCATTTTGCAGCTTTTCCAGTTCATCATTCCAGTAGGGTTTGTAGTTTTTGCGTGCCCCCCTGGGTATGGTTTTACTAGCAGCATGTAGTATACATCTATTAAATTCACTCACTGCTCTATTGATGTCTTTGTCCAAGTTCATGTCCTTAGCTAGAACACTGGTTAAATGCTGGTACATTTTCCAGTCTGCCCTTTTATAGTTCCACCTAGTGAGCGTGCTGCTGTCCGTGGTAAATTCATTGTGGATTTCCAGAAATACTGGTCTGTGGTCACTACCTCCAAGCTGCTTTCCAACACCACGTGTGATCTTCCATTCCAAGCCTGGTGAGTGGAATGCTAGGTCTGGTGTAGAGGTGGTGTGCCATGCTCTCGAGTAGAAGGTTGGCGAGTCTGCTGGCTGGTTAATAAGGATGAGATTATTTTCATCCTGCCAGCTCTCAAGTTCCTCACCTCTCTTGTCGATATGATCGTAGCCCCAGCTCTGAGAGTGGCTGTTGAAGTCACCACACACCATAAGTCTCTCTTTGTCTGGAATTGTGTCTAGTGCCAATGGTTTATCATTTGGGCAGTAGTAGTTCAGGAGATGGAATTCTGCACTGTCTGTTTTTAGGTGGAGCATCTGGTATTCTGCCCCTTCCATATATACTTCAAGCTGACATGCGCTGATATTGTTTTTAACAAGTGTCAGAATTCCACCCTTTCGCCTGTCCTTTCGGTCACATCGGTAGCACTGGTAACCTCTGATTTTGAAGGCTATGTCGCTGCTGAGGTGTGTTTCTTGGATACAGCATATGTTAACTTGTTCTTCACTGAGGACATTTTCAAGTTCCAATTTTTTGCTGTATCCATCTCTTTTACTGTTGACACCCTCAGCATTCCAGTGCATTATTTTTATTGGTCGTTTGTTTGTTTGGCCAGTAGCTCTATTCCCTTGCCTCCTGGCTCCTCGGGGCAATTGAGAAGGACTTCCAGTAACTGAGGTTGGGCCCTTTCGAGGTATAGGGCCCGGCACCGTCCCTGCCTGAACGTCCGCCACAGGGCAGGCACCATAACTATTTATAGATGTAGACATGTTTCCATTGTGTTTTGTGCGTGGCATCCTGATTATCTGTGCGCCTTTTGGCTGGATGCCTCCGTCTTCAGCACTCTGCTTACTAGGGTAGGACTATGGTCCTGCTCGAGTGGGACTGCCCGACCAGTCTTAGTTTCCAGCCCCTGATGGCTGAACTAAGCCCCATCACCTCTGCACGGTGCTGGTCTCGATGGAGAATGAATTCAATGACGTATATGATGTTTGTGCCAAAATTATATTGTCTCAGTATATACCACAGATCTTAGTGTCACACACTGTCAAATGTCTTTGTGAGATCATTGAAATTATGCTACAAAGCACGTTTTTGTAAGTGGTTTTCTATCAATTTTTTGGTTAGAAAATGCTAGAATATCTGATTAGATGAATAGTTCTGTAATTCTTGCATAGTTTGATGTTGCTTTACATAGGAATTGGTATCGCTAATGAGTATGTCCATTTTCTAGACCATGTTTTATAGCCCACATTTTCTGGACAATGGCTGTAATAATAGTGATGAACTCCTCTCAAGTACGTTTTAGAAGTTCTTCTGGAATATTATGAACCCCTGGTGATTTGATTTTCTGTCAATGATCATATGAATGAGAACATAGTGAAACAACTAAGCATGAAGACAACATGAATGACAACATAAACAACATGAATGACAACACAACAAAGGCCACACTCCATCAAATATAAATAAATGAATGATCAATATTAAGAATAAACGGCTTTAATGTACCATGCTGAAGTGAGATGTGTTATTTGGTCTTAATATTAATAACGATTATTAATTTATTCTAGAACAATGGACTAGTAGAATAATACGGTTTAGAGATAAAACTAAAAGGTTTGGGTTAGGATTTGGCTGTGTTAATTGTAGAATGAACTAATGGGTTAAGGTTAAGGTTAGGATTAGTGTTAGACATTTATATTGGAGCAAACTATTGGACAATGTTACGAGATACTAGTAGAATAAGTAGTTATGGTTAGAATTAGAGATAACACTAAGAAGGTTAGGGTTATCTTGTTCCATATATTTGTCATTGTTTCTGAAAAGTTATGTTCCGAACGACAGTTGTTTAAGCATGTCACCTCTTTCCACCAACAATACAGAAATAGTATTACACACGTGTACATTATTTCTGGTATATTCGCTGCCACGCTTTGAAACGAACGAAATAAATGTCTTGAGGACAACTGTAGAACCTCCATTTATCCTGTCATAAATTGTCATATGAAAATGTCCCTATTGAATGCGCAATGGTCTCAATTGTAAAAGTGCACATATTTACGTCATAATTTTGGTAGCTGAAATTGTACTATATTTAGAGTGTGCGCATGAACGTGCAGTCATGCTATATTTAGAATAGGGAGATGTATGGGGGTCAGAACTAGTAGTACCAAAGCTTGACAATACAGATCTAGAAGTAAGATCTATTTAGAGAATGTACTACTGACCTCGCCATAGCCACAAATAAGTACTTGCTTGCCACCAAACATGACATCTGTTGTCCGTTTGAGCCTGTCAATAAACATTAAATACACACTAGTTTTTGTTTTTTCCCTCAGCTAACAAATTAATACATACATCTAGATACTCTTGTCCACATTCCAGAGAGTTTAACAATTTGAGAGAGGCCAGCAGAATCAGATAGGATAACAATTTGAGAGAAGCTAGAAATTTGAGAGAGGCTAGCAGATCCAGAGAGGCTAACAATTTGAGAGACACTAGCAGATTCGAAGAGGCTAGCAGTTAAAGAGAGGATAGCAATTTGAGAGAGACTAGCAATTTGAGAGAGACTAGCAGCTTGAGAGAGACTAGCAATTTGAGAGAGGCCAGGCATTTGAGAGGCTAGCAGTTCTAGAGAGGCTAGCAATTATAATATAACCCTTAGATTACTGTAGTAAAGGTATGACCCATGTAACCCTTATATTATTATAGTAAAGGTAGGACACATGCAACCCTTACATTATTGTAGTAAACACCACACAACCCACACCAAACAAATCACACTTAAATCCCCATATAAGGATCAAAGATGAAGAGCTTCAAACAGTCAATAATTACACCTACCTGGAGAGCATTCACTCACAGATGTAAGCATCGACACTGAGGTAAACAACAATAGCGAAAGCTAGTGTCACATTTGAGATGCGGAAATAAACCTTATGGAAAAGACGGAGAATAACAACTACCACCAAACTCATAAGTTACCAAACAGCAGTAATATTATCACACCTTTATGACTGTGAGACATAGACAGTAGATGCCAGACACACTAGAAGACTCAACCACTTCCATCTAAGTTGCCTGTAAGATACTCAATATCTATTGGTGGGATAAAATACTAGACAGTGAAGTACTGATGAAATCAAAATACTGTAAGCATACAAACAATGTTGATGAAGGCACAGACACGCTGGGCAGGACACATGGTCCGCATGAAAGATCATCCTTTACCAAAAAAGTTGTTATATGGAGAACTCCAGACTGGCTTTCGCAAGGCCGGAGGACAGAAGGAGCGTTTTAAAGACACTCTTAAGACATTACTGACCCACGTCAAAATAAGACACACATTCATACAAGAATCTTGCACAAGATAAATCCGATTGATATTGCAGAACCAAGAGTGGTGCAAAAGTTGCAGAGAACCTCTGACATCAATTTGTGCAACAAAAACGCGCTAGAAGAAAGGCATGAGCTGCTCAATGTCTCACAGACTCCTTCCACACATGCTCAGAGTGTGGTAGACAATTCCAAGCATGCATATGACTCATTAGTCACAGTTGGGTACACTGCAGACATCATCACAGTTGAATGGTCATCGTCGACTATGATGGACGAATAACATTGTAGTAAAGGTAGGTCCCATGTAACCCTTACAGTATTGTAGTAAAGGTAGGTCCCATGTAACCCTTACAGTATTGTAGTAAAGCTAGGTCCCATGTAACCCCTACAGTATTGTAGTAAAGGTAGGTCCCATGTAACTCTTACATTATTGTAATAATGTTAATACCCATATTCCCTTACAGTATTGTAGTAAAAGCAGGTCTCATGACATAAATCTGTCGCTGGGGATAATGGCAACTCTTCATTTTCTAAGCTTCAGCAACTATTAGGTGGTGTGACCAGTTCCTTTCCTTGTTGATTGACCTCACCTAACTCATGCATCAACTCTCTAACAAACTTTTATCTATGGTCAACTCTCTAACAAACTTTTGTTCATGGTCAACTCTCTAACAAACTTTTGTCCATGGTCAACTCTCTGATATACTTTATTCCATGGTCAACTCTCTGATATATTTTATTCGATGGTCAACTCTCTGATATACTTTATTCCGTGGTCAACTCTCTGATATACTTTATTCCATGGTCAACTCTCTGATATACTTTATTCCATGGTCAACTCTCTGATATACTTTATTCCGTGGTCAACTCTCGAACAAACAGAAAGCAGTTGATAATAACTTACGCATCTAAGATTGATTCTCTGCAGCTGTACAAGTTGTCAAATTTTGTCTGGAAAATCAAAGTGGAAAATTATTAGTCTGTATCAATAGTAATATGACCATAAGCAGGTCACACATGCATGTTTCTGGTAGATGGTATGCCTGGGAGATGATATTTGGAGGGTGTCTTGGAGGTGATACTTGTGAATGTTTCACTAAAACTAATGTCTTCTCACCAACTGTGTTCTCATCAATACGTGTGTCTTCTGACCATTACTACTGTCATCTCACAAATAGTAGTGTTTTCTCACCAATACTAGTGTCCTCTCAGAAATAGTGGTGTTTCTCACCAATGCTAGTGTACTCTCAGAAATAGTGGTGTTTTCTCACCAATACTAGTGTACTCTCAGAAATAGTGGTGTTTTCTCACCAATACTAGTGTACTCTCAGAAATAGTGGTGTTTTCTCACCAATACTAGTGTACTCTCAGAAATAGTGGTGTTTTCTCACCAATACTAGTGGCCTCTCACCAAAACTAATTTCTTCTCACCAAAACTAATGTCTTCACACCAAAACTCATTTCTTCTCACCAATACTAATGTTGTTTCACCAACATTAATGTCTTCTCTCACTAATACTAATTCCTTCTCACAAATACAAATGTCTTCTCACCAACATTAATGTCTTCTCTCACTAATACTAATTCCTTCTCACAAATACAAATGTCTTCTCACCAACATTAATGTCTTCTCTCACTAATACTAATTCCTTCTCACAAATACAAATGTCTTCTCTCACTAATACTAATTCCTTCTCACAAATACAAATGTCTTCTCTCACTAATACTAATTCCTTCTCACAAATACAAATGTCTTCTCTCACTAATACTAATTCCTTCTCACAAATACAAATGTCTTCTCTCACTAATACTAATTCCTTCTCACAAATACAAATGTCTTCTCTCACTAATACTAATTCCTTCTCACAAATACAAATGTCTTCTCACCAACATTAATGTCTTCTCTCACTAATACTAATTCCTTCTCACAAATACAAATGTCTTCTCACCAACATTAATGTCTTCTCTCACTAATACTAATTCCTTCTCACAAATTTTACAAATGTCTTCTCACCAACATTAATGTCTTCTCTCACTAATACTAATTCCTTCTCACAAATACAAATGTCTTCTCACCAACATTAATGTCTTCTCTCACTAATACTAATTCCTTCTCACAAATTTTACAAATGTCTTCTCACCAACATTAATGTCTTCTCTCACTAATACTAATTCCTTCTCACAAATTTTACAAATGTCTTCTCTCACTAATACTAATTCCTTCTCACAAATACAAATGTCTTCTCACCAACATTAATGTCTTCTCTCACTAATACTAATTCCTTCTCACAAATTTTACAAATGTCTTCTCTCACTAATACTAATTCCTTCTCACAAATTTTACAAATGTCTTCTCACCAACATTAATGTCTTCTCTCACTAATACTAATTCCTTCTCACAAATTTTACAAATGTCTTCTCTCACTAATACTAATTCCTTCTCACAAATTTTACAAATGTCTTCTCACCAACATTAATGTCTTCTCTCACTAATACTAATTCCTTCTCACAAATACAAATGTCTTCTCTCACTAATACTAATTCCTTCTCACAAATACAAATGTCTTCTCACCAACATTAATGTCTTCTCTCACTAATACTAATTCCTTCTCACAAATACAAATGTCTTCTCACCAACATTAATGTCTTCTCTCACTAATACTAATTCCTTCTCACAAATTTTACAAATGTCTTCTCACCAACATTAATGTCTTCTCTCACTAATACTAATTCCTTCTCACAAATTTTACAAATGTCTTCTCACCAACATTAATGTCTTCTCTCACTAATACTAATTCCTTCTCACAAATTTTACAAATGTCTTCTCACCAACATTAATGTCTTCTCTCACTAATACTAATTCCTTCTCACAAATACAAATGTCTTCTCACCAACATTAATGTCTTCTCTCACTAATACTAATTCCTTCTCACAAATTTTACAAATGTCTTCTCACCAACATTAATGTCTTCTCTCACTAATACTAATTCCTTCTCACAAATTTTACAAATGTCTTCTCACCAACATTAATGTCTTCTCTCACTAATACTAATTCCTTCTCACAAATTTTACAAATGTCTTCTCACCAACATTAATGTCTTCTCTCACTAATACTAATTCCTTCTCACAAAAATACAAATGTCTTCTCACTAACATTAATGTCTTCTCTCACTAATACTAATTCCTTCTCACAAAAATACAAATGTCTTCTCACCAACATTAATGTCTTCTCTCACTAATACTAATTCCTTCTCACAAATTTTACAAATGTCTTCTCACTAACATTAATGTCTTCTCTCACTAATACTAATTCATTCTCACAAATACAAATGTCTTCTCACCAACATTAATGTCTTCTCTCACTAATACTAATTCCTTCTCACAAATTTTACAAATGTCTTCTCTCACTAATACTAATTCCTTCTCACAAATTTTACAAATGTCTTCTCTCACTAATACTAATTCCTTCTCACAAATTTTACAAATGTCTTCTCTCACTAATACTAATTCCTTCTCACAAATTTTACAAATGTCTTCTCTCACTAATACTAATTCATTCTCACAAATACAAATGTCTTCTCACCAACATTAATGTCTTCTCTCACTAATACTAATTCCTTCTCACAAATTTTACAAATGTCTTCTCTCACTAATACTAATTCCTTCTCACAAATTTTACAAATGTCTTCTCACTAACATTAATGTCTTCTCTCACTAATACTAATTCCTTCTCACAAATTTTACAAATGTCTTCTCTCACTAATACTAATTCCTTCTCACAAATTTTACAAATGTCTTCTCTCACTAATACTAATTCATTCTCACAAATACAAATGTCTTCTCACCAACATTAATGTCTTCTCTCACTAATACTAATTCCTTCTCACAAATTTTACAAATGTCTTCTCTCACTAATACTAATTCCTTCTCACAAATTTTACAAATGTCTTCTCTCACTAATACTAATTCCTTCTCACAAATTTTACAAATGTCTTCTCTCACTAATACTAATTCCTTCTCACAAATTTTACAAATGTCTTCTCACTAACATTAATGTCTTCTCTCACTAATACTAATTCCTTCTCACAAATTTTACAAATGTCTTCTCACCAACATTAATGTCTTCTCTCACTAATACTAATTCCTTCTCACAAATTTTACAAATGTCTTCTCACCAACATTAATGTCTTCTCTCACTAATACTAATTCCTTCTCACAAATTTTACAAATGTCTTCTCACCAACATTAATGTCTTCTCTCACTAATACTAATTCCTTCTCACAAATTTTACAAATGTCTTCTCACTAACATTAATGTCTTCTCTCACTAATACTAATTCCTTCTCACAAATTTTACAAATGTCTTCTCACCAACATTAATGTCTTCTCTCACTAATACTAATTCCTTCTCACTAACATTAATGTCTTCTCAGCAATATTGCTGTCTTCTCACAAATACTAATATCCAGTGATGTCCTGCTACTTCAGGAGCAGTAGTAGGAGTGTGCTAGTTACTTTGCTGAGCAACTGATTTTAGTTTGAGTTTACTTGTCATTTGTGAATAGCACCCTCGGTTACGGCATGCTGACGGTAACAGTAATCTGGTGGTTGTTAGTCAATCACTAGCTAGACAAGCTAAACACATGACTGTATGATATTACTCACCAACTATCTAGACAACTGAATACATAACTGTATGATGCTAGTTACCAACTATCTAGACAACTGAATACATAACTGTATGATGCTAGTCCACCACTCGGTAGACAATTGAACACATAACTGTATGATGCTAGTCACCAACTATCTAGACAACTGAACATATAACTGTATAAAGCTAGTCACCAACTATCTAGACAACTGAATACATAACTGTATGATATTACTCACCAACTATCTAGACAACTGAATACATAACTGTATGATGCTAGTTACTAACTATCTAGACAACTGAATACATAACTGTATGATGCTAGTCACCAACTATCTAGACAACTGAGCACATAACTGTATGATGCTAGTCCACCACTCGGTAGACAATTGAACACATAACTGTATGATGCTAGTCACCAACTATCTAGACAACTGAACATATAACTGTATAAAGCTAGTCACCAACTATCTAGACAACTGAACACATAACTATATGATACTAGTCACCAACTATCTAGACAACTGAACACATAACTGTATGATGCTAGTCCACCACTCCATAGACAGCTGAACATGCGACTGTGTGTTCATGACAAATTCATGACAAATATATGCATGACAAATAAATGAATGGGAAATAAATGCATTAAAAACAAATGCATGAGATATAAATGCATGAGACATAAATGCATGAGAAATAAATCCATCAGAAATAAATGTATTAAAAATAAATGCATGACAAATAAATACATAACAAATAAATGCATGACAAATAAATACATAACAAATAAATGCATGAAATACAAATGCATGACAAATAAATGCATGGCAAAACATGAATGATAAATAAATGCGTGACAAATAAATGTCTGACAAATAAATCCATAAGAAATAAATGCATGGCAAATAAATGCATGATAAATAAATGCATGACAAATAAATGCATGGGAAATAAATAAGTGACAAATAAATACATGACAAATAATTGAATAGCAAATAAATGTGTCTCAAATAAATGCTTGGGAAATAAATGAATGAGAAATATATGCATGACAAAGAAATACATGACAAATAAATGCATGACAAAAAATGAGTGACATATAAGTGCATCACAAAAAAATTGCATGACAAAAATGCATGATATTAAATACATGACAAATAAATGCATGACATACAAATGCATGACAAGCAAATGCATGACAAACTTGGATTTTCTGGACAACAGTGATCACATACAATACCAACAGAGAAAAAGATTTACAGTCTAAAAATCAGAACCAGCAATGTCTCTAACCTTTGTAACTGAGTCATTGACATTCATAGCTGGTACTGTTAGTTTGCCAGTTTTGGACAGCTGGTAGAGACGATGTACTCCAGTAACGCTCTCCTCTACGATACCCTTCACCATGTTGAACATGGCTGGGTATTTCTTAAGAAGCCAGTGAGTTGCATCTCCACCATCATCCAAGATCTGGACGCAGAAATATCCATTCAATGGATGATATATGAACAGTTGTGAAATATCAATTCATTGGATGAGACATATGGATAGTTGTGAAATATCAATTTAATGGATGAGATATATAGATAGTTGTAAAATATCAATTCAATGGATGAGATATATAGATAGTTGTAAAATATCAATTTAATGGATGAGATATATAGATAGTTGTAAAATATCAATTCAATGGATGAGATATATAGATAGTTGTAAAATATCAATTTAATGGATGAGATATATAGATAGTTGTGAAATATCAATTTAATGGATGAGATATATAGATAGTTGTGAAATATCAATTTAATGGATGAGATATATAGATAGTTGTAAAATATCAATTTAATGGATGAGATATATAGATAGTTGTAAAATATCAATTTAATGGATGAGATATATAGATAGTTGTAAAATATCAATTTAATGGATGAGATATATAGATAGTTGTAAAATATCAATTTAATGGATGAGATATATAGATAGTTGTAAAATATCAATTTAATGGATGAGATATATAGATAGTTGTAAAATATCAATTTAATGGATGAGATATATGGATAGTTGTAAAATATCAATTTAATGGATGAGATATATGGATAGTTGTAAAATATCAATTCAATGGATGAGATATATAGATAGTTGTAAAATATCAATTTAATGGATGAGATATATAGATAGTTGTAAAATATCAATTCAATGGATGAGATATATAGATAGTTGTAAAATATCAATTTAATGGATGAAATATATGGATAGTTGTAAAATATCAATTTAATGGATGAGATATATGGATAGTTGTAAAATATCAATTCAATGGATGAGATATATAGATAGTTGTAAAATATCAATTCAATGGATGATATATGAACAGTTGTGAAATATCAATTCAATGGATGATATATGAACAGTTGTGAAATATCAATTCAATGGATGATATATGAACAGTTGTAAAATATCAATTCAATGGATGAGACATATGAACAGTTGTGAAATATCAATTCAATGGATGATATATGAACAGTTGTGAAATATCAATTCAATGGATGATATATGAACAGTTGTGAAATATCAATTCAATGGATGATATATGAACAGTTGTGAAATATCAATTCAATGGATGAGATATATGAACAGTTGTGAAATATCAATTCAATGGATGAGATATATAGATAGTTGTGAAATAAATATAATTGATTCATTGGATGATATCTGGACAGCTGTGAAATAAGGATAAATTTATTGGATGATATATGAACAATTGTGAAATAAATATCATCAATTTATTTGATGATAACTGGAGAGTTGTGAAAAAAATATAGGCCTAATGTAGCTAGGGTTAACATAAATCCTCCTCTCCTGATATGCCCTATTTTATAAATATATATGTCACATGCGATATTTTATATATATATGTCACATGCCATATTATATATATATGACACATGCCATATTTCATATATATGTCACATGTCATGCCTTAAATCTTCTTTTTCCTCTTCATTCTCAAATTCAGCCTGGATCTCTTGTAGTAGGACAAAGGCCCTACTAGATTTATAGCAGGATGAAGTTCACAGAATGGAAATACATTATTTCGCTTTCTATCTTTGAGAATGGTCCAACACACCCGTCTTCGAGGTAGGCCTTTCATTTAAGGATATCAACGTTATTTAGAATTGTTAAAATTTGCTAAATTCTTCCTCTCTATCTCTGCTGACAATAATTATGTAGAGTAACTTTTCTCCTTTATTGTAGATCAACTGATACATGAGAGAAACATATTTTTGTATCCATCAGAGTTCACCTATATAGACATATCATGTCAACATATTCATAGTTACTGACAAAGTCATAAAACATTGCTAAAAGAAATTTATAGTTACTGACAAAGTCATAAAACAATGCTAAAAGAAATTCATAGTTACTGACAAAGTCATAAAATATTGCTAAAAGAAATGTATAGTTACTGACAAAGTAAAAAAACATTGCTAAAAGAAATTTATAGTTACTGACAAAGTCATAAAACATTGCTAAAAGAAATTTATAGTTACTGACAAAGTCATAAAACATTGCTAAAAGAAATTTATAGTTACTGACAAAGTCATAAAACATTGCAAAAAGAAATTTATAGTTACTGACAAAGTCATAAAACATTGCTAAAAGAAATTTATAGTTACCGACAAAGTCATAAAACATTGCTAAAAGAAATTCATAGTTACTGACAAAGTCATAAAATATTGCTAAAAGAAATTTATAGTTACTGACAAAGTCATAAAATATTGCAAAAAGAAATTTATAGTTACTGACAAAGTCATAAAACATTTCTAAAAGAAATTTATAGTTACTGATAAAGTCATAAAACATTGCTAAAAGAAATTCATAGTTACTGACAAAGTCATAAAACATTGCTAAAAGAAATTTATAGTTACTGACAAAGTCATAAAACATTGCTAAAAGAAATTTATAGTTACTTACAAAGTCATAAAACATTGCTAAAAGAAATTCATAGTTACTGACAAAGTCATAAAATATTGCTAAAGGAAATTTATAGTTACTGACAAAGTCATAAAATATTGCAAAAAGAAATTTATAGTTACTGACAAAGTCATAAAACATTGCTAAAAGAAATTCATAGTTACTGACAAAGTCATAAAACATTGCTAAAAGAAATTTATAGTTACTGACAAAGTCATAAAACATTGCTAAAAGAAATTTATAGTTACTGACAAAGTCATAAAACATTGCTAAAAGAAATTTATAGTTACTGACAAAGTCATAAAACATTGCTAAAACATATTCAATCTTCAGATAAGTATAAGAATTTTCAGATCAGTAATAATGAAATCTTCAGATACGTATCTTCTTCTTCTTCAGTGTTCATTCTCAAACTCCTGCTGGATCTCGTTTGTAGCAGGACCATGACCATGGTCCTACTAAATTTTCAGCAGGATGTAGTCCAGAGAATGAAAATGCATTGTGTCCCCGTTTTATTTGTGCCTATGGCCAGACATATCCGTCTTTGGCGGGAGATACGTATAAGAAACTTCAGATCAGTAATAATGCAATCTTCAGTAAGTATAAGAATAAGGTTATTCATAAATATCAATAATGAAAGTTATTTACATTTTTGTCTGTAGATGTGCAGCAATAGTGGTATGTGTGTAGATGTGCAGTAGTAGTAATATGTGTGTAGATGTGCAGTAGTAGTAATATGTGTGTAGATGTGCAGTAGTAATGGGGTGTGTGTAGATGTGCAGTAGTAGTGATATGTGTGTAGATGTGCAGTAGTAGTGATATGTGTGTAGATGTGCAGTAATAGTGATATGTGTGTAGATGTGCAGCAATAGCGATATGTGTGTAGATGTGCAGTAGTAGTGATATGTGTGTAGATGTGCAGTAGTAATGGGGTGTGTGTAGATGTGCAGTAGTAGTGATATGTGTGTAGATGTGCAGTAGTAGTGATATGTGTGTAGATGTGCAGTAATAGTGATATGTGTGTAGATGTGCAGCAATAGCGATATGTGTGTAGATGTGCAGTAGTAGTGATATGTGTGTAGATGTGCAGTAATAGTGATATGTGTGTAGACGTGCAGTAATAGTGATTGTGTGTAGATGTGCAGTAATAGTGATATGTGTGTAGATGTGCAGTAATAGTGATATGTGTGTAGATGTGCAGCAATAGTGATATGTGTGTAGATGTGCAGTAGTAGTGATATGTGTGTAGATGTGCAGTAGTAGTGATATGTGTGTAGATGTGCAGTAATAGTGATATGTGTGTAGATGTGCAGTAGTAATGGGGTGTGTGTAGATGTGCAGTAGTAGTGATATGTGTGTAGATGTGCAGTAATAGTGGGACGTCTGTAGATGTGCAGTAGTAGTGGGGTGTGTGTAGATGTGCAGTAGTAGTGGGACGTGTGTAGATGTGCAGAAATAAAGGTAATACTGCTAGTAAAACTGTATAAAAATAATACTCACGTGGAAAACAGGTAGTGAAGTATTACTAAACGACCACTAACACACAATCACTGTCGGATGCTTACATGAAATAATACACACAACAAAACATAGGATATAATCATACAAATAACAATACACAGGACATAATCGATGTTTCGAACCAAATAAGATTAATAAGCTTATCAAGATACGCACATAACATAAAAAGACAACGAGAAGAAATAACTACACCACAACAAACGTGTCAGAGTGAAATATGAATGTGAGATGGTTCGAAACGTCGATTATGTCCTGTGTATTGTTATTTATATGATTATATCCCATGTTTTGTTATTTATATGATTATATAATTTGTTGTGTTGTATGTATTATTTCACGAAAGCCTCTGACAGTGATAGTGTGTTAGTCGTTGTTCAGTAATACTTCATTACGTTTCCCACGTGAGTATTATTTAGATGTGCAGCAGTAGTGGGATGTGTGCAGTAGTAGTGGAATGTGTATAATTGTGCAGTAATACATGATGTATGTAGATGTGCAGTAGTAGTGGGATGTGTATAATTGTACAGTAATACGTGATGTGTGTAGATGTGCAGTAGTAGTGGTTGTGTGTAGATGTACAGCAATACTTTATATGTGTACATGTGCAGTAGTACTTGATATGTCTAGATGTGCAGTAGAAGTAGATGTGTAGATCTGCACTAGTAGTGGATGTGTAGATCTGCACTAGTAGTGGATGTGTATATGTGCAGTAGTAGTGGATGTGTAGATCTGCACTAGTAGTGGATGTGTAGATGTGCAGTAGTAGTGGATGTGTAGATGTGCAGTAGTAGTGGATGTGTAGATGTGCAGTAGTAGTGGATGTGTAGATGTGCAGTAGTAGTGGATGTGTAGATGTGCAGTAGTAGTGGATGTGTAGATGTGCAGTAGTGTTGGGTATTTCATTCCAATTTGATGAAAGTGAGCAGTGCAAAGCAACATATTAAAATTGATTTTTATAAACTTCTAACAAAACATTAAAAAAAATAAATACATGTAGTCCCATATGAAAATCGTCAGAAATATGTTTCCTATTAGAATGGTGAGTCGAAAGTGTATAATAAAAACTTTATGCTGTTTTCTGTTAGAATATTGTTTCCTGTTAGAATGCTGTGCAATGTTAGAAAGTGTAAAATATAAACTTTATGTTGTTGTATTGATTTATTGTAATTTCCACAAATGCTGTTAGACGTCTTGGGGAGTTGAAAGATTTCTGTCTTGTCCATCTTTGTTGCGCTTGTCATGGTTAGTCTGTAGATTTTAACAATTGAATCTTCCCAACTTGTTATTGGTCTTCCTCTGGCTTTGTAGTCATTCTTTCTGGTGGTGTACGCCTGGCTGGTAAGTGATTGTGATCGTTCCATTCACATAAGGTGTCCGAACCAGTTGATCTGCTGTCTTTCTATATATTGCTTACATGATATGGTCCTCACTATCTTACTGGTGTCTTCATTTCTCATTTGATCTCTTCTGGTGACGTTTATAGCTTTTCTCAGGCATTTAATCTCGCATGTTGTAATCTTTCAAGAGTATTTTTGTCATGGTTCATGTCTGGCACTTGTAACATAATGGAATAAAGATGGTGTTTATTATCTACCATATTGTACACAGCAACGATGCTGTCAAAATTAAAACAGCTAAAGAATCTATGACAGGGTACTAACATAAGAACTAAGTTGTGTTTACTACAAACATATGAGTTTCCTGTGGCAACATATGACTGCGAAGCATGGACACTAAATAAGACAGTAGCCAAAATAATAACATCGTTTGAATTAAAGTGCTACAGAAGAGTTCTGAGAATACCATGGACAGAAAGGAAAACGAACCAGGAGGTATTAAAATAAATAACGTCCAAGAAGGTTAGCTTCTGAAAACCATATTAAAGAAACAGCTATTATTGTCAGTCAATTATAGAGTTTTACTGGATAGGATGATAGAAGGCAACAGGGGCAAAGACGCCATTAGAAAACAAGACATTCAAGAATGCCTGCTCATGGCATTAAAAGAGGCGGTAAAACGTGCTCAAGACCGTTGAGAATTCAAGAGATCCATAGGGAAAACTACGTTCTGGAAATAATATGTCACCTGATGATGATATTGTACACAGTTTTCTATTTACCATAAGGTGCACAGTTTTAAATCTACCGTATATGATTATTTAGCCATTACATATACTGTATTAAACAAACTAACTAGAACATACCATATTCTACACATTACCTACCATATTTGGCTGCCATCCCTCAGCATTGATGCACTTATCAATACACCACCAAAAATCATCCTCTGTTTCTCCCTTCCAGGCATAAATAGAATATCCTGCCTCAGCTAGAGCTGCAGCCACTTCATTCTAGAACAATATGAAGAAATCGAGAGATTAGCATGCACAGACGCAAACACACACAATCGCGCATGTGCCACACACACACACAAACCAGAACTCAGAGCAGTACTGTGCACAATTGATCAAGTATAACAACATGGAAATAAATGCAGGATAGTTGACGCCTAATGTTGCATCTCTGCTGATGTTGCATCTCCGTTACCAAGTCTAATGTATGCCATATTTGATATTCCACATTTCAAACGAAACATAAATGTGCCAACTTCATTGTTCTTATGTCACAACTGGTCATTGAGAAACTCTTTATTCCCTGCTTGTCAACTGTTGTTTTTGATAAAAAGATACATTATCCCAAAGGAATCAGTGTCGAAGATACTGTATGTATGGTCTTTTTGCGTCTTTCAGACAATGATAAGTTTGCAAAAATAAGCAATCCATTGAGAATTTTCTCAGGAATAGGGGCATTTCAATTGATCATGTCACAGAAAAAGAAGAAATTGTGTTTGCTAGTTTCTATTCAAAGATACTAGATTTACATACTAGCCTGAATATGCTCACATGTATTCATCTATATACACTTTATACATATTCTACCAAACTGCAGATAGAAAACAAAGGAATATTCATTCAAAGCTAAACGTTTACATTCACTAAAAAACTCACCTGTGTAGAGTAAATATTACAAGCACACCATCTAATCGAGGCACCCAAGGCTGCCAGGGTCTCCACCAAAACCTGTAAATAGGAACAGTACTAAGTGAATCCACTGTACTCTACTGACCAGGTATATTATTAGGTGTGTTATATTACCAGATACTGTACTCTACTGACTGCATTACTATGCCATATTATCAGTTACTGTACTCTACTGGCTGCATGACTGTGTTATATTACCAGATACTGTACTGACTGCATGACTGTGTCATATTACCAGATACTGAGTTCTACTGACTGCATGACTGTGTCAAACTACCAGATACTGTATTCTATTGACTGCATGACTGTGTCATACTATCAGAACCCATTCTTCTTGAATACTTGTGACACATATTGCACCGCAGTCGTTATGTGTAGAGTATTATATTTGCTGTTAGTCAAACATTAGATGACTGTTTGTAGCTTATGACACTATCTGTTTCAGTTCTCGTTTCAGATTGTGTTTATAATGATCTTTTTAGATTCAAGGTTCTTTACCAAATTGTTTCTGGTCAGGTATCTTAATTCTCCTTGTTTCGAACTATAACATTACCAAGCCATCTAGTCTAAGGACGTGACCGATCATAACATCGCCATACCATCTCGTCTATGGACATGACCGATCTAATACTTGTTAGTTCTTTTAGAGTAAAAATAATAATCTTAGTTAGTCATCAGATATCATCACCATGGCACACTCTGAAATTGCCCATCTTCTCATCTCATATTCAATATATTATTCCAGCATGTGGTAAACAACTTTTCCTGCTATGTGTTGGTTAATAGCTACTCCTTTTGATTTCTACATGAAACTCGTTTCTTGCAGTACCGCACTTCACTCTCATGTTTTGCATTTTTGCAGTCCTGCGTCATTAGCCACAGACACGTGCGAAAAAATACGACATCATCTAATTGGTCTAAGTGCTTGATTGAATTCAAAATATCAGTACGGTCCATTGGCTACATCTGGCCACCATGACCACGCTGGAAGTTGTATGTGATCTTTCATTTCCCCACACACCCACTTGCCGAAGCACATTAATGAAGGTAGCTCTCTTAAGCAGAAGCTTCATTAACAACCCAAACCACTAACGGCGTGTTGGTCTAAATATATCGACAGAATATTTCCAAGCACACACATAGAATAAGGAACGATATATAGAACACTCTAGACATCAACCACAGCATTGCCCTGGTCGCAGTCATCACGTTGAACTTTAGAATTGGCGTTGCGTCAATAGACGCAAAAACGCTCGGTGTCTCCTCCCATGACGAAAAAACGTAAAGTGCGCACACACATTTTTATTTATTTGCTATAAATATTATAAAAAGATAATATCTGAAAGTTATCAGCCCATGATCTGTCCTTGTTCCCAAGATCCTTTTGCGTCCCAAAAAAGAAAATTAACAATGACGTCACATCATTGCCGGTTGAAGACTTAGTGGGAAAATCCATTTACCTTTTAATATCTTCCTGTCTTTCAAATATTGGTTCCAGACCAATCATACGCTTAGAGATAATGTATGAAGATGAAGCGGAAAGGGAAATTCCCTATCTAGTACATTATGATATCTGTGCATAAACATAAGCTATTCGTTTTTTGTGGTTGTGTGTAATTAATTGTGTAATCTATAACTACACAAAAGAAATACAGATTTGAGGACTTTCTTCATCTAAAGTTTTTTCAATTAGTATGTGAGAGTAAATAAAAAAAACTACAGCTAAAAGTTCCTCCAGAAGATATTGAATAGTGTAATAGAACAGTACCGATTCTTCTATAGCAACAAACTAGAAATTGAACTTATAACGTATATGTAGATTAGACATATGCATTAACCTCCTAAAGAACTCCAGGCATATATTGTTGTAAATGGCCTAGACTCACACAATCAGGAAGTAACAAAATTAATCCGCTTAGTGTTGACTATACCTACGATTACATGCTTTCCGACATGTAGTATACCGTATGACATATTCCAAGTCATGGATGTTACATTTATTCGTTAAGGATTACAATATTAAATTGTGTTTTTATGTACAGTCATCCCTCAGTTATCGAGGTTAATAGGGATCAGAACCAGCCGCGATAAGTGAAAAACTGCAAAGTAGTGTCATCCTCTCATTTTTAATACACGTGCATTGTTTTGTATGTATAATATCAATAAGTGTATATGAAGTGCATATGTTATCATTAGAACATTAAAGAATAGTTTCAAATATGCATACATGGCAATACGGTTACTGAATTTTACAACAGTTTTACAACGCGGTTACAACTTTCGCGCCATAATTCTTTGAACAATCCGCGATGCACTGAGGCCGTGATAAATGAACCGCGATTCACCGAGGGATGACTGTATTCTTAAGCTCGCGAAGTAAACATTCTGTAACCTTGGATAGTGTAATTATTCACAAACTAGTCAACAGGTATCTGCACACCTCTATGTTCACAATGTCACCCGGGCAAGCTAGAACTGATAGCTATAATTATGTTTAGCACAAGCAAAACAGAGCGCAAACTTCGTCAAAAAAGCTATGTTATTTTTTATGGGTATTAAATGAGCCTTATCACATCAGCACAGTACCACAAGACTTTAGTCAGAAAACTTTGGCATGGGCGGAGAAATATCATATCGTGTTTAACGGCCATAGTGATCACTTGCATAGAACAAGGGCGTCTTCAAGTGCTAATAGCCCCCAAACTCTTCCTCCATCAACTATTCTTCTATCTAGTCTTCCCTGGTGGATCATAATCGCTGTCCGCATGCAACAGCAACCACACCTCCGAAACCGCTTCGGTGTGTAAATATGTGAAGACGGAAAATGGGATCAGTGCCCATGGTTGCTGATGTTTAGACCCATATCCTGCCCAGCATGTAAAGTCTGGATGCGGCAGACTTTGCAAAGGAGCTCAACTAACATGGGCCACTGGGCAGAAAGTCGTCTTGCCTCTGAGATCATATATGTAAGGGCGAGAGTTCTCCCTCACTTTAATTCAATTTTAATCGCGCAAGTCATGGCTTTCATCATCATCTCATCAATTATTACAAAAAAGTCCTGCGGCGATGGGCGAGTGGTCGTTCTCCAATGACATTAAGGAAACTCTGGAGTTCGGCAGCTGACTGGGCGGCTAAGCAGCCCTATTCAGGAAAGCACTGATCACCTCCTTAGCCAGATGAAGAGGCTAGAAAAGGTGTCCTAAAGATTACTTGTCTCACCACGATCCAGGCCAGCACACCACAGCTGGCGAGGATCCCTACTCAGCTGTAAACAATACAAGAAAACCAGAAAATTTAATGTGAGTCCACTCATAACTGGCGCATGGAATGTGCTCACCCTACTGGAACGCATGCAGGTAGCACGGACAGAAAGACGTACCGCACTTGTAGCGAAAGAGCTAGCAAAGTACAACATTTACATCACTGTCCTCAGCGAGACAAACTGTCTGAGGAGGGTGAACTTGTAGAACAAGACGCTGAATATTCATTTTTCTGGATTGACAGAAGCAAAGAAGTGAAACGCAAAGCTGGAGTTGGATTTGCAATTAAACCTAGCAAAGCCAGAAAGATGGCTGGACCTCTAAAGGGCATTAGTGGCCGGCTAATGACTGTACTCCTTCCACTTTCCAAAAAGCGGCAGGCAATATACGTTAGCGTGTGTTCCCCGACTATGACGAACCCCGATGAACAGAAAGAAAAGTACTTACAGGAACCCCCAAATCCAACAAACGAATCATCAATGGTGACTATAACGCACGATTTTGTTCGGACTGCGCGTCCTGGGATGGTGCACTAGGCAGGCATGGCATTGGCAAATGCAATAGCAATGGACAGCTATTGCTCGAAACATACGCAACATTCAATCTACTCATCTCTAACACTGTCTTTCAACTTCCTCGCCGTAATAAGACTTCATGGATGCACCCACGATCAAGACAATGGCATTAAATTGATTATGTCATCGTGAGACAACGTGATAAGCGGGATGTGAGAATCAATAAATTCATGTGTGGCACAATTGAGTGTAAAATAAATATATGTTAGTTTAGGTAGGTACTGTATGTTGATTATACTCTTCGCATACCATACATAGCTATAGGTGCTCAGATCTCCGCATCGGTAAATCTCTCAGGGCATAACGGCTGATGGCTCCGGTTCTATGTTGATCAACTGATCTTGTTTAAAATATGTGTTAGGTGTTCTTTATAGTCATGCTTATCTTCACTCCCAAATCGCGCATTCTCGTCATTGACTCAAGCTCATTTATCTCAAAATCCACTGATATTGCGGACTCACAGAGAGCACTTAGTGTGGTTTCTCGGTCCAAAGGCTGACCATTTGTTATGGTGGCGAGGTTAGCTAATTGGTCGGCCCATTCGTTTCCCTCCACAACCACGTGTCTTGTGACAGATAAACGTGAATTTTTCACAGCTAGACAACCATTTTAGCTTTCTCTCATGACCCCCCCCCCCACCATTATTTAACGTACATTACCTATTTTGACTTTCTGAATAAGTCCTGCAAAAAAAAAACCCACAAAAACCAGCTCGTAGGCTTCTGAGTTGACAAGAAAATAATTAATGACATCAATAATATAGAATAGGAACCTAGATAGTACGTTATCACAAGATTCCAACGTTAATGTTGAAGTGTATACAAGGATCGCAGATTGTATGAAAATGTGTGACGTAGAAATGGCATTAACCTACAGACTAAGTTGAAAGTCTACAGAGCAGTGGTACTTCCAGTGTTGTTATACGCTAGCGAAGTATGGACTGTGCATAGACATCATGTGAGGAAACTCAATCACTTTTACACAACTTGTCTCAGAAAAGTTATGAACATCAGATGGCAAGACAAGATTCCAGATTTTCCCAGCAATGACACTATACTGATGCAGACTCAGATTCGTTGGGCAGGTCATTTGGTACGTATACCAGACTATCGCATACCAAAGATACTTCTCTATGGTGAGCTGGATAAGAGTAAAAGATCTCAAGAATGCCAAACGAAGCGCTACAATGACTCGTTAAAGACCTCACTGAAAGCGTTTGAAATAGACCAAGACACATGGGACGAACTTGCACAAAAATATCTACATGGCGCTCTACAGTCCAGAAGAGCACATATCTTGTGAAAAGAGGAGAAATGATGCAGCCCAACAGCGGAGAGTAGCTAGAAAGTCACGGATAGACCAAAATACGCCTACAGTGGTCATTCCATGTCCGAACTGTCTAAGAACATTTACAGCTCGAATAGGGCTCATTAGCCATCTACGAACTATTAAGTATGGTCATAATTCTAACTGAATTTTCAAAAGTGGATGTAAAAAAATGGTCATAATCTTTTGTGATGGACGAACATACAGAATAAGATATATAAGTTGTGCTTGTATATATCGACAGTCATGCAATAATTTACATTATGACATGTCGAACGAAATTACATCAACAATTCACACAGAAATTAAGAATACCTGTATGTACTGCTGCAGAATATAGTACAGGATAGACTTACCGTAGTCTGTGATGTGAGTACAAGATGAACATATTGCAGTCTGTGATGTGGGTACAATATGGAACTTACCGCAGTCTGTGCTGTGATGTGAGTACATCCGATAATCTTGGCACCTTGAAGAGGCTTATCAGCCTCGGCTCTCCTCCTCAAGGCAACTAATCCAGGCATCTCTAGATAGAAAAATCCGTGTGATGCAATCATAAAACAGGAACCAAGGCACAACGTACAAGTGTGGGAGTATATTCTAGTTACAAGACAATTGCTACAACTTCGTTCTTAACTGCAGTTACAAGTTGTATATTGCATAATATAGTCGTTATCTTCTTCCGTTCGCATTAAGAACAAAAGCTGTATGGAAGCTATCTTTACACTTAAACAACTAACAGAAAGAGCCACAGTAAACAACACAGAATTATACATCGCATTCGTCGACTAAAGAGAGGCTTTCGACAGAGTAGACAGACAACAATTATGGAAAACACTATCAATATACAGAGTACTAGAACATTTAATCAATATATGCAAGAGCATTTATACTAATAGCCAATGTGAAGTAAGAACAATTACAGGCGTGTCCACTAAGTTCAAATTCAGGAGTTCGCCTGAGGTATGTGGGATTCCTTCTACTATTTATAACATATATCGACTACATCTGTAAACTAACAAGTACCAACGAAGAAGATACCATAAACGACAAATTGAACGAACTACTCTTTGAAGACGATCAAGTACTAATAGCGACATCAGAAGAGCAATTGCAAGAACATATGAACAGACTCCACACATGTCAAAAATTCAACATGAAGATTAGTATTGAAAAGACCGAAATAATGGCAATAACAAAGAAAGAAAGAAATATCACTATCACCATCGATGATAAACACATTAAACAGGTAAAGGAGTTACTTACTTAGGAAGCATTATATTGAGTCAAGGGAAAAACAGTAAATAAATACAAAATAGATGCAACACACATAAAGATCCTAGGACAGGTGACACGTATTTTTAAGTACATAAATGTAAACACAGACACTAAAGGCATTACACAAGACTATTATTATCCAATCACTGTGCTACCAGTACCAGACCTGGACAATGCAGCACAAGACAAAAGAAAAATAGTGACAGTAGAAATGACATGTCTACGAAGGATACTAGTAGTGTCATTAAGAGATAGAATTAGAAACGATAACATCAGACAGATAGCCAAAAAATGCCAGTATTAGAACACATTAAAAGACTACGAACAGACAGCATGTTACAGAAGGCCTGACATATGGACATCAGGGATATAAAGCCAGAGGCAGACGTTTTAAAAGAAGAACCACAGAAATCAAAGAAGCTACAGGAACAAGCTTACAAACAGCACACAAGAAAGTAATCTCCAGATAATTCCTCTACCTCTGACGCCGAAAGGCAAACTAGGGCACAGCGTATAGATAGATAGAGATAGACAAAACAAGTAAACCAATAAAGTTTAACAATAAAAGAAATCAACAATAAAAGACTTCAACAATAAAATATTTCAACAATAAAATATTTCAACAATAAAATAATTCAACAATAAAAGAATTCAACAAATATTGCACTGCTATCTCAATATCTCGTTTGCCAAATGTAATAAAAGTGATCAACAATAAAATAGATCAACAACAAACGAGTTCAACAATAAAAGAGTTAAAAAATATACGAATTTAATCATAAAGACTTCAACAATAAAAGAGTTCAACAATAAAATAGTTCGACAATAAAATAGTTCAGCACTAAAGGAATACAACAATAAAATAGTTCAACAAATATTGTACTGCTATCTCAATATCTCGCTTGCCAAATGTAATAAAAGAATTCAACAATAAAAGAGTTCAAAAATTAAATACTTCAACAATAAAAGAGTTCAAAAATAAAAGAATTTAACAATAAAAAAGATCAACAATAAGAGATCAACAATAAAAGAATTCAACAATAAAAGAGTTCAAAAATAAAAGAATTTAACAATAAAAAAGATCAACAATAAAAGAGATCAACAATTAAAGAATTCAACAATAAAAGAATTCAACAATACAAGACTTTAGCAATGAAAGAATTCAACAATAAAATAGTTCAACAAATATTGCACTGCTATCTCAATATCTCGCTTGCCAAATGTAATAAAAGAGTTCAACAATAAAAGAGTTCAACAATTAAATACTTCAACAATAAAAGAGTTCAACAATAAAAGAGTTCAACAATAAAATAGTTCAACAGACCTTGCTCGGCTATCTCAATCTCTCGTCTGCCAAATGCGCCATGGTCAATGTTCTTGACACAGAAATCGCTGAATCCTTTGGATGTTCTCTGAGGTAAGAAAGTAAATGTGATCGTTTGAAAGTCACTGACACATATCTAGAAACTCCAACAGGATGCCCATATGCTTTAACTTTGAGGAACACCTACTTGAAGATATTTGTACTTCATATTGACATATATATATATATACCGAAGACATGAATGTGATAAGACAAGACATTTATTTATTTACAAGAAATACCTTAAATCATTGACGACTGTGTACTTGCGTTCATACAAAATTGCGATCATGCAACATTGTGATCATATACCATTGCAATTATACAACATTGCGATCATGCAACATTGCTATCATACAATATTGCGATCATACAACATTGTGATCATTCAATATACAACATTGCGATCATACAAAATTGCGATCATACAACATTTCGCTCATACAACATACAACATTGCAATCATACAACATTGCGATCATGCAATATACAACAATGCTAAATCATGTTCTGTACAGCTTTCTCTCTTTTTTTTCTTTCCTCTCTTCCCTTTATACTCCTTTATATCTTGTAGCGTTTAGGGGTAGAAGAGTTCTCTGGTGATGGTCTTTTTATGTGCATCATATATATTTGTTTTCGTTGATTATTTTGTTTCTGTAATCCATCTTGTGCATGGTCTGCCGCTGGCATTGTATCCATCGTGTCTGTATAGTAATGCGATTTGATGAGCACTACCTGATGGTAGTCTGGAAGCGTGTGAAAAACACTTAATCTGACGTCTTCTAATGTAATCCAGGATTGGGCATTGTGTTCGTTAGTCGTCTGATGTTTTTATTTCTGATTCTGTCTCTTATTATTTCTCCAAGAACTCCACGCAGACAGGTCATTTCTGTTGTAACAAGTTTTCTTTTATCTTTTGTCATTAGTGTCCAGGTTTGACATTAGTAGCACAGTGATGGTATGATGATCGTTTTATATAGTGTTGTTTTAGTATTTATGTTCACATAGTTGTTTTTGAACATATGAAACATCTGTCCTAAGATCTGGTATGCTATATTGCATCTGCGTTGGATTTCTTTTGTGTTTTTCCCATTTGATGACATGATGCTTTCAAGGTAAGTAAATTCTTTTTCCTGTGTAAGTTGTTGATCGTTCTGTGAAAACAGTAGTGTTTCTTTCTATTTTTACAATAGACATTACATCAGGTTTTTCCTGTTTTTATATTCATACTAAAGTCCCTACATGTTGTGTACAGTCTATTTATATGTTTTTGTAATTATTCCTCTGATGTTATATCTCATGTGCTGTAAATAAGTTCATCAGGTGACATGTGCCACAGTGACAACCCATCCAGAGCAATGCGATTCCTACTTGACTGTCCAACTGAGGAAGATATCTGTCGAGCAATGCGATTCCTACTTGACTGTCCAACTGAGGAAGATATCTGTCGAGCAATGTGATTCCTACTTGACTGTCCAACTGAGGAAGATATCTGTCGAGCAATGAGATTCCTACTTGACTGTCCAACTGAGGAAGATATCTGTCGAGCAATGCGATTCCTACTTGACTGTCCAACTGAGGAAGATATCTGTCGAGCAATTAGATTCCTACTTGACTGTCCAACTGAGGAAGATATCTGTCGAGCAATGAGATTCGTACAGGACTGTCCAACTGAGGAAGATATCTGTCGAGCAATGAGATTCGTACAGGACTGTCCAACTGAGGAAGATATCTGTCGAGCAATGCGATTCCTACTTGACTGTCCAACTATGACAGATATCTATCGAGCAATGAGATTCCTACTTGACTGTCCAGCTATGACAGATATATGTCGAGCAATGCGATTCCTATTTGACTGTCCAGCTATGACAGATATCTGTCGAGCAATGCAATTCTTATTTGACTGTCCAGCTATGACAGATATCCGTCGAGCAATGCGATTTTTATTTGACTTTGAGCTATGAACATAGATTACAGACGGACCGTGCAAGAACCAAACTCCAAATCAGCGCTGATGAGAACACCTACTACATACTAAGATACAACGTATATACATGCACAATATGTGTGGCGCATGGCTGAGAGGTGAGTGTATAAGGTAACACAGTGAAAGGAAGAAAAATCGTGGATGGGGCATGTCGAGGAAGATATATATACAATGTGTTTGAGAGCTGGAGGACGTAGTAGGAGGATAAATGTTCCAGTAGATTGACATACTTCACTGCGGATAATGATAACCCTTGATAGAGAATCTAGGAGCTAGTGTCATGTAGCTGTTGAGTCCGACCTGTAGGCGGACTGACCCATAGTTTACTGACCCATACCCAAAGAGATCTAGAGACAAACTGACCTATACCCAAAGAGATCTAGAGACAAACTGACCCATACCCATAGCCAAAGAGATCTAGATACAAACTGACCCATACCCAAAGAGATCTAGAGACAAACGGACCCATACCCAAAGAGATCTAGAGACAAACTGACCCATACCCAAAGATATCTAGAGACAAACTGACCCATACCCAAAGAGATCTGGACACAAACTTACCCATACCCAAAGAGATCTGGACACAAACTTACCTACACACAAAGAGCTATAGACACAAACTGACCTACATGCACAAAGATACACATAAGCTGTCGAAAAACCGATCTACACAAAACTTACCCACATACACACCGTCACCAATCGATTAACACATAAACCGACTTACACATATACAATCCTTCACAAAAATAACTCGCACAAACCAAGAACCTACGTGGACACTGACTAACCGTCACAAACCCCCTTGCCCAAAACCGAATTACACACAATATATTGTCCCATTAAAAGGAATATGTACAAATCTATCTACATACAAACTTATTTACACACAGATCAACCTACATATAGGCCTACACAAACAGAACACACCTACACGCACAACGTCACAAACAGATCTACAGACTAACTTACCTACACACAGACCATGATTCAGACACACCAACACACAAATCAACCGAACACATACACACAAACAGCCTATACATGCCTACACAAAGCGACCTACACATATACGGACGTCTACATTCAGACATGAAATCACTACAGTGATTGTGAGTTATAATGCAATCAAGACGTCTCACCTGGCCTTTCTCACGAGGTGTGATTTCATCTTCATCTGATGAGCTGCCTGTGTATGAAGCTGGGAAAATGAAAGATATAGCGTCTACATCAAAGATATAGCGTCTACAGATGCATCAAAGATATAGTGTTAACAGATGCATCACATATATATCGTTTACAGATATATCATGTATATATAGTGTCTACAGATTCTTGATTAGGAACAAGCGTCACAGCACTGGGAGCATTCCCATATGCTCTGCTTGCCGTTCCGTCAGACATCTGTTTATAAGCTCAGTGTTCTATCAGTTACTGATTACGCATTCTTCTGATCTTTCCGGAGAGGGAGCACTTTCTCCCATCGCCTCTAGTCACTCTCATTTCTACCATTCTCTGAATATGTACATTGTCTCGTTCGACTTCCTCCTCGTCTTCTGGTAGGGTAACCATGACTACTCTAATCATATCAATCCTGCCTCTTCTTATCTCGGTGCAGTTTACCAAGGCTATAAAAGCCAACACATCGACTCCTGGACAGTAGATCCATGTAATTCTCTGCGCTTTTTCGAGAAGATTGACCCATTCAGTTCTGATAATACACTTTTCTATCTTCCGCAGCATACTTTGAGAGTCCGGCAGAATCACTGAATATGTTGGTGGTTGTTTCGCCAGCCAAGTGAGAGCTGCATTTTTCCATTTTATTTTTCCATTTTTCACCGCCTCTATTTCCATTCTCATACTCGATGTTGTAGTGGGGTACGCAGCTGACTTCTCAGTTAATTTCTTGCCATTTTGGTAGGCCACGAAAACCCAACAACACCTGTTTATTTATTGTGTGACTGACCAATCTGTGTAAATTATTGTATCGTGTGGCTTCGAGTGCTGCAGTACGAGTTCTTGGATCATTCCCTCTGTTCTGTTGGCAGCCCAGTCGCAGCACTCTCTTCCCATATGTCTACAGATACATGAAAGATATAGCGTCTACAGATACATCATATATATATATATATATATATATATATATATATATATATATATATATATATATATATATATATATATATATATATATATATATATATATATAGCGTCCACAGATATATACCATGGACAGCGAAGAAAACAAACCAGGAGGTATTACGAACAGTTAACGTCCAGAAATGATGACTTCTGAACACCATATCAAAGAATTAGCTATATTTTTTTCGGTCATATTAAGAGACACGACGGCATGGAGAGAGTATTACTAAGGGGATGATAGAAGGCAACAGGGGCAAAGGCCGACTAAGACGCCGCTGGACAAAAGATGTTCTAGAATGCCTGCGCATATCATTAGAAGATGCAGGGCAACTTGCTCAAGACCGCGGAGAATTCAAGAGATCCATAGGAAAGACTACGTTCTGGAAAGAATATGTCACTTGATGATGATGTCCACAGATATATGAAAGATGTAGCGTCTACAGATACATTTATACAAGAATAATCAAATGTGTCATTATTAGTGAGAATTAAATGTGTGATATAACAAAGAAACTCAGTGTTCAAGGCAAAGTATCACGTTGATTCTATGTCTGTTACGTGTTCAAGACAGTGTGTCACGTTGAACCTATGTCGATTGGAGTTCAATACATTGTGTAAAGTTGAACCGATGTCGGTCAGTGTTCAATGCATTGTGTAAAGTTGAACCTATGTTGGTCAGTGTTAAATGCAGTGTGTCACATTAAGCCTATGTCGGTCAGTATATAGAGGGACATGAATAACGTTCTGGCTGTTATCTACACCTTTCGTCCCCACTCATTTACAAAGGGATAAATGTTTCAATGTACGGCAACAACACTAAACAGGAAGTAAGTGGCTGGATTAACACAGGGCAAATATCAAGATACACAAAAACAGATATAAGTGTTACCAAAATAAGACATAAAACAACATAACAACGAGATACAGAGATAAACGACGTTCGACAAAAAAGCCTACATCATAACAAACCAAAGACCACCTCACATTTACTCATTCAGACATGATCTTTAGTTTAAAGTTTGATAAACATCCTCTATCCGTATTTCTCAACAAGACTGCCTACTGTCACCCATTCTATAGATCGCAGCGGCCACATACAGAAACTGCTTTTAAGGTCCGGACAAACAGGTTAGGGTAACCAAGTGGCTCCGGCTCGGAGGTAAACATAGGGCTTGTCTGCCCAAGCTTGTGAAAACTGCAAATAGCGGACAGCACAAATGACAAATCTGTTATTCAACGAACTGGTAGACACTCGTCAGCAGTGTTGTGAGACACTTAGAACACTCTAGTCATTCACTGTACCCTGGTACATCTCCAGTGATCTTGATGTATCTTGCTACTGGAACGATGTTGGATCAGGAAGAGAGATTGTGGTCGACTAATGGCGCATAAAGTCTGATGTAGGTCGATGAACACAACTACTCTGATGTAGTTTTACGAACACACAAACTTTGATATAGGGTACATGAAGACAACATGTTTAATATATATGTACATGGACACAACTTGTATGATATAGGTGCATGAACAAAGCCTAAGAGAGGTACATAAACACAGTCTGAGGTACATGAACAAAGTCTAAGAGAGGTACATGAACACAGTCTGAGGTATATGAACAAAGCCTAAGAGAGGTACATGAACACAGTCTAGGAGAGGTACATGAACACAGTCTAAGAGAAGTACATGAACACAGTCTGAGGTACATGAACACAGTCTAAGAGAGGTACATGAACACAGTCTGAGGTACATGAACACAGTGTAAGAGAGGTACATGAACACAGTCTGAGGTACATGAACACAGTCTAAGAGAAGTACATGAACACAGTCTGAGGTACATGAACACAGTCTGAGGTACATGAACACAGTATAAGAGAGGTACATGAACACAGTCTGAGGTACATGAACACAGTCTAAGAGAGGTACATGAACACAGTCTGAGGTACATGAACACAGTCTGAGGTACATGAAAACAGTATAAGAGAGGTACATGAACACAGTATAAGAGAGGTACATGAAAACAGTCTGAGGTACATGAAAACAGTCTAAGAGAAGTACATGAACACAGTCTGAGGTACATGAACACAGTATAAGAGAGGTACATGAACACAGTCTGAGGTACATGAACACAGTCTAAGAGAGGTACATGAACACAGTCTAAGAGAGGTACATGAACACAGTCTAAGAGAAGTACATGAACACAGACTGAGGTACATGAACACAGTCTAAGAGAAGTACATGAACACAGTCTGAGGTACATGAACACAGTCTAAGAGAGGTACATGAACACAGTCTGAGGTACATGAACACAGTGTAAGAGAGGTACATGAACACAGTCTGAGGTACATGAACACAGTCTAAGAGAAGTACATGAACACAGTCTGAGGTACATGAACACAGTCTGAGGTACATGAACACAGTATAAGAGAGGTACATGAACACAGTCTGAGGTACATGAACACAGTCTAAGAGAGGTACATGAACACAGTCTGAGGTACATGAACACAGTCTGAGGTACATGAACACAGTATAAGAGAGGTACATGAACACAGTATAAGAGAGGTACATGAAAACAGTCTGAGGTACATGAAAACAGTCTAAGAGAAGTACATGAACACAGTCTGAGGTACATGAACACAGTATAAGAGAGGTACATGAACACAGTCTGAGGTACATGAACACAGTCTAAGAGAGGTACATGAACACAGTCTAAGAGAGGTACATGAACACAGTCTGAGGTACATGAACACAGTCTGGGGTACATGAACACAGTCTAAGAGAGGTACGTGAACACAGTCTGAGGTACATGAACACAGTCTAAGAGAGGTACATGAACACAGTCTGAGGTACATGAACACAGTCTGAGGTACATGAACACAGTCTAAGGTACATGAACACAGTCTGAGGTACATGAACACAGTCTGAGGTACATGAACACAGTCTAAGAGAGGTACATGAACACAGTCTGAGGTACATGAACACAGTCTAAGAGAGGTACATGAACACAGTCTGAGGTACATGAACACAGTCTAAGAGAGGTACATGAATACAGTCTGAGGTACATGAACACAGTCTAAGAGAGGTACATGAACACAGTCTAAGAGAGGTACATGAACACAGTCTGTGGTACATGAACACAGTCTGAGGTACATGAACACAGTCTAAGAGAGGTACATGAACACAGTCTAAGAGAGGTACATGAACACAGTATAAGAGAGGTACATGAATACAGTCTGAGGTACATGAACACAGTCTAAGAGAGGTACATGAACACAGTCTAAGAGAGGTACATGAACACAGTCTAAGAGAGGTACATGAACACAGTCTAAGGTACATGAACACAGTCTAAGAGAGGTACATGAACACAGTCTGAGGTACATGAACACAGTCTAAGAGAGGTACATGAACACAGTCTGAGGTACATGAACACAGTCTAAGAGGGGTACATGAACACAGTCTGAGGTACATGAACACAGTCTAAGAGAGGTACATGAACACAGTCTGAGGTACATGAACACAGTCTAAGAGAGGTACATGAACACAGTCTAAGAGAGGTACATGAACACAGTCTGAGGTACATGAACACAGTCTGAGGTACATGAACACAGTCTAAGAGAGGTACATGAACACAGTATAAGAGAGGTACATGAACACAGTCTAAGAGAGGTACATGAACACAGTCTGAGGTACATGAACACAGTGTAAGAGAGGTACATGAACACAGTCTGAGGTACATGAACACAGTCTAAGAGAAGTACATGAACACAGTCTGAGGTACATGAACACAGTCTGAGGTACATGAACACAGTATAAGAGAGGTACATGAACACAGTCTGAGGTACATGAACACAGTCTAAGAGAGGTACATGAACACAGTCTGAGGTACATGAACACAGTCTGAGGTACATGAACACAGTATAAGAGAGGTACATGAACACAGTATAAGAGAGGTACATGAAAACAGTCTGAGGTACATGAAAACAGTCTAAGAGAAGTACATGAACACAGTCTGAGGTACATGAACACAGTATAAGAGAGGTACATGAACACAGTCTGAGGTACATGAACACAGTCTAAGAGAGGTACATGAACACAGTCTAAGAGAGGTACATGAACACAGTCTGAGGTACATGAACACAGTCTGGGGTACATGAACACAGTCTAAGAGAGGTACGTGAACACAGTCTAAGAGAGGTACATGAACACAGTCTAAGAGAGGTACATGAACACAGTCTGAGGTACATGAACACAGTCTGAGGTACATGAACACAGTCTAAGGTACATGAACACAGTCTGAGGTACATGAACACAGTCTGAGGTACATGAACACAGTCTAAGAGAGGTACATGAACACAGTCTGAGGTACATGAACACAGTCTGAGGTACATGAACACAGTCTAAGAGAGGTACATGAACACAGTCTGAGGTACATGAACACAGTCTAAGAGAGGTACACGAATACAGTCTGAGGTACATGAACACAGTCTAAGAGAGGTACATGAACACAGTCTAAGAGAGGTACATGAACACAGTCTGTGGTACATGAACACAGTCTGAGGTACATGAACACAGTCTAAGAGAGGTACATGAACACAGTCTAAGAGAGGTACATGAACACAGTATAAGAGAGGTACATGAATACAGTCTGAGGTACATGAACACAGTCTAAGAGAGGTACATGAACACAGTCTAAGAGAGGTACATGAACACAGTCTAAGAGAGGTACATGAACACAGTCTAAGGTACATGAACACAGTCTAAGAGAGGTACATGAACACAGTCTGAGGTACATGAACACAGTCTAAGAGAGGTACATGAACACAGTCTGAGGTACATGAACACAGTCTAAGAGAGGTACATGAACACAGTCTGAGGTACATGAACACAGTCTAAGAGAGGTACATGAACACAGTCTAAGAGAGGTACATGAACACAGTCTGAGGTACATGAACACAGTCTGAGGTACATGAACACAGTCTAAGAGAGGTACATGAACACAGTCTAAGAGAGGTACATGAACACAGTCTGAGGTACATGAACACAGTCTGAGGTACATGAACACAGTCTGAAGTACATGAACACAGTCTGAGGTACATGAACACAGTCTGAGGTACATGAACACAGTCTGAGGTACATGAACACAGTCTGAGGTACATGAACACAGTCTAAGAGAGGTACATGAACACAGTCTAAGAGAGGTACATGAACACAGTCTGAGGTACATGAACACAGTCTGAGGTACATGAACAGTCTGAGGTACATGAACACAGTCTAAGAGAGGTACATGAACACAGTCTGAGGTACATGAACACAGTCTAAGAGAGGTACATGAACACAGTCTAAGAGAGGTACATGAACACAGTCTAAGGTACATGAACACAGTCTGAGGTACATGAACACAGTCTGAGGTACATGAACACAGTCTGAGGTACATGAACACAGTCTAAGAGAGGTACATGAATACAGTCTGAGGTACATGAACACAGTCTGAGGTACATGAACACAGTCTAAGAGAGGTACATGAACACAGTCTGAGGTACATGAACACAGTCTAAGAGAGGTACATGAACACAGTCTGAGGAACATGAACACAGTCTAAGAGAGGTACATGAACACAGTCTAAGAGAGGTACATGAACACAGTCTAAGAGAGGTACATGAATACAGTCTGAAGAACATGAACACAGTCTAAGAGAGGTACATGAACACAGTCTAAGAGAGGTACATGAACACAGTCTAAGAGAGGTACATGAACACAGTCTAAGGTACATGAACACAGTCTGAGGTACATGAACACAGTCTGAGGTACATGAACACAGTCTGAGGTACATGAACACAGTCTAAGAGAGGTACATGAACACAGTCTGAGGTACATGAACACAGTCTGAGGTACATGAACACAGTCTAAGAGAGGTACATGAACACAGTCTGAGGTACATGAACACAGTCTAAGAGAGGTACATGAACACAGTCTGAGGAACATGAACACAGTCTAAGAGAGGTACATGAACACAGTCTAAGAGAGGTACATGAACACAGTCTAAGAAAGGTACATGAATACAGTCTGAAGAACATGAACACAGTCTAAGAGAGGTACATGAACACAGTCTAAGAGAGGTACATGAACACAGTCTAAGAGAGGTACATGAACACAGTCTAAGAGAGGTACATGAACACAGTCTAAGAGAGGTACATGAACACAGTCTGAGGTACATGAACACAGTCTGTGGTACATGAACACAGTCTGAGGTACATGAACACAGTCTGAGGTACATGAACACAGTCTGAGGTACATGAACACAGACTGAGGTACATGAACACAGTCTGAGGTACATGAACACAGTCTGAGGTACATGAACACAGTCTAAGAGAGGTACATGAACACAGTCTAAGAGAGGTACATGAATACAATCTGAGGTTAATGAACACAGCCTAAGAGAAGTACAGGAACACAGCCTAAGAGAGGTACATGAACACATTCTGAGGTACATGAACACAGTCTGAGGTACATGAACACAGTCTAAGAGAAGTACATGAACACAGTCTAAGAGAAGTACAGGAACACAGCCTAAGAGAGGTACATGAACACAGTCTAAGAGAAGTACATAAACACAGCCTAAAAGAGGTACATGAACATAGTCTAAGAGAGGTACATGAACAGTCTGAGGTACATGAACACAGTCTGAGGTACATGAACACAGTCTAAGAGAGGTACATGAACACAGTCTAAGAGAAGTACATGAACACAGTCTAAGAGAGGTACATGAACACAGTCTGAGGTACATGAACACAGTCTGAGGTACATGAACACAGTCTGAGGTACATGAACACAGTCTGAGGTACATGAACACAGTCTGAGGTACATGAACACAGTCTGAGGTACATGAACACAGTCTGAGGTACATGAACACAGTCTAAGAGAGGTACATGAACACAGTCTAAGAGAAGTACATGAACACAGTCTAAGAGAAGTACATGAACACAGTCTGAGGTACATGAACACAGTCTGAGGTACATGAACACAGTCTAAGAGAGGTACATGAACACAGTCTGAGGTACATGAACACAGTCTAAGAGAAGTACATGAACACAGTCTAAGAGAGGTACATGAACACAGTCTGAGGTACATGAACACAGTCTAAGAGAAGTACATGAACACAGTCTAAGAGAGGTACATGAACACAGTCTGAGGTACATGAACACAGACTAAGAGAGGTGCATGAACACAGCCTAAGAGAAGTATATGAACACATTCTAAGAGAGATACATGAACACAGTCTAAGAGAGATACATGAACACAGTCTAAGAGAAGTACATGAACACAGTCTAAGAGAGGTACATGAACACAGTCTGAGGTACATGAACACAGTCTAAGAGAGGTACATGAACACAGTCTGAGGTACATGAACACAGTCTGTGGTACATGAACACAGTCTGAGGTACATGAACACAGTCTGAGGTACATGAACACAGTCTGAGGTACATGAACACAGTCTGAGGTACATGAACACAGTCTGAGGTACATGAACACAGTCTAAGAGAGGTACATGAATACAGTCTAAGAGAGGTACATGAACACAGTCTAAGAGAGGTACATGAATACAGTCTGAGGTTAATGAACACAGTCTAAGAGAGGTACATGAACACAGTCTGAGGTACATGAACACAGTCTAAGAGAGGTACATGAACACAGTCTAAGAGAGGTATATGAACACAGTCTAAGAGAGATACATGAACACAGTCTAAGAGAGATACATGAACACAGTCTAAGAGAGGTATATGAACACAGTCTAAGAAAGATACATGAACACAGTCTAAGAGAGATACATGAACACAGTCTAAGAGAGATACATGAACACAGTCTAAGAAAGATACATGAACACAGTCTAAGAGAAGTATATGAACACATTCTAAGAGAGATACATGAACACAGTCTAAGAGAGGTTCATGAACACAGTCTGAAATACAAGAACACAGCCTAAGAGAGGTATGTGAACACAGTGTAAGAGAAGTAAATGGACACAGTATGAGGTACATGAACACAGTCTAAGAGAGATACATGAACACAGTCTAAGAGAGGTACATGAACACAACTAGTCTAATCCATATATTAATATTATATATTCTGTTCACATCGACTCCCTCCAGTATGCGTACAAGTGTACGCAGAAGAGAGACAATGACATACACAACTGAGGCTGTATTTAAAAATTTGGAGTTCAAATGTGAAAGAGAGATGATCATACCAATTATAAAAAGAAGAAGGCTAACATTGCATTCCCGTGTTTGTACTCCGGATCATCGAATGAAGTCCATACTTGGTAAAACTGACCATAACTAATACAAAATTAAAGTATATTAATTGAAAAGGCATATTAATTTGGAATTTGTATTTAGATTTACGTTAGGAACAAGGGTTAGGATCAGTTAGAAATTAAAAAATAAATTAGTTATAAAAGTCATAATTATAAATGTGATTGATGTCGTTTGCGTCGGGAGATGTGACGTCACAGCGTCCATTAATTGCATCGGTGTTACACGGAAATCAGTGTCGTCAGCTAGTTAAAAATGTAAACATTGTGTGCTATTTATAGCACAGTGAAGAGTTAATCCGTAGTTTTGCCATAATATGCACTGTGAGGTTCCATTACGTTATACACAGAAACATAATAAAGTGTTGGTCAATACATAGAATCAGTCTAGTGTTGAGCATTTCTTATCACGGAAGACACATACAACATCACAAGCAACACCACAAGTTGTCAATCACACATATACTACTACAACTTACACAGCGAGTCCGCCGTGCCCGTACTGATAGTGCTCGAGCGGCGATCCATGCTGAGAAGTTGTTGGGTTAACTTTTTGTCCAGCTGGACGCTGTGGCGTTTACGTCCAGCCCTGGTCCGGTAGGCCTGTTCCCCACTTTCATCGAGTGTATTCTTCATCTTTTCCGAGTCATGAAAATTGGCAAAGTTCTCGGCCGAGCCAGGTTTGAAACTTAATAATTTTTTGGCTAACATGATGATATTCGATGTATGTATCCTGTCATTCACCAAGATTCGAATGGAAAATGTATGATTCTCACAGGTATTATCTTTGTTATTCGCAAATATTCTAAGCGAATTGTACGTTTCTCACAGCTTTTAACTTTATCACAAACGAGGATTATCAAGTGATTTGTTTCTCACAGATTTATCGCTATCACACATAACGTTTTTTGTGTGGAATATATTTCTTACAGGTGATGTAGGAATATCCTTATAACACAATACTAGTTTTAAAAATGTAATTCCTACACGATGATTTGAATATGAATGTCATGTTTCTTCCTCACGACGACTAGAATATGAACAGTAATCTATTAGAGCCGATTATATACACATTGATACAAGTCAAATTGTTAAATGTTTGCTTGTTTTGTAAATTTTACTGTAGTAACACGTGTCAACATCTTTAATATAAGCTACAGTTGCTTGATATTTTGTGAAGATACATTAGGTCGCGAAAATTGTACTCAAATAATACATTGATCACAAGCACCAGGTACAATGTGATCTAGATGCTGATAGTTTTCACATTCTACACTTCCAAATGTATCTTTAAAGTTCCCGAGTGTGAAGACATATTCTGAAATGTATGCACTAAACAGAAGTTGTGAATGACTACATAACGCCTCAAGGTTATCACCTTTACAACTGTACATCTCAGATCATCTACATTAAATAAAACAACATAGCAGAGCCTGACAACATAATAATAAACTTAAGCCATAGATAAACTGCATAAAAATAACATTGGTTCTCATATAGAATCCTACATAAATATAATATGTTTTCTCATATAAAATCCTACATAAATATAATATGTTTTCTCATATAAAATCCTACATAAATATAATATGTTTTCTCATATAAAATCCTACATAAATATAATATGTTTTCACATATTCTTCTTCTTCTTCTTTCGTTCACTTGAAACATGTCTATATCTGTAATTATGTCTCCTTAATAAAACTCACTGTCTTTTGTAGTTCATACAGTGTCCCATAGAGCTTCAATTCCAGTGTTGTTTCCTCTGGCCAATATGTCTGCCTCCGCGTTTCATGCTCAGAACACTCTTGAAGTATATGTTTGGCACTCTGTGCTGCCTGTCCACATGTACACACGGCTGTGTTGCCAATCTTGAACTTTGTATACATGTGACTGCGGAGTCGGTTGTGTCCTGTTCTGAGACGTAGAATTATAACTTGTTCTGGTCTGTTCATAATATGATAGTCATCTTGTGTTGGTGTTTGTGGCTTTCTTATTGACTTGATCATCTGTTTTTTCTGATGGTAGGTGATTGGTATATCTAGTTGGTCTTCGGCAGCACCTTCCTTAGCCAGTTGGTCTGCTTTTTCATTTCCTGGTATTCCACAGTGAGAGGGTATCCACTGCATGGTTACCCTATACTGGTAAGACAATTCGCTAAGTAGTTTTTTCAAGTCTGTTAGTTTTTCAGACTGGAGAGCTTGAAGCACTGATCTTGCATCTGTCAGGAATACCACAGGCTGTAGGTCAGTGTTGGAGTTCAGCAGTTTTTTAGCTGCCACACTAATTGCCTGGATTTCTGCATCATAATTATTGCAGAATTTTCCTGTCTGTGTTCTGATTGTATCTCTAGGCTTGTGTGGATATTCTATATATACACCTGCACCTCCATTCCTCACAGCATTCTGTGCTGACCCATCTGTGTATACTCTGACCCATATATCTTGTGGACATTCCTCATCCAGGAAACTGAGGGTGACTGTCCTTCGCTGCACACTGTTCTGTTCGTCCTCGCTTAGTATTCCTTTCACATGGGTCTGAATGTATATTGGCATTCCATGTCTTTCACTCCACGGGGTTTGTTCTGGTACATGCCTTAAGGGGCTGCCAACTTCAGGTAGGTCTGTAAGTTGTCTGCGGAGTCGTTTAGCTTGATGGATAAAGCTGCTTCTTTTCAATCGTCCCATTGCTAGATTTTGGAATCTTTCCTTCATTGGATGACGGCATACATTGAAACTTTTCTGCCTGAATTAGTACTTTTGTGTCTCTGCGTTCGCCAAGTGTTTGCATTCTTCCCATTTTCTGCATCTCTGCTATGGGTGTTGATTTCATTGCTCCCAGCATTATTCTAAGTGCCTGGTTTTGCACTTTATCTAGATCTTGTAATGTGGTGTTTGATGCAGGACACCACGCAGCTGAACCATATTCCAGGTGTGGTCTTATGCCTTGCTGGTAAACTTTACTGAGTATATTCCCACTGGCTCCCCATGTGGTCCCACTTAGTTTTCTCAGGATAGCTAACTTCCTCCTTGCTTTTGTTGTTGCTTTGTTTATGTGCTGCTTCCATGTCAGTTTATCATCAAAAGTAACTCCGAGATATGTGGGTTGTTTGTCTTCTTTCAAGAGCTCTCCATCTATTTTAATATGACCGGCTTTTTGTTTTGGTGAGAGGGTAAAAAGTGTAGTGCTGCACTTATCTGTGTTAATGCTGACGCACCATCTATTAGCCCATAAGGTTAGGGCATCGATAGCTCTTTGTATTTGTTTAGTTGCCACTGTCGCATGTTCTTCCGTGCACCAGATCACCAGGTTGCCAGCATACATTGCCACTTTGATCCCATGTGATAGTCCAGCAACTAGGTCATTGATGTAAACCAAGAAAAATGTGGGTGACAGGACTCCTCACCTTTAAAACTGTACATCTCAGATCATATACATTAAATAAAACAACATAGCAGAGCCTGACAACATGTATCTTTAAAGTTCCCGAGTGTGAAGACATATTCTGAAATGTATGCACTAAACAGAAGTTGTGAATGACTACATAACGCCTCAAGGTTATCACCTTTACAACTGTACATCTCAGATCATCTACATTAAATAAAACAACATAGCAGAGCCTGACAACATAATAATAAACTTAAGCCATAGATAAACTGCATAAAAATAACATATGTTCTCATATAAAATCCTACATAAATATAATATGTTTCCTCATATAAAATCCTACATAAATATAATATATTTTCTCATATAAAATCCTACATAAATATAATATGTTTTCTCATATAAAATCCTACATAAATATAATATGTTTTCTCATATAAAATCCTACATAAATATAATATGTTTTCTCATATAAAATCCTACATAAATATAATATGTTTTCTCATATAAAATCCTACATAAATATAATATGTTTTCTCATATAAAATCCTACATAAATATAATATGTTTTCTTATATAAAATCCTACATAAATATAATATGTTTTCTCATATATAATTCACTATGACTTCAACATGTTTTTTCATATAGAATCGTACATAAATGTTACATATTTTCTAATATAAAATGTGGTGCAAACGGTATCGCATTGTTCTCGTGCGGATCCCAGTTTAGCAGATAACCAAAATCCTAAAAGTACTTCCCCGTGGTGCACCCTGGAAACAGAAATACAACTGCTCATGCTGTGTTCCTGGCTAACACATTTAGGTTCGTGTATGCGGATGTGGTAGATGGAATGAGAATTGTCTGCAGAGAGACAGGAAATTTCTCCGAAACCTCTGCACCATTACATCCAACATATGCCTTACCGACTTGGTCGGCTTAAAAAGCAGTAACATTGGAAGGGCTACCAATGCCGCTAACATACGGTAATCTTACGAGTACACACTGAATATGGCAAAAATAACACACGCAAGAGGGCAGTGTAGTGTACGTGAGTCGATTCAGTGGCAACGGTGATCCAGCACGAGACCGCCTGGCGGAAGTGTTGTGCATGCTCGTGAACACACAAAAGCCCACATGTCCCATCACAATTGCCCCCATTCAAAGTAGGAGTCATGACTCAGGTATTGGATAAGCTAACCTGAACATGCACTCTTGCGTATGGAAGAAAGCTTTAAAAACAGTTCCCCATTGCACACAGCACAAGCAATTAACAAATCTCTGACCGAAGCAATGTTGAGACTCGCAATCTGGACACTGGGGGCAGCGTAGCGGGAGAGGGGCGCAAGTCTCTAACGACAATGAAAACCTAGTCAAATTCGACTGTCGGCCGTTGCCCAACACGTCTCATACAGAGATAATTGGGTTCGGTACCTAAGGGCCAACTGCGAAGTTGCTCGTCCGAGATTCGTATTTTACCTACATCTTTGGATAATATAAGCAATGGCGAAGAGTCAAAACACATAGAACGCGCTTAGCGATGAATTGGAAAGCCATCTGAAGCGGACGAGGCGAGTGCGTGAGAAATGCACAGGTCAAACTCCAGACCGCCGACGTGTTTGGCAAAGCAGCACCTCGTCTAGGAAGGTGTATCAACCACGAGACTAATTCGACCGTTACCCAACACGGCTCATACGGAAGAAATTAGGTCTGGGACCTAAAAAAACAAATGATGGTAATTGAATAGTCTTCCTACACAAAGAACAGCTTGTTAGCTACAAAGTACCTCGTCAGAGGATAGACAAACAACGGGTGACCCAAGCAAACTACCAGCTCGCCTTGTCTCATGTACCAACCCCCCCCTCGAATAGAAGGCTCCTCCAATAAGCATTGCACCAAGCCGAAAGGTGAAGTCTCCAGTTTATGAAACACAGCTCAGATACTTCCCCATTGTACATAGGAAGTAAGAGCTAATAGCTCGTAATTCCTGAGGTTATCAAACAAACAACAAAGAAAGACATTTTGTACTGGTTATCAGATATAATGGGTACTTCATATCCAAGAACGAATGCAGAAGAAGAAGGAGAGTACAGCTCTGATCTCACTATTATTAAATAGCAAAGACGTTATTTAGACAAATAGTCATCCGCATGGAGGAAGTATTTAGACGAATAGTCACCCGCAAGGAGAAGTTATTTAGACAAATAGCCATTAGCATATAGAATGTATTTAGACAAATAACCAGTAGAACTTCAAACACAGAACTAGAGAAACATCTCAGTAGCACATCAAAGATAGAATTATAGAAACATCTCAGTAGAACATCAAAGATAGAATTATAGAAACATCTCAATAGAGCATCAAAGATAGAATTATAGAAACATCTCAGTAGAACATCAAAGATTGAATTATAGAAACATCTCAGTAGAACATCAAAGATTGAATTATAGAAACATCTCAGTAGAACAGCAAAATATACTAAATCCAGGTATCTAGAAGATACCAGAGCGCCTAGATAAAATGGTTATTGCAAACGATGTTTCATTTCGTTTAACAACAATACACCGAACGTGTATAATGAACATATCCATCCAGGAACAGGCTCAGAACACAAGTGCTAGAACATGTGAAGCCACACTACTTCCAGAACCCATACAAAACCGCATGTTAGTCGTTACATAATCGCCACTGTGATCCTCGACTAAGGATGAAATCGAGTCTAGACTTAACAGTACATAATCCACTTCTTAATATAATCCTTCCAGGGTAACGTTGGTGATCATGTTATGACAATAGCCAACTGTTTCATATACTGGCAATTGTTTCAAAGAAGATGTTCCTCCATATCTTGCTGGCAACCTATTCAATTTTTATAAATTGTTCTTCTATTCACCACTCATGTTTTTCACTTTCCTATTGTTTTGTTAGTCTCTATAGCAACAAGACATGTACTGACACGGATGACATATTACATGCGAGTTTCGAACGGCTAGAATAACCTCCTACATAAAAAAAATACCTTATGCACAAGGCTAAGTATTCCAACGAGGTGTGTCATTAATGGCTGGGGGGGGGGGGGGGGGGGGTGATGATTTCCCAGGTCATTCATGTTTGATGAACTAAGATTTCCAAGGTCACTCATGTTTGATGAACTAAGATTTCCAAGGTCACTCATGTTTGATGAACTAAGATTTCCAAGGTCACTCATGATTGATGAACTAAGATTTCCAAGGTCACTCATGTTTGATGAACTAAGATTTCCAAGGTCACTCATGTTTGATGAACTAAGATTTCCCAGGTCACTCATGTTTGATGAACTAATATTTCCCAGGTCACTCATGTTTGATGAACTAAGATTTCCAAGGTCACTCATGTTTGATGAACTAAGATTTCCAAGGTCACTCATGTTTGATGAACTAAGATTTCCAAGGTCACTCATGTTTGATGAACTAAGATTTCCAAGGTCACTCATGTTTGATGAACTAAGATTTCCAAGGTCACTCATGTTTGATGAACTAAGATTTCCCAGGTCACTCATGTTTGATGAACTAAGATTTCCAAGGTCACTCATGTTTGATGAACTAAGATTTCCCAGGTCACTCATGTTTGATGAACTAAGATTTCCCAGGTCACTCATGTTTGATGAACTAAGATTTCCAAGGTCACTCATGTTTGATGAACTAAGATTTCCAAGGTCACTCATGTTTGATGAACTAAGATTTCCCTGGTCACTCATGTTTGATGAACTAAGATTTCCAAAGTCACTCATGTTTGATGAATTAAGATTTCCCAGGTCACTCATGTTTGATGAACTAAGATTTCACTGGTCACTCATGTTTGATGAACTAAGATTTCCAAGGTCACTCATGTTTGATGAACTAAGATTTCCCAGGTCATTCAAGTTTGCTGAACTAAGATTTCCCAGGTCACTCATGTTTGATGAACTAAGATTTCACTGGTCACTCATGTTTGATGAACTAAGATTTCCCAGGTCACTCATAATTGATGAACTAAGATTTACCTGGTCACTCATGTTTGATAAAATAAGATTTATCTGGTCACTCATGTTTGATCAACTAAGATTTCTCAGGTCACTCATATTTGATGAAATATGGTTTGCCAGGTCACTCATGTTTGATGAACTAAGATTTCCCAGGTCACTGATGTTTGATGAACTAAGATTTCCCAGGTCACTGATGTTTGATGAACTAAGATTTCCCAGGTCAGTCATGTTTGATGAACTAAGATTGTTCAGGTCACTCATGTTTGATGAAATATTGTTTGCCAGGTCACTCATGTTTGATGAACTAAGATTTCCCAGGTCACTCATGTTTGATGAACTAATATTTCCCAGGTCACACATGTTTGATGAACTAAGATTTCCCAGGTCACTCATGTTTGATGAACTAAGATTTCCTAGGTCACTCATGTTTGATGAACTAATATTTCCCAGGTCACACATGTTTGATGAACTAAGATTTCCCAGGTCACTCATGTTTGATGAACTAATATTTCCCAGGTCACTCATGTTTGATGAACTAAGATTTCCTAGGTCTCTCATGTTTGATGAAATATGGTTTCCCAGGTGACTCATGTTTGATGAACTAAGATTTCCCTGGTCACTTATGTTTGATGAACTAAGATTCCCCAGGTCACTCATGTTTGATGAACTAAGATTTCCCAGGTCACTCATGTTCTATGAACTAATATTTCCCAGGTCACTCATGTTTGATGAACTAAGATTTCCCTGGTCACTCATGTTTGATGAAATATCGTATCCCATGTCACTAATGTGGGTTGAAACATCTGAAAGGAGTGAATGGAGAACGTGCAAGTGAGAATTTGCCAAGTTATCTAAATGTTATAATCACACTCGGCAGGTGTTCGTATTATGGAAGCGTTGATCTACAAATGAAACACATGCTAACTGATAACACTGCACAGAATGATGTCAAATAAACAACCGGTTCTGTTTTGAGAGAGTCAAAATCGGGATCTGACTTTCCTGCAATTCTCAGAGACAAAATTATTGTTGAAACGTGTGTAGTCTATATTACAACAATCTACATTATGAGAATGGAGATTGAAGGAATTATGGTGGGTCTAGTATAAATATAAGAAACACTGACAATCAGGGCAATGTTGATTTGAGAATGTAGATTGAAGGAATTATGGTGGGTCTAGAATAAATATCAAGAAAGGGGGTCAAGAAAGGCGACCCCTCAGACTGCAACAACTGGCGGGGTATCACCCTATTATCAGTCATAGGCAAGGTCTTCTTAAGCATCATCTTGGAAAGATTAAAGAATGCTGTTGATAAACTACTCAGAGAAGAACAAGCAGGCTTTAGATCAGCTCGCTCCTGCACGGACAACATATTTTCTCTTCGCATCAGCATTGAAGAATCACTCAAATTTCAATCCCCGCTCATAATCAACTTTGTTGACTTTGAAAAAGCATTTGATAGTCTTCATTGGCCTACGTTATGGAATATTCTACAGCAATACGTTTTTCCTACTAAAATAATCAATGTTATAAAGGCATTTTACACAAACTCACATTGCTGTGTTCAAACAAACACTGAGAAGTCAGAATGGTTCCAAGTTGTTACGGGCGTTAAACAGGGATGCATCATGTCTCCATTACTTTTCTGCGTCGCTATTGATTGGGTCATGAGAAAGAGCACTGAAAATGAGCTGACAGGAATAAAATGGATTAATAATACCGTTCTCGAAGATCTTGACTACGCAGATGACCTGGCCCTTTTGAGCGCAAACCACACAGATGCTCAATCTAAGCTTGACAATCTCTAACACTACTCAAATCAGATAGGGTTGAAAATCAACACATCAAAAACTCATATACTAGATTTTACGAGATCCATCGACAACATAGAAATTCAAAATGTTCCATTATTAAAAGTCAACAATTTTACATATTTAGGCACCAATCTAGCATTGGATGGAGACTCATCAAAAGAAATTTTACACCGTATTGCCCTTGCAGCGGGTGCTTTCAATAAACTACGTACCATCTGGACGTCAAACACACTAAGAAACACCACAAAACTCAGGTTGTTTAACTCCAACATCATCCCTATTCTATCATATGGATGCGAAAGTTGGAAAGCCACAAAAGCCACAGATAAGAGACTCGACTCATTTGAAAACAAATGCCTACGTACCATTCTGAATATTAAGTGGAGTGACTTTAAATCTAACACTACTATAAGAGAGGAAAGCAAACAAACCTATATATCTTCCTTCATTAGACAAAGGCGTTGGACATACATCGGCCATGTTCTCAGAATGAACAGCCTAAGAATTCCCCAGCAGTCACTATATTGGCCGCCACCTGGAGTAGGAAGAAGAGGGAGACCTAGAGAAACTCTACGAAGAACCATTAAAAGAGAATGCATGTCAATGAACCTAAACAACACGCAACAATTGAAAGACCTGGCAACAGAAAGACAGAAATGGAAAGCTATGGTTTCTGCCCTATGCGCCGCCTATGGCACAGGAGGAACATAACATAGAATAAATATAAGACACACTGACAATCAGAGCCGTTTATGTGTAGGACTGTCAATAAATGATCGACAGAATTCATAATAGGAAGCTTCTTTATAAACGAGTCTCTGTTTTAACGAGGACATCATGGTTGATGAGACTGTTATTGACAGATTGAGCAAGTTTGAAATTGATCGAGAAGATAGTACATGTAGATCTACGCGGGGACTAGGAAATTATAAAATGTGCCACGGAAACTATCAGCATACATACCCTTCACCATCATTAGATGAAAGAGATGGAAATTCCATGGAGATGCTTATAGTGTACTGAACTCTACTGTCGTCGGTTCAGACAATCACTGAATTTCTAAATTGTTGCGATGTACTCCATGTGTCATCATGTCGCAATGTATATATATATATATATATTGCGACATGTATATATATATATATCTGTGTGTGTGTGTGTGTGAAAACAATGTTGACGGTCATTTTTTAATGGTAACAAACAGTTATCTGTGTAAGTTAACTTTTTTTCAAGGCATCAATGGCACCTTGTTTAAAATGTTATGATGTTCTTATTTTCTATAAAACTAAATTGCAGCTCACTATATTTGATTTCCAAGAAGTTAATAAATGGTTAATAACACAATAATATACGTCTAAAGCAGATAACTTTCATTATAAAATATTACAACATATATTTACACAACTCAAATATCGCTAACATTCGATTTGAATTTCCAGAAAAATACAAAATGATAACATATGTCAGTTTTCAATTGTCAAAACTAACGTTATATAACAGGGAAACGTTCAAAAAGATACACGCACCATGTCAGACTAATAATGTAGTGCGCAAACGATCACATAATATTATGAATATCTGGTGTGCAATCAAGCTACTGGGTATTTCCCAAACAACTTAGTAGCTAACTGTGGCGTGACTAACACGATCTTATGAGTTAGAGAGGTAAACAAACGAGTCCGATTTGGTTGGGTAAAAGCACATCGTGTTTGTTAGCAAGCAGACATGAACACTTATACCGCCCTATTCATCTTGACAGGCAGTCCGAGGTAACCTTTCAGCAGTTAAGCGAGCAAAACGAACATACCTCGTGGATAATTGTGCCGATCCATTTTGTTGTTGTTCGTCCATCACAAGTGATGATGACCATTTTTTACATTCACTTTTGAAAACTCAATTTTAGTTATGTCCTTGATTATGAGTTCGTAGATGGCTAATGAGCCCTATTCGAGCTGTAAATGTCATTGGACAGTTTGGACATAGAATGACGACTGTAGACAGATCTTGGTCTATCCGTGACTTTCTAGCTGCTCTCTGCTGTTGAGCTGCTGCATTTCTCTTCTTTTCACAAGATGATGCGCTCTTTTTTATATTTTAGAACGCCATGTACATCTATTTTGTGCAAGTTCTTCCCATGTATCGTGGTCTATTTCAAAGGCCGATCCATTAGACCTGTTGGAGAAGACGTATGATGGGAATAATACATTTCTGAAAACGGTTCATTATGGTATAATGTGTCCATATCACAGAATTTCACTTCAACATTTTAAATATTAGGTTTACGTAACATAGAGCTATATATAACATAATAGAAATATTTTTTTTTTAATTTCATTTTTTTGGCCACGCTCTTAGACTAGGAGATTTGGAAAACATAGTCACAACAGCCAAGATTGAAGACAACAAAGACAGAGGACGGCAACGTGAGAAAAGACCTACCACTGTCTTTCCAACAGCTTTTTCTAGTTGTCAAAAGACATTCATTGATATTTTTACATATTTAACGAAAAGTCCGACTTTGTGGCGACTTGTACAGGCGCGTCTGTAACGGCCAAGGTACCGTGTTCGGATCCTACCAAAGGCCAGTGTGCAACTGGACTAATCAGTAAGCAATTGCAAACTACAAAAGTATTTATATTGCCTAGAAAATTACTACAGTCAAACAATACTGGTTTAATGGATACTTCCTGAATAAGATACGCAAAGAATTTTTAACGAGTAGCTATAAACCTTCAATCTCAACAACAACACAAAACTCTTATTCAGCCAACCATACTGAAAACAGATAAAAACAACCAATCATAACGCCATACCTATAAACACGGTAAAAACAACAACTTATATACACTCATTGAAACCAGGTAGAAACATAACCATAAGATCTCCTGAGTTGTGTATGAAAACTCAAAAAAATGTGAATTAACATAAGACTAACAGCCATTCAGTCTATTCAGTCTAATTCAAACTAGAAGTAACACTTTTAGGATACAGTAGCAGACAGATTTCGTTTGGCAGAGTGGAAGCGATGTGATTTGTCAATATGAACTTGTGTTGTTCGAAACTCATGGGTTTTGTTATGTGAAGTTAAGTGTACTAACATCTAGAGTCCTTTTTAAATATATTATGTGATTTGGTCGTCTATGGATTTGTAATATACTATTGCATGAAGAACTTGTAATCTTCAGAGTGTTTCACAAGCTAATGGGAAGCTAACAAGTAGGTGGGATATTACACTTACCAGCGATTCAGTATTGACGTGGTAAATATCTAATCTACGATTAAGGGGACTCAGCATTGGTGTGGTAACACAAAGTAATTTAATTTAGTTAGTTAGTCTTCGGATCATCATCACTGCAAACTGGAAACGTCCATTGTTGCTTCGATCACTCCATGAGTGCTTCCGCCATTACACTTCTGCTGACAGTACCAGTCCTGTGTGTGTTGACCATCATTCTTATGTGCTCTCCAAAATGTTCGCTTTTAGCAACACCGTATTTCAAACCCTGATTTTTAATTCCGGACATTGAAAAGGAATCATCATCTACACTAGTGCTATGTCTCTTATGGAATTCAAAACGTCATCTCGATCCATTGTCCCATTGCCCTGTGCCACAATCGCGCTTGGCGCCAGTTGATCATCTCTTTCTTTGCCTCGAACACCCACATTCTCCGACACGAAAATAATTGTAGCTACTTTTAAACTCGCATTTCTCAAGGACTCAATCCAATGTTCGCGAACAAGATCCACTTTTTACCTTCCTAATCATACTCATTCTCAAGATACAGACCCGTTACCTTATGTGTGCTTACCCACTGAAATGCCCTGGTCACCGCTATAATCTCCATGGTCATGCTACTCGTAGTGACATCAAAGGCCCCACTCTCCTCCCTGATCGTTTTACCTGCACACTGAGCTATGAAGGCCTAGGCACTCCAAACATATATATCAAAGATTCATCAGTATATATAATCACATACCCTCTTTGGCATTCTCACTGACCAAAGCCTGCACCTTCTCCTTCACAGTCGTTATACACGATTCTCAGCATTCCTTGCTAAGTGTTAATACTATTCTCAAAAAAGTTACGAAATCTGTTGGTAGATCTATCCACTCCGCACATCTTAAAATCTGTACAGCCTTTGTATGACATCATCAGTACGTCCCATCAATTACTTCCTCTCTTAAGTCTGCTGCTTTTAACTTTCTGCTAGAAAGTTAACAATTAAGGGGACTCAACATTGACATCGTAACACATCTAAACAACGATTAAGGGGAAACAACATTTACGTGGTAAAACATCTAGGCAACGATTAAGGGGACTCAGCATTGACGTCGTAATTCTAAGCAACGATTAAAGGGAACTCAACATTAACATGGTAACGTTTAATCAACTAATAAGTGGACTCAGTATTGATGCCGTAACACCTGTAAGCAACGATTAGCAATATCTTGGACACATAATCACAAATGATGGCAGATGTGAAACTGAAGTTAAAAAGAGAATATGAATGCTAAAAGTACTTTCAATAATATGAGGAAAATATTAACAACTAAACAAATTACAAACAGATTAACAGCGAGAATTATAAAATGCTACATCTATTCTAAATTAATGTATAACTCAGAAATATGGACACTAGACAGAAAATTATAAGACAGCCTTTGAGAGCTGGATATATAGAAGAATCGGAAGAACATCATGGAAAGAGAAAAAAAGCAAACAAAGAGGTTCTAACAAAAATACGAAGAAAGAATTATATTATTAAAGGAAATAAAGATCAGGCAAATAAAATATTTTGCACACATTAAAAGGCATGACACCTTGTTGTAGACCTTACTTGAGGGTAAAGTCGAAGGGAATCAAAAAAGAGGTAGACGCAGAGATACAAATGAAAGAGTAACATCACAAGATGGACAGGCTACAGTCCAGCAGAGCGCACCACCAAAACAAGAGACATGGGAATTTGGAGGTCTGTAGCAGGCAACCTTCGTTGCGGAGATGTTGCAATATGATAATGAAATATTGACAATTGAAGAGAATTGAACATCAACGATACACAAGGGACATAAATAGAGATTTACTTCAACATTAACATTTAACTGGTAATGTCCCATATATTCTATATGATTGTTGCTGTAATCATCTAATCCAGTGTTTCCCAACTTTTTTTAACCAAGCCCCACCGAAGGCTTTCTAAAATTCTGACACCCCCTCCCCCGCCCCTTACAAATTTAATATACATATATATATATTTATATTTAAAAAAATTGAATTATTCCCTAAATGAAGCCTAATTACAACTTTCGAATTGCCCCCCCCCCTTAGACACTGACATTGCCCCCCTCCCCCTGTGGGCTGTGGTCCCCACGTTGGGAAACACAGATCTAACCACATGATTGCAACCTATTGAAGGTTAAAATATATTTCTTAGTTTGCTACTGGTCACGTCGAAAGTGGAAAACAAAAACATTAGGTCAATATTTAATTGCATACGTGTAGTTTTTATGTTTAATTTCGTGTAGTTTGATAGAAGTAAATCCATGAAAGATGGGATTGCATGAAAACACACTGAGTCTTTATTACCTCTAATATTTTATGGTAGTGCGCCCAGATATAACCTAACTGGACGTTATTGTCCGCTGGTTGAAAGTGGCGCTCCTCTTCAAAAGAGAGGTAAATTCATTAACTACCTACCAACGCAGTGAGTCATCATGAGTAAATTAAAATGTGAATACAGCACGTAAGGAGTTGCAGGAAGGTTGCCAGTGGCTTGTGGGATAAAGGTAGTATGCCATTGATGTCGCCTTTTCCAGTACATATTGTATTTTTAAATTTACCCTCCGACAGAATAAACAATTCCAGTAGAAAAAAAGGGAGAAAGGAAGGGGCAGGGGTGTTTCCGTACCGTCCTGCCAGTTATTAACAGAGAGAGATACGGGATAACAAATGACAATAAATTGTTTATGTAATTTATAGGTAGACCAGATTCGAACCTGCGAACTCTTGTACACAGCGAAATGCTTAAGCACTATGCCAGGGAGATTAAATGCAAGTAATTCTCACCTGCTCTAGATCTGCTAACGATAATACTGGAACGTTTAATAAGTAGTAGTTGCATGAGCCTATCCTCAGCTATAGAAACTATATTCAAACGAGTGCACATTATTACTGGTGTCTATGTGCTACTGACACTGGCATCTGGTAGTTTCACTCTAGATAAATTAGACAGAATTGATATTCTGTGCAACCTGCCGTCAATAGCAAGTCATTAGTTCAGCTACTGTTACAAATCACCCCCCCCCCCCCCACCAGTGTCTTATTTCAGTGAAGATGTCATTCACACACACGGCGATATGAGATGCATAAGCACTCAAATAAGTAGAATTAATCTACTTGTAATAAGCGGGTTCATCAAAAGTAGTTATTATCTACTTTTAATCAGCATGCGCTTATAAGTACTTTATTACGAGATGTTTAATTCAGTCGCTCTCATATACTCCCCCACCCCGACTTATCTTGAAGGGACTCTTACTTTTCAATGTAGGAACATGTCGTGCTTTTCTCCAATGCAAAGAAATGGCATATTATTTAAAGTGCCTTTGTAGGCACACGTACTGGAGAGACCCACAGAAGGAAATGTGTCACTAAAAAAAGGTCACGGCTTAAAAAGTTTGTGAACCACTGTTATTATAGTCAACTTCTATTAAACTGAAAATATCAAAATGAACAAAAATAGGTATAGGTGTTAACAAAATAAGCCATAGACCAACCTAGCAACCAGACACAGTGACAGACCACATTTCGACTAAAAAACATTTATCAGGACAAATAAAGACCACAGTAAACCAATCTTACATAGAGAAAAACATGGATGTGATAACGGGAGAAAGACGATAGTGAGTAGACGATGAAAGAAGCAAAGATAGGACAGCATGACAGTGGAGAAGAGCGTGTGAGAGGAAGATAGTGGTAAGTAAGGAGGGGAAAGTGCACTTAAAAAGTGAAAATAGATCAAATATATTACAAGTAAAAAAAAAAATTTACATTACTTATCTCGAAAATAACGGTGTGAAAAAAGGAAGTATGAAACCGTGATAACAGGTTAAATAACAGACCGTGACCAGTTCCCACCCATTGAAAGACGCGGAGGTGAGAAAGACATCCTCAGGATAAGAGGCAATAAAATCGGACACAGGTCGAATCAACAAAGACAGGGAGTTAAGAGAACGCACAGCAAACATGAACCTAATCGTAAGGCAGGGACATAGAAGCTAAAAATGGGGGAGGGTGGGGATGGGTGGGTATCAATATTCATGACGAACCACATGGCTTATAGAAACAGATAGCAAGAGATGAAAAGAGATGCGAGGGAGGGGGGCTGAGAGAAAGAAGGAGAATAAAAAGAGATAAACAAAGATGCGCGGAAGAAGAAGAGACGTGAAAGTGGTAGACCGACGTGGGTCCCAAACTAAAACGGAGATACGTTACACAAGGAAGGAATGTAGGGCCCAAAAGACGCAGGGAGGCCGGTAGCCATCACGGAAAAGTGCGTCGTAAGAAGGCATAAAAAAGGCTGATATAGGGAGACGTGGAAAGAAGGTGCCGAAGAAAAGGAAAACAGTGTAGGTGGAGAGTAAAGGAACAGAAACAAAGGCCGTGGTGGAGGGAGGCAGACCCGTAACTACAACCAAGGGATATGAAATTGTAGGATGGCGCGAGGGGAAGAGGGGTATCAGTTCGTCGTAGGTGACTAGTTGGTGTTATCGGACCACCATGATGTGGTCAATGGAGGTAGGCGTGGGAGAAGTCCCGATGAAATATAACGGAAGATGGACCAAGATCACAACCGCAACGACAAGTACATTTCAGGCCAGATGTTGGGAAATGTGACGGGTTGCATAAACTGAAGATGATATAAGAATGACCTAGCCGCACGTCGCAACCCATATGTGGGTATTGCTAACAGTGTACACTAGTTCATCTATAAGGAATAACGATCAACGGACAGAACCTCGAACCACCAATACACGATCCCGTAGTGTGGGTCATGTACCGTGAGGAGGAACGTGTCAGATGAAACGAGGTTCATGTCTGTGTGAGACTAACGGTACGTCGGAACTCGTTTGTATGCGTTTGTCGCACTGCACGCTGGCACCATAGAAAGACATAGGTGGGACAACTGCCTCCGAGCCATTATAGTCGTGTTTAGCAAGACGCCTGCTGGCGAGCAGGTGTAGCATGGTCGTAAAGGGGGTGGGTGGTAAGTCGTGGTCAGTCATACAGTCTCCAGATTCTAGGCTACTGTAAAGATAGCCGACCCAACAAGGCCAAGAAAAACCAGCCAGAAAGTAGCATGAGCAATGATATGCTCAAACTGATAGTGTGGCTAAAAGGGGCGCTCACAGGCAACTGTGAGTGGCAAAGGGGAAAGAACGATGAAAGGCATAATTGGTGTGAACAGAGAAAGTAGGACGAGGAATAGTAAGGAGGTGAGGAATGCATGGGTGAATCGAGCCCTAGAAAAAGAGTGAAGGGGTGTGATGACAAGAGATGCAGATGAACCAACAAAACGACGCGCCAAACGGAAACCGACCCACACCAGATCCAGAAGTGCCGTGCAATTCCCCACGGCTCGACAACCAACAAGCACACCAACCGCATGTGGCGGTCGCCTTAACCTCAGCCCCATAATGGAGGCTCAGACCAAACCGCCACACTGAAGTGCAACGGTAGATACGAAAGGGACGAGAAGAAAGATTAATAGGGGAAGGGCAGTAAGAAAGAATGGAGGGGCAACAGAGAAGAAGAAGAGCAGGGTGACAAAAGGAGTTAGGAGGTTATTGGAAGTAATTTGTCGCTGATGCCATGGGGCTTAGGAGTACAGAGATTAAGAGTCTGTCGGTTCTCCAACGAGAAACGCTGCCGGACACCATAATGGCTAAACAGGTCAACCAATGTTATAATAGGTCGTGAGACACAGGTTGTGAGACACAGGTTGTGAGACACAGGTCGTGAGACACAGGTTGTGAGACACTATTAAAATAGTCAATTCATATAAACAGGTCGTGAATCAGCTATTTCTGATGTATCAGGGATTGGTGGTGGAGGTGGTAGAGTACGCACTGGCAATTCTGACACTGAGTCAGACTCAAACAGAAAGATTGGATATAATCCAGAATGAGGCAATGCGAATCATTTTGGGGTGTACGAGATACGTTGGCACGGGCTATGCGATACCTACTTGATTGCCCAACTGCAGAGCAAAGAATACAAATGTGCAGGGCGCGGGACTACATACAAATCACCGCTGAGAAAGAGCACCCTCTACACCCAGAAATTATCAAAGTGAAAGGCAGTCGACTGAAGAGAGGAAAGTCGTGGATGGGGCGCGCAGAGGACGTTATACAGAGCGTGTGCAGATTGTAGGATGTACTACCTGGTGCCAAATGGAGTCTGGCGCCCTCAGATTGTCCGACAGCCTTCGAAGGATTAATAACACTCAATAGAGAGTGCAGGGAATGGTGTCCGATAGTTATCGAGTCGGAGGTACCTGCTCTGATCAGTGAGAATTCCAGGGAAGGTGATATGATTTTATATATATATATAGATGGGTCGGTTGAGAGACACGCCATGAGTGCCTGGGCTTTCACGGCTCAAAGGTGGTGGAAGACCATCAGAGAGGAAAGTGGTGCATTCGTTCAGACGACAAGCAGCATGACAATGGAGATTTTGGCAGGAACCAAAGCTTTGAAATGGGTGTGCTCACGGACTGTCTGCAGGCATGCCTGTATACTCAGGCTCCATGAGCATGATTGTGAAAGAGCAGGCGGAGTACGTTCGGGAACAGTGGCTAAATGCAGTCAATAATTCCTGTGTGCGAAGCGTGACTTTTATTTTTGTGCCGGGACATGCAGCGTTCGGGGTAATGTGATAACAGATAGGTTGGCCGCCCACTCTGCTACTACAGCTGTTGGTGGAGCGATGGATCGGTCAGATATTCTGAATGCCCTACGGAAAAACGAACGAACAAATGACTGTACAAATGACGATGACTCTTGTTCCATGACTAGAATTAAGGGAGCTTGGTTTGAAATGTGGTATCGCTGGAAAGGAGCGGTTTCGTGGGCGAGAAAGAATGATGGTCAATCAACGACGTACTGGGACCGTTAGTCAACGTGTAATGGCGGATACACTAAAGGAAAAAGATCTGAGCACCTATGGACTTGTCCGGGGTGCAATGACAATGATCCAACGACTAACTAACTGTGAATCACTGTTATAATATTCAACTCATATTACAATTGTAGACTAACAGGCACATTTTTGGTGGCTGTTTTACGTCACAGAAGTGAGTTTATATAAATCAGACAATCGTTACACAACACAATACACCATTTTATTATGATTATATCAATCAGATAACACAATATAATGCAACATTTTATTATGATGATATGAGGAGCAATGGCTGCTCAGCAAGAGCTATTGTTATATAAAGATTAGTCCACATATTCATTCCACGACACGGCATAAAGTGACAAGAATGTTACACCGAAATCATCTTCACACAACAAAAGATAAAATTGTGATATAAAGATGTATTTGTAATTTCACTTATACTTGTTTTACATGGAAAGTATACACGCAATCGAAGTTTCGATTAAACGGCATTTCTCAATATAGATATTAGAACAGAATTGAACAATAAAGCACTTCGAAGACACTATGGAGTTATGTGTTTCATTATCAACATATCTAGAAGCATTCATATATTCTCACATATTCTATGTAGTAAGCACAGCAGTATGTAGAGCATAGAAAAAAGGCAATAGGACAGGTAAAAGATAGCTTACCTGAACTGTAACTGTCTGTTGACGACTGAGACACAGATCTACTCTTTAAACGAGGTCTAGCAGTAGCCAAGTTATATTTAATTTCCTAAAACAGATAAAGACGTGAGGTCATGTCCTGCATTTATTAACAATGATACACTAAGTGATTTGAACATAGTGAAATACATGTATGAAAGAATCACTATTCTAACCAGTTAAATACATGTATGATAAATTCACTATTCTAACTAGTTAAATACATGTATGAAAGAGTCACTCCACTAACCAGTTAAATGCATGTCTGTTTTCAAGCCAATGGGATGACTTTATGAATAAACTGTGAACGCTACGTCATCAAAGCCACACCCCTTGTTAAATTGTGTCAATTCACTACCCGAGGACGTTATCAAAGCCACACCCCTTGTTAAATTGTGTCAATTCACTACCCGAGGACGTTATCAAAGCCACACCCCTTGTTAAATTGTGTAAATTCACTACCCGAGGAATGCGCCAAGTTTATGAACACAGTGAGCACTACGTTATCACCACCAACTTTATTTTCGATCATATTTGGTTAGCCGGACAAATCATGTAATTAACCTCGACAAATGCAAAACATTGACTTGTAGGATAGATTTATAGTGACTGTCATTTAATTTTTACACTATTTTTTTAGTGATAATTAGTTAGGTCGGAAGTTGGGAGAAAACCCCTGATTTGATATTAGTAGCAATAGGCGGTCAGCCTATAGCCAGGAAATCAACTGCCTCCTTTCCTGTGAGTATAACGACTGAAAGAATGTGTTACATGTCATAACATAGATTGTCCACACGTAATTGATGTCTATGAAAGAGATATCTATGTGTAATACAGTTTCTTTTAGAAGCTAAGACTTATTTAAAGTTTCAGATGGTACTAGTCTCTTTTAGTTAACAGTCACACAACGAACATCAGAAGAAGTACTTAAAACATCAACAGATTTGGAAACACTATACTGAGAGGGAAGAACTTGAACAACGGACCATAACATCAACAAACAAAACAATAACTAAAGAAGACAATCACTATAAAAGAGTTGTAAAGTTATATAACCTTACTAAAGAAATCATTACATAATTTGTAAACCCTCTTACATTCTGTACTCCCCTTCAATACCCAAAACCCTCCCCCCCCCTCGACACAGTCCATTTGGAAAATATATGTCAAGTTCATAATAGAAAGCCAACCAGTTAGACTGTGTTTAATACATTCATAGAAAAAAATTAAAAAGAAACCAGTTCGTCTTTGTTTAGTGCATTCATGCGAAAAATTAAATAGACCAGTTAATCTGCTGTCTTTTGGACATTCCTATGAAAAATTAAGCAAACCAGGTAATCTGCTGTACATTCATATGAGAAATTAATCAAATCAGTTTATTTTATATATATGTATAATTACGCAATCTTGCAGAATACCAAGAACCACTTTACATGGTAGTAGTGAAACATCGTAAACGTTTGGTTTGGACATGTGACTCACTTTCTGAACATGTTTTGGTTTGGAGATGTAACGAATAAGACTCACTTTCTAAATATATGGGTTGGAGATGGGACCACGACTTGCTTTATAAACATATTCGGTTTGAACCTGTAACAAAACACAATTCCCTTTCTAAATATGTTTGGTTTGGCCATGTAACGAGACACAATTCACTTTCTAAATATGTTTGGTTTGGGCATGTAACGAGACACAACTCACTTTCTAACTATGTTTGGTTTGGACATGTAACGAGACACAAATCACTTTCTAAACATGTTTGGTTTGGCCATGTAACGAGACACAAATCACTTTACAGTCGAGGGTAGAGTGAATAATTGTGGTGGGAAACTCCTAGATTGTAATCTCAAGGAATGGCCTGTCCTGATTTTTTATTTTTGCAGTTCCGCGAATGGCTGAGAAAAGAGATGTTTGGAGTTTTTTTTCGCTGAAGTATGCAGCGTGCCGCCCCCCCCCCCCCACCCTCGACACTGATAAGATGTGGTTTTATGATTATTAATATTAATAAACAAATTAAACACATATTCAACAGTAAGAATACGAATTGGCTAACCTTCACAGCTTTGACCTCACGTTCTTCTATTAGTGCCGAAGGTCTACGCGATCTGCTCAGTATTGGCACGAGGCTAGTGAGTACACTACTGCCTGCCGTGCTGAGTTCTGGCACTCTGGTTGTCATGGTTACAAAATAAATTAAAAATAATTGAAAATGCTACTCCGTGAAGCTGGTATCAGAATACACAAAATAGCCGGTATAATGTTCTGTCCAGTTCACATCACTTGAAAATATCCACAGAACATGTCACCAATTTATTTGAAGTAATTCCTTTTTCCCCTCTGCAAACCAACTATTAAATTCGCATTCGAGTAAGCAGTGTGACTACACCGCAGCACCCGATAGGTTCCTTCTATGTGTTGGAAACAAGTGTAATACCAAACACACGCTTGGCCAGAGTTCGGTTTCAATTATCAGATTAGAACCACCGTCGTGACTTTACGCAAAACAACACATAGTCATATCCTATCATAAACAGGTTATTGACATCAGATAGCACATCTCATCATAAACCATAACAGTAGTCATTAACATCTAGTGCCGTCTACGCACCCAGTGGTGGACACAGAAGGTAACAGTATCATATGTCTTGCCTTAATAGTGCACTCTGAGAAACAACTTGTATCCAAATCATATTTTCTTCTCACTTGTATCTCTGTCTATCTCTAAATCATGATGTTTCCTTATCAAGGCTATCTCTGCCTACCTCTATATCATAATGTTTCCTCCTCAGGGCTATCTCTGTATACCTCTAAATCATGTTTCCCATAATGTTTTCTCCTCAAGGCTATCTCTGTATACCTCTAAATCATGTTTCCCATAATGTTTTCTCCTCAAGGCTATCTCTGTATACCTCTAAATCGTAATGTTATAGTATCTCTCCCTACCTCTGAATAATGTTTTTTTCTCACTTATGTCTCTGCCTACCTCTAGATCATAATGTTTCCTCCACACTTGAACCTCAAATCATCATCAAGTGCCGTCTCCGCAACGAAGGTTGGCTATAACAGACCTACAACATCCCATGTCTCTTGTCTTGGTGGTGCACTCTGCTAGACTGTAACCTGTTCATCGTGTGATGTTACTCTCCCACTTGTATCTCTGCCTACCTCTTTCTCGCTTCCCTTTGACTTTACCCTCAAGTAAGGTCTTCAATAAGGTGTCATGTCTTTTAATGTGTCCAAAATATTTTATTTGCCTGATCTTTATTACTCTTAGTAATTCTTTCTTCATGTTAAGTGTTTTTAGCACCTCTTTATTTGTTTTCTTCTCTTTCCATGAAGCTGTCCCTATTTTCCTATATACCCACATCTCAAAGGTACAAATTCTGTCTTGTAACTGTTTATTTAGTGTCCATGTTTCTGAGCTATACATTAATATAGAATATATGTAGCATTTTATAATTTTCATTTTTAACTTGTTTGTAATTTGTTTAGGTGTTACTATTTTCCTCATGTCATTGAAGCTACTTTAGGCCATTCCTATTGTCCTTTTAACTTCTGTTTCACATCTGCCGTCATTTGTGACTTTGTGTTTAAGAAATTGATACTGTTTTACATGTAGTTTCTCTCCATGTATGCTTATGTTTAGCTCTTGTTCTTCTGTGTCTTTGCTGATTATCATGGTTTTTGTTTTGTGGATATATATATCCAGTCCATATTCATTACTTGATCTATTAGCCTTTGTAGTTCATGTTCACTTTCTGCTAAAAGAAAAGTGTCATCTGCATATCTAAGGTTGTTTATTATTTTCCTATTGATCTTGAGTCCTGGTATTTCTTCTATATGTTTAAAGATATTCTCTGTGTAGATATTAAATAGGTTTGGTGATAAAATGCATCCTTGTCTTACCCCTCTTCTTATTTCTATGCAATGTGAGTAGCTGTTTTAACAACTTATTGATGCAGTCTGTTCCCAATATATATTTCTAATTAGTCTGATATCTTTTCCATCTATGCCTATTTCCTGAAGACATTTTATACATTTTTCATTTTGGACTCTGTCAAAGGCCTTGCTGTAGTCTATGAAGCAAATATAGATACTTTTTGGACTTCTATATATTTATCTATCACTAGTCGGATACTAAGTATAGCTTCTCTGGTTCCTTTGTTTTTCCTAAAACCGAATTGCTCTTCGCCGACCTCCGTGTCTATCTTGTTTTTAATTCTTTCATGTATAATTATTTCATGTTAGTGGAGCGCGTGGTTAGGACGTCGGTCTCAGACCCTTGAGGTTCCGGGTTCAATACACGGTTGGGACAGTGTTTTTTCTTTCGGAGGTACAATCAAAATCCTTCATGTACATGTTTCGGCGTCTGCTATGGCAAAGCGAGCTTTATTTCCACAGTCCATAGACAGCCACCAAGCACTCCTTCACAGGAAAACATGCAGTAGCGAAAGTTTATGTATTATCTTGTGGAATATTTTAATAACGAAAGTTTATGTATTATCTTGTGGAATATTTTAGTAACGAAAGTTTATGTATTATCTTGTGGAATATTTTAATAACGAAAGTTTATGTATTATCTTGTGGAATATTTTAATAACGAAAGTTTATGTATTATCTTGTGGAATATTTTAGTAACGAAAGTTTATGTATTATCTTGTGGAACATTTTAATAACGAAAGTTTATGTATTATCTTGTGGAATATTTTAGTAACGAAAGTTTATGTATTATCTTGTGGAATATTTTAATAACGAAAGTTTATGTATTATCTTGTGGAATATTTTAATAACGAAAGTTTATGTATTATCTTGTGGAATATTTTAGTAACGAAAGTTTATGTATTATCTTGTGGAATATTTTAATAACGAAAGTTTATGTATTATCTTGTGGAATATTTTAGTAACGAAAGTTTATGTATTACCTTGAGGAGTATTTAAGTAACTCATTAGACTTATAGTTGTATATTCTGTATAGTCTACAGCCGTCATGTTTACGTAGAATGGGAAATCTAGAGCATGCTACAATGTCACGTTTACGTAGAATTGGAGATTCAGAACATGCTACAATGTCACGTTTACGTAGAATTGGAGATTCAGAACATGCTACAATGTCACGTTTACGTAGAATTGGAGATTCAGAACATGCTACAATGTCACGTTTACGTAGAATTGGAGATTCAGAACATGCTACAATGTCACGTTTACGTAGAATTGGAGATTCAGAACATGCTACAATGTCACGTTTACGTAGAATTGGAGATTCAGAACATACTACAATGTAAAGTTTCGGTTACTTCTACTTTTAGATATAGAACTTGCTACAATGCCAAGTATCCAAAGAATGAGAGAAATAGAGCATGCTACAATGTCAAGTTTACAAAGAATGGGAGAAATAGAGCTTGCTACAATGTCAAGTTTACAAAGAATGGGAGAAATAGAGCTTGCTACAATGTCAAGTTTCGGTTACTTCTCACTTCCTACAATGTCAAGTTATTTCTACTTGTGTGTTCGTTCTGAAACTTTAACAGATATCATGGTGTAATTAGAAATTAAATAAGTGGTGTCACGGTTTACAGTTTGTCAGCGATATTAACCGATTTCAACCTGCCACTTCCGATTTGAGCATGGCTTCGGGTTACTGTAACTCTATATAGGATGGGACAGCCAATCTCTTCCCATAACCTCCGTAGTCGACTCTCATGACACGCATGGAAGGTAAATTGTATTGTTATTCTTTGCACCTCGAGCCACATCAACATACAATTAACAGAATGCGTGTGCTTGTGCTCCGCATCAATATAGAATCACAGAGTGAATACGTGTGTGCTTCGCATTATTATGAAATCAACAGAGTGCGTGTGTTTATGTTCCCCATCAATATGAAATCAACAGAGTGCGTGTGTTTATGTTCCCCATCAATATGAAATCAGCAGAGTGCGTGTGTTTATGTTCCCCATCAATATGAAATCAACAGAGTGCGTGTGTTTATGTTCCCCATCAATATGAAATCAGCAGAGTGCGTGTGTTTATGTTCCCCATCAATATGATATCAGCAGAGTGCGTGTGTTTATGTTCCCCATCAATATGAAATCAACAGAGTACGTGTGTTTATCTTCCTATTCAATATGAAATCAACACAGTACGTGTGTTTATCTTCCCATTCAATATGAAATCAACAGAGTGCGTATGTGTATGTTCCCCATCAATATGAAATCAGCAGAGTGCGTGTTTTTATGTTCCCCATCAATATGAAATCAGCAGAGTGCGTGTGTTTATCTTCCCATCAATATGAAATCAGCAGAGTGCGTGTGTTTATCTTCCCATCAATATGAAACCAGCAGAGTGCGTGTGTTTATCTTCCCATCAATATGAAATCAGCAGAGTGCGTGTGTTTATCTTCCCATATATATGAAATCAACAGAGTGCGTGTGTTTATCTTCCCATAAATATGAAATCAACAGAGTGCGTGTGTTTGTGTCACGCATCAACATGCAATTAACATAGTGTGTGTGTTTATGTTCCCCATCAATATAAAATCAACAGAGTGCGTGTGTTTATCTTCACATTCAATATGAAATCAACAGAGTGCGTGTGTTTATCTTCACATTCAATATGAAATCAACAGAGTGCGTGTGTTTGTGTCACGCATCAACATGCAATTAACAGAGTGCGTGTGTTTGTGTTCTTCATCAATATACAATCAACATAGTGTGTGTGTTTATGCTCTCCATCAATATAAAATCAACAGAGTGAGTGTGTTTGTGATTTCTATTACTTCTGCTTCTTACATTCCCAAACATATGTTAGTTAATAATGGTCTAATTCATTCAACAAAATGCGTTATTTTGTGACCTTAAACGTCAGTAATTATAATAATTTTAAATCAGACAAGTTATGGAATCTCCCTGGCGTAATTCTTAAGTCGTTAGCTGTCTGCTCAAGAGATGACGTGTTTGAAACGCTCTTGTTTATAAATTGGATTTTATCGGAGATCCTTCGGGATTATTGATAGAGATAAGCAATGTGACTATTGCTAGAGCTACAGAGGTAGGTCATGTGATTATTGATTTAAGCTACGGCGGTTGTTCATGTGATTATTGTTAGAGGCGACAGGTCTAGGTCATGTGATTATTGCTAGAGGTTACAGAGGTAGGTTCTGTAATTATTGCTTCAAGCTACAGAGTTAGCTCTCTTTATTATTGAATTAAGCTACTAGTTAGCTCCCTTCGTTATTGGTTTAAGTTAAGGAGTTAAGTCATGTGATTATTGCTGCAAGCTACGGAGTTGGGTCATGATTTTTGCTTGAAGCGGCGCAGTTACGTCCCTTGATTATTGCTGGAGGCTACGTATTTAGATCCCTTGATTATTGCTATAGGATAAGGATTTATGCTGTGTAATTATTACTGGAGGCTACGGATTTAGGTTGTGTGATTATTGCTGGAGGCTACGGATTTAGGTCATGTAATTATTACTGGAGTATACGGATTTAGGTTGTGTGATTATTGCTGGAGTATACGGATTTGTGTTGTGTGATTATTGCTGGAGTATACGGATTTAGGTTGTGTGATTATTGCTGGAGTATACGGATTTAGGTTGTGTGATTATTGCTGGAGTATACGAATTTAGGTTGCGTGATTATTGCTGGAGTAAACGAATTTAGGTTGTGTGATTATTGCTGGAGGCTACGTATTTAGATCCCTTGATTATTGCTGGAGGCTACGGATTTAGGTTGTGTGATTATTGCTGGAGGCTACGGATTTAGATCCCTTATTATTGCTGGAGGCTACGTATTTAGATCCCTTGATTATTGCTGGAGGCTACGGATTTAGGTTGTGTGATTATTGCTGGAGGCTACGGATTTAGATCCCTTATTATTGCTGGAGGCTACGTATTTAGATCCCTTGATTATTGCTAGAGGCTACGTATTTAGATCCCTTGATTATTGCTAGAGGCTACGTATTTAGATCCCTTGATTATTACTGGAGGCTACGGATTTAGGTCCCTGCAAATGGTTATGGGTAACCCGAGCACAATATAGTTAGTTCTCTAATTCTCGTGAGCCTTCTTTTTATATCAGCCTGACCAAAATTGATTTGGAGAGTCGGATTGGTCCGTGGGCCGTAAATTACTCACCACTAACCTAGATCTTGCAGACGATATTACGATACTGTCTCATTCTTGTTCGGCGTTCAGTTGTAAACACCTGCAGATTAGAAGTAACACAGAGAGTGGAATGTAATACTGTTATATAACCAAGATCACGAACAGCACCAAAATAGGTGACATTTTTCTGCGACCATTCTTCATCGTTCATCAGTCATTTATCTGGTGACAACGCCAATAGTTTTAATGAACTTGCAATTTGCTTCCGGTAACCCACAGGTTTGAAAATAGTGATGTCTCAGTAGGTCGTATTTTGTTGCCCCCCTCCCCTCCAGTTTTGGTAGAGTTAGCATGCATGAATAATTTGATCTGTAATTTCGGACTCAATCCACAGTTGCACAAGTCTATCTCACTAATATTTGATCTTTCTGAACATGTGGCTTCTCAGTTTATGTGGCCAGATCGCAGTCTTAAGGTAACTGTTCTTTACGTGACATTTCGTGCTAGTTGTTTTTTTTCCACAGTTGGTTACATATATTTCTACTTTGTCTTAAATTCTGTTTCTACCATAGACTTATATTCAGTCTTACATTCATAGCATTACATTCATAGCTTATTACATTCATAGCTTATTACATTCATAGCTTATTACATTCATAGCGCATTACATTCATTAATAGTATGTAATACCATTTTCTTTTTATTCTAATAATCCCCCCCCCCCCCCCCACCCTTGCCAGGAAAGCAGATCATTTTCATGACTTTTCATTTCTAAGTAAATAAGATCGCATTAAACGTTAGGACGAAGAAAGATCGTGTTAGATGTTAGGATAAAGAAAGATGGTGTTAGATGTTAGGATAAAGAAAGATGGTGTTAGATGTTAGGATAAAGAAAGATCGTGTTAGATGTTAGGATAAAGAAAGATGGTGTTAAACGTTAAGAAGAAGGAGCTTCGTGTTAATCGTTAGGAAGATCGTGTTAAAGGTTAGGACGAAGGAAGATCGTGTTAAAGGTTAGGACGAAGGAAGATCGTGTTCAACATGTTTAAAATGTAAGTATATAAGAACTGTGAAACAGATATTTAAAAAGCAAACTCCAGAGATAACAGAACTAATTTTTTTTAAAGTGTCCCGCAACTTACGATAAATGTCAAAGCTGTCATTTTAAACGATAAAGGCTTATCAGTATTTTATGGTAGTGGCAAATACTTTAATTTTCTCAAGTTTGTCTAGTGATTACGAACAAGCAAAGGAGTAACATATGTGTGCTCAGATGTATTTGCTGCTTATTAAGCATTTCTTCTATGTGGTGTGTAATAAAGGAAAACCGTGTCACAGTGTGTTATACCATACATTTTGATTGTACAGAAGAATGATGTATAACTGGGCAGTTAAGAAAAGCTATGAGAACAATAATGTCCAAAAGATACAATCTGACTGGGCAGATAAGACAAGATGTGAACACAATAATGCCCGAGGTATATAATTGACCCCACCACATTATTTGTCTGAACGTCTATGCTTATTTAAAATACTGTATTGCATATGGCCTCTGAACTCAGAAAATCTCAAATTACAAGCTGTCTAATCCAAATTGTAAAAAGCGATGCTAGTGATTGGTAGAAACGGAATTATGAAGTCAAACAACTACTACTATATTACATTGTCAAAACCAGTGAGCTACTTGCAATTAGCAGTTGTTTGACGTACGACACTGGATAATTCAAAACCGGCAAACCTTACCGTGTTAACAATATTTCACACAAGTAAATCCAGGTAGGAAGCATAAGGATAAATGAAAAAAAAATTCTTAACGCTTGCGAGAATTGAACAAGGTCCGTTCTAGCGCTATTTATGTTTACAAGAAGAAAGTATATGCCAACGCCGTGCTACCAATGCCAAACGTGGACAACGATAGTACAAGACAAACGTAAAGTTGTGACAGCTGAAATGGCATGCTTAGGTAGAATCCTAGGAATATCGCTAAGAGACAGAGTGAGAAATGATGACATTAGAAAGAGAGCCAGCATCGCCCCAATCTTGGAGTATATTAAGAACCAACAGATCAAACGGTTTACACACATTAGCAGACTTGATTCTTGATTAGAAACTGGCTTCACAATGTGACAGATGAAGGATCTGCACTTCGTTGACAGAGTAACAAGTGACGATGCTAGTGTCATCACTTTAGTGTGACAATAGAACAATCTGCAGCAGCGTCACAAAAGAGTGTGACAATAAAACAAAGATGTTTGACAAAGAGTTCATGCACTGTAACCTGGGCCAACTTATGTAGTTTGTTTCCCCGTGTACTTTATTTTTACACATGATTTAGATTATCTCCCGTGTACTTCATACTTACATAAATTTAGATTATCTCCGCTTGCACTTCATTATTACACAGATCTAGATTGTCTTCCCGTGTACTTCATTCTTACACATGTCAAGACTGTCTCTCCGTGTACTTCATTCTTACACATTGTTTAGATTGTCTCCCCGTGTACTTCATTCTTACACAGATCTAGATTGTCTTCCCGTACACTCCATTCTTACACAGGGTTCGGATTGTCTGATCGTGCATTCATTCTTACACATGGTTTAGATTGTCTCCTTGTTTACTTAATTATTACACAGATTTAAATTGTCTCCCAGTATACTTCATTCTTACACAGATCTATATTGTCTCCCCTTGTATTTAATTCGTGCACAGAATCTAGATTGTCTCCTCGTGTAATTCATTCTTACACATGGCTTAGATTGTCTCCCCGCGTACTTCATTATAACACATGATCTATATTATCTCCCCTTCTATTTATATCTTACACAGTATCTAGATTGTCTCCCCACGTACTTTATTATAACAAATTATCTAGATTGCTCCTCGTGTACTTCATTCTTACACATGGTTTAGATTGTCTCCCTGTGTAATTCATTCTTTTAAATATCTATATTGGCTCCCCGTGTACTTCACCCTTGCATAAGATCTAGACTGTTTCCTAGTATACTTCATTTTTAGACACATCTACATCCCCCCCCCCCCGTGCACTTCATTTTTACAGAAATATAGATTGTCTACCTGGGTACTTCATTATTACACAGTATCTAGATTATCTCACAGCGTGCTTGATTTTTACACAGGATTTATGTTGTCTCCTGTGCACTTCACTCATTTGTTCCTTTCACATTGAATACCCATTTCACTGAATCATAACATGTACAGTACCAGGCCATCAGGTAGATCATAGACAAGAAGAGATAACATAACTAGTATCTAAATGACATTTCGTGTCATATAACATGATATACTCAAAGTCACGTCGTAACATCCAAGTCAGACAACGGAAAGAGCTCGGTTATCCAATTAATATGTGTTATCAGCTACCTCAGTTGAAGTAAACACCTCTCATTTTAACCACCCTCATTAAAAGTGTGTGACCGACAGAATCACTATCATACAAGTGTCAATATTTCTGAAACTAGCAATGGAAACATGACCAGATTTTAATTTTATGTTAGGAAAATGCAACAAGTTTTAGTAGCAACTCATTAAGTTTCAGTAGTAACTCATCAAGAAGATCTCAACTTGGGTGTCTTTAGTGGCCCAACGAATGTCAAGAACGATTTCCTATCGAATATAATCAAAAGCGTAACGAATGAAGTCCTAATTAATTATGTACTTAAGTCTTATATAACTGTACACGATCGTTAAAAAAATACACATACAATCGATGTTTCGACCAAATAGTAAATGGATTCTAGTTCTACATTCAGTACCTTGTTCGACCATATTTTGTAATACTAAGTTAGATCTAAGAATATGATACTTGTGTATACTTATCATTACATTTTTATTGCACGAGCCATGTTGTTACATTTTCATTGCACGAGCCATGTAGTTGCATTTTCATTGCACGAGCCATGTAGTTATATATAAAACGCCTAAAACAATAATGGTACTTTGCGATCATATCCACGCCTACTTTGTGAATGCAATGTTTCAAATATAGATTTGCATTCTTCTGAATATTTGAGAAAGCAAATATAATTTCAGTTATAAGAAATTAACTATTTAGCAACAGTTTATGAAAAGCTGAACGAATTGTGTATTACAAAATAGTTGTGTATTTTGCATAGCAACACAGTTAATTCATTAATGAGTAATTGAAATGCGGTATTAATAGTAATGCGCTATTAATAGTATCCATAATGTATTTGTAATTGTGTTTGTTTACTGGAAGATATGCCTAATATGGTTGAGGAACCTTGGTTTCAACCAAGGTATAAATTCCTTGTTGGTTACATCAGGGCGTCGGAGGGGGTAGGGGCTTCGATTCATGCGGTGTGGCTGACTGGTTGTCGTTACAATTGTGGTTCCCATCCACATAGCAGCTGTGGCTTCTAGCTGAAGTCAATAAAAGGACTAAATTATGACGTGGTATTGGTCCTGTTGATTATTATTGGTATTGATCCTGTGGTCGTGGGATTGGTCATGTGGGGCGATAGAATAATAGGAGAACATCATGGAAAGAGATGAAACACACAACGACGTTCTAACAGCACTTAATATGAAGAAAGAATTACTAAATGAAATACACATAATCAAATAAAATATTTTGGACATTAAAAGACATGACACATTGTTGAAGACATTACTTGTGGGTAGAGTTGAGGAGGGAGAGGGGGCAAGCGACTTGTAGGCAGATATACAAGTGGGAGAGTAACATCACACGATGGACAGGGTAGTCTAGCAGTGTGCACCACCAGGACAGAAGATACCGATATTGCAACCAACCTTCGTTGCAGAGACGGTACTTAATGATCAATGATTGGTTCTATGAGGGACTATGGTGTAGCCTAGTTGTGTTGTAGCCTGGTTTGGGTCTAGCTATAAGGGACTGTGGTGTAGTCTGCTTGTGGTGTAGCTGTGAGGGACTATGGTGTAGCCAGGTTGTAGTGCAGCTATGACTATATCTGAATATCTCCACTGAGCACATTTATACTTATAAAGAGACTCATGGTTGTATTGCAGTTTTGTATTTTCCATCTTTTTTATAAATTGCATTACTCCTCTTTCCAAATATCAATTTTCATCTACTGCACAATTACAAATATACGCTACTACTGCACAATTACAAATATACGCTACTACTGCACAATTACAAATATACGCTACTACTGCACAATTACAAATATACGCTACTACTGCACAATTACAAATATACGCTACTACTGCACAATTACAAATATACGCTACTGCTGCACAATTACAAATATACGCTACTACTGCACAATTACAAATATACGCTACTACTGCACAATTTCAAATATATGCTACTACTGCACAATTAAAAATAAATGAAATTACTGCACAATTGCATATATATTCTACTACTACACAAATGCATGTATATGTTACTACTGCACAAATACACATATATTATACTACTGCACAATTACAAATATATATTTTGCTAGTCCTAATTTACAAATATATGCAGCTACTTCTTCTTCTTCTTTCCTTCCATTTACGGGTGTCGAGAGAGATACAATGTTGGTGTCTCGTCCGCCTTCTGCCATTTCGCATCAGCGCTCTGGAAATTGACAATGGTCGTGCGTCTTGGCAGACCATTCATGGATAGGTGTAAACGCCAGAACAATTTTAGTAAATTTTCACGTGTGATCTACTGACACAATTCGTCCCATTTTGACGCCTTTTCTGGCTTTGCAATCTTTGAATGAACTAAGTTATCTTTCTTCCGTTCCATTGTGCGACCTCCATGTGCTGAGCCGCCAAACGTTTCCTTGCCCTCTGTCATAGCGCTACTTTCCATTTCTCGCTCCATGCTCTTTGCACCTCTTTATTTCACCAGGGAGGCTTATCCCGAGTCCTACATTTGACTTGTCGAATTCTGTTCACAACATCCACTCCTCTATGATCATACTTAAAAGACATGATCTTTGGCCTAATCTGCTTACTTTTGTCATTTTTCACGAGCACAACACATGGGAAGTGGTCACTGCCATGATGCCCCAGGACATCCTATTCACAGATAGCCATAGAAGCCGATGACACCAATTCCATATCGATAGCATTATCATCATCACCATCCCTGATGCCATTCTTGTTATACGACCATCATTAGTGCACACTAGGTCCGTATCAGTCAGGGCCTCCTCAAGCTCTCTTCCCTGTTTGTTAGAAGCATTATTGTCCCATGATGTACCTTTCGCATTGAAGTCACTGCAAAAAAAGGATCTGCTTTTCCTGTTCCATTATCTCACCTAGGAATTTTCAACCCTGAAGATTAACGCTTTGTTGTAGGCATACACATTAATAACCATGAATGGGTGCTGGATCCTCACTGCCTATAACTTGGTATTGTTTCTATCCCACTTGGACATATCGACCCCGCATACACTAATACCCTCACGACCAAAATTGCCTGCCCAAGGTGTTGCCTGTTGTAGAAACACAAAAACCTGCTATCTTGATGTTACCACTTTCACCTGTGTTTCTTGCAACGCCACGAAGTCAGCGCAATATCCCAGTTTGTCCAACTCAGATCTACGCATGTGTACACTGGCCACATTCCAAAACAGGACACACACGTTTTTAATCCATATCCTAGCGGTTTCTGATCTCATTCGTCAAGCACCTGCCCATTGACTTTTGCTTTTTGAACCACCTCGTTTAGGACGCTTGGTTTTGGCCGCCATTTTTGTCAAAATAGTGTAATAGCGGTTACACTCACGAAGACTTCAGCTAAGATGCACGCACAACGTTATCACCGGTGAAGATCTTAATGAGTGGACCTCCTAGTCAGAGAATAACAGCACGTCGCCACACAATGTCCTAATTGAAAACAACGAATACATCCATTGTTCACATGAAACTGTAGGTGACACACAAAACACCCGTGTTGTCAAAGGCCATTTTTATACTATAATAAATAAATATTCTACTACTGCACAGTAATATATATTTGCTACTACTGCACAATTACATATATATTATATTAAAGCACGACTATAAACATATTCTACTACGCCACACTTACAAATATATGTTAATAGTGCACAATTACAAATATATGTTAATAGTGCACAATTATAAATATATTCTACTACTGCACAATTACATACATATGCTACCACTGCACAATTACAAATATATTCTACTACAGTACACCTATATGTACATGCTGATACTGCACAATTACATATATATGATACTACTGCACAATTACATATATATGTTACTACTGCACAATTACATATATACGACACTACTGCACAATTACATATATATGATACTACTGCACAATTACATATATATGATACTACTGCACAATTACATATATATTCTACTCCTGCACAATTACATATATATGATACTACTGCACAATTACATATATACGACACTACTAACTTATTTTTAGTTATACTAATGTTCTGCTATGACTTTCTTCATACATACTATAATGTGCATTAAAAAAAATATTCCACATTTATTGCCAATGTTTTTTTTCTAACCAGAAAATCCAAGTATACAATAACTGCTGATTGTGCGTTCATATGTTTATGTACAAGAGAAGTTAAAAGGAGAATATGAATTGTTAAAAGTACTTTCAACGACATTCGCAAAATATTGGTATCTAAACAAATTACAAATATGTTATAATTCTATTACAAACATAGAATTATAAAATACTACATCAATTCTATATTAACGTATGGCTCTGAAACGTGGATAATGAGCTAACTAGACGACAGAATTGATGCATTTGAGATGTGGACATATGGAAAAAATAAAGAGAACGTCTTGGAAAGAGAAGAAAACATTTAAAGATGTTCTAACAACACTTCGTATGAAAACACAAATTATTACAGGAAATGAAGATCAAACAAATAATATGTTTTGAACATATTGACCTTGTTGAAGACCTTACTTGAGGGTAAGGTCAAGAGATGGGGGGGGAGCAAGATGTAGAAAGAGATACAAGTGGGAGAGAAACCTCGCGAGATGGCCAGGTTACAGTCTAGCAGAGTGTACCACTAAGACAGACAGGGAATGGTGGAGGCCTGTTGCAGCCAACCTTCACTGTGGATATTGCAGCCAACCTTCACACATGATGATTTTTACCTGGTATGCCCGCTCCGAAACTATTGTTTTATATTTACATTAAATGTATCATTTCTATCGAGCTTTCTGTCATTCCCAGAATCCTTTATCTCTAAACATATACAATAATGTGAGCATTCCCCCATTCTAAGGATATCTGTGATTATATGTAGGAGGCATGCACCACTAAGTTGTATGCAGGCATCTAATAAAAGGCATAAATATTGGAAACTCATGAACATAATCCGTGTGACTGCATGCATTCCTTATAACTTAGAACATCCGTATTCGTATACCATGATCGATAGGCATACATGTAAGCAGAACTGTCTCTGTAGCATAGAAACAAGACAATGTCGCTTCATACTACTTGTTGATTATTTTGACTAAATATCACTGGAGAAACAGAACGTTTACCTTGCAGATAGTGAGAGTTACACTGCATATAAAACTCAACTACGTTATCCAATCGTTTCAAATGTATAAAGTTGTTCAGATACATTTGAAACCGTCGTTGTTGTTATTATATTGGTGGACTAGCACTGATGCTTTTACTGTTAGTTGGGACGTTCTGATTGCAATTACATTTTTGTATCAATGTATGACGAAGCTAATAAAAAGACTTTTTATCTCTTAAATGAGTATAATGTAGTATAACACAGCAGATTCTAAGTCACACACAAGTGTTGCTTACTATTACTTCAAAGATCTTGCTAACGAGATTTTACCTGAACCGCAACTTTAATATTTTTTGAAATCCATGCCCTTTGCTGTAATCAAAATAAACTACACTTCCGTAATGTAAAAAAAAGGTATTTTAAATTTGCAAAGTACATCTTGCGGTGAAGAACGTCCGAGTTTGGTATTATCAAAAATTACGACGATCACCAATAATGAAAACGGTGATTCAGATAACCCTACTAGTGCGACCTTATTTCCCGTAGTCATAACCTTCGATAACAGTTACCATGTTGTTCCGACTGGCCGACGTTGAGCTTTAACTAGTTTCGGGCACGGTTGGGTGGGCGGAACAACAAAGAAACCTGTCGCAAGGGCCAGAGTTGTGCCCAGATGTCGGCGTCTGTTTGGCAGCATTAGACTCGAAACACCATCGAGTCGAGTGGCTGCTGGAACAGATGGCGGAGCACTTATGGGAATGCCCCACGTGCTGTGAGGCGAGTTTCTAATAAAGAATCAAGAAGTGCGACCTTATCACAAACACACTGAAATCAGATAGCTTGATTATTAGTTAAGGGATATGTACCGAGTATGGTCAGGTAGTGCATTCTTTTCAACCTATAACCTTTTCCATTATTGCAATTTTTTGCCACATACAAATCCATAATAAATAGGTCGTGCTACAAGGGGCATAACGATATCATTACTGACAAGCCTATTATGAACTTGTAGATTGCTTCCCATCATCGCAGATAGTCGCAGAAATTTAAACAACTGTTTGGAACAAAATTTATTGTTGGAATTAGCGACAAAAGAATGTCTGTAATTTCGTGTCTTTCACCGTTAGAGATAGCCCCTGGCGTCAGAGATAGCCCGTGGCGTCAAAGATAGCCCGTGGCGTCCTTTCTCTATGCCAATTGACGCGGACTTCTAATCGGTAACTGCCATCTTCCGAGTTCATTCTGATAACAATTAATTTCCAGCGCTGGATGCTACCCTCTCCATAGCACAATGCCCGGGCTGAAACATAAGGACCATGTGTTGAGATCTCTCCCTCTGCTTGCCATGTTAGCTTCAAAGCAAAAGTATTACCAATACATGAAAAACCAGATTATTGACCAGAGTATTATTGAAGGAGTACCAGACGACCTTTGCTTTCAAGGGATTGATCACAGCTTTGAATATTCTGCACCATATAGACAATTGATCTAGTCCATTCTGTACACTGTCAGCGATATATGTTCTGTTCATGCCAATGTTGTATAGTAGGATATCATCAGCGTATGTTAGAACTCTACAATTGCTGGAAGTTTTCAATTGAGCAATTCTCAATGTATACACATTAAACAGTACTGGGGACAGAGAAGATCCTTGTGACATACCAGGTGCTATTGTTCTGATCTCAGACGTCCAGGATCCACACCTCAGAGCGACTTTTCTACAGATTAGCACATTTGCTGTCCAGCATATGATCCAGGGGTGGATATTGTTCCCTTAGCATGTCGACAAGATGGGTGTAACTAACTCTATTGTACGTATCTTCCGTGTCTATCGCTGCAACTGCAGATTCTTCTTTATTCTGAAAACCTTTATAAACTTCATATGCAAGAACTGCTGAATTTGTGACTGTGTCTCTTCTGGGTATGTATGCACCTAGGTTATTTGGGAGAACGCCTTTTATCTCTAGTTCCCTGGTAATGCGTTTAGCAACAATTCGTTCCAGAATCTTACCGTACACATTCTGCAGTGTGATAATGGGATAACCTTTTATGTCGATAGAATCTTTGCCTGGTTTTGGCACGGGTATAAGATAGCTATGTAGCCACTCCTCTGGTACTAATCCTGTTTTCAGACTCGTATTATAATCGTCTGTTATTTTAGCTAGCATATTCTCCCCAATGTCCTTGAGTAAGCTGTACCTGATTCCATCCGAGCCTGAAGCGCCATCGGATGCATTCTTAATAGCTAGTTGCACTTCTTTAACATCTGCAAGCTGGTCTTCTTTGGCCCTAAAATTCGTGATGGATGTCAGGATATGCAGCATTTCTTTGCGCTGATCTAAGTCATCCTGGTTAGTTTGTTGAAGATATCTATCAAAGAAAGCTCTGCCTTTCATCTCATCTGATATCAGTGTCTGCCCTGTGTCGTCCCTCATGCGTGTACTGTGTTTTGATTCTGTTCTCCGCTTCACTGGCCTATGTAGTTTCCAAAACTTGTGTAATGATTTGTCCGCCGTGACCTCCTCAGTAAAAAAATTTCCATCACATCTTCTTTGCTACTTCGGCAACTTGTTTACAAAACTCTATTGCCTTCTTCATTGCACTCTGTGCCTCCAGTCTATCACTGAGTGTGATGTTTGTTTGTTTCCTAATGCATTGTCAATCCTTGATCGCTTGTTTTTTGAGTAGTTATATTGCCTCTGTCTCTTTATTCCACCATGAGGGCTGTTGGATATTATGTCTCACCCACTTGCGTTCCCAGACCTTCTTCATCAAGCTGCTAAGCACCGATTCTTTCGTGCGCGCATATCTAAAAGGGTGATGAACCTTGATCAATTTGTCTTGACACCTTTTCGAGAAGCTTATTGTGCATGGCAACAGGTCGCTTCCACAGATTTTTTAAAAACTTTTAATTTCATTAAGTCTTTTTTATTGGATGTTAATAGCACGGTGTCATCTACGTATTTATTTATTTTTGTAATGTTTTTATTTCTTAAGATTATCAACAGGGGCACAACTCGGTGTCGTCTACTCTAAACTTTATATAGACTTATATGCTGTGTTTGGATCTGTTGTGGCATGTTCTTAATCTAAAAATGACTAATTATTCCTTTCTTCCAAGGCTGTGGATGGTTTTCTCTATTTGACTTCATGGTTGAATTGAGTTCCATTGCATTTCTATGGTGCTTTCAATGATGAACTTCAATTTCTGGAAATGATATACTATCCGTTGTTAATGTTAGCTAACTAATCAGCCAATCTCATTTGTGAATGACCTGGAATCCATCCATGTGTTGCAGGGAACCGAGAGGGGAGCACAGAATTGCAACACTGTTTATCTTCCATGCATGTCGTAAGAGGCGACTAAGGAAGTTATGTGACGGTGGTGGCTGTCCATCCCATATAGTGCCAACATGACCCAACGCCATACTATAACCATGAGACAAAGCATTCTGTTCTCTGGACTACAGCCTGCTAATCTGCTAGACTGAGAGCAAACACAAAAGAAGAATGATCTGGAACCAAATAGTAATTATTTATTTTGCTTTGTTATTTATCTGAGATAGCAGTAATGTTAAGGTGTTCGTGTGTAATGTGGTTGGATTCCGAAAGGCTTACAAAGCAGATTTACACCGGTTTGGATCACTACTTATTTTCTGCAGGTTGGTTGATCCCAGCAGCAAATGTGTTGCTTATTTGATAAATTCACACTCTGTCGTGTAATTAGTTGAACAAGCATCACTGATATTGATTTATAGAGCTTTCATCAATTGGATCATTCTATTTGATGCGTCCATCACCGTCTCCTCTTCTGATCCATTTATATACATTATCGTTCAACTGAATTTCGGGTTATCATTTTGAAAATATATTCAATACTACATATTTTAGGATCAATGTAATGTTGGTAGAACGTAATGTAGCGTAGATGATTACAGTGTTACTTATTTCTATATAATCAATAATTCCGGGAACTGTTTAAAGCTACCTCGTAGAAATGCGTAACAATTACATTATCTACATTACATTCCCCTCAAAGTAGTTCCCTTCGGCAACTACACAGTTTTACCAACATGCATACAGTTGCTAGAAACATTCGTAAAACCTATTCTTTGACACCTTACTTAGCTGTCTTGTCACATTGATAATAACGTAATCTGCATCCTCGAATCGTTGTCCATTCGGTGCTGATTTCAGTCGAGGGAACAAGAAAAAATCAGCCAGTACACGGTCGGGAGAATATGGAGGCTGTTCCAAGGTAATCACATTGTGCTTTCCAGGTACTGCTTTACCAGTAGAGATCAATGTGCCGATGCATTGTCATTAACAGAATCCAACTGTTGATTCTCCATTTTTCAAATCGTTTTCTCCTGACTGCATCTTTTAGACTACGAAGGATATCAACGTACATCTCATTGTTAACCGTTCGGCCTTCATTTATAAAATAATGGTAGAAAATACCCTGCGAATCAAAAGAAACTTTATACATAGATTTTCCTTTGTTCTTGTCCAAACGCAATTTCTATACCCTGGAGATGTAGGTTTCATTCAGAGGACTGATGTTTTGTCTGAGGATCGTATAAAATACAACAGGTCTCATCTTCTGTGATTATATTATTCAGAGAATTGCTATCAGTCATAATGATTAGGTCTCCTATTAGAGTCGATCGTGTTTTTTTCTGTTCCGAAGATAACATTTTGGGAACAAACTCTTGGCAAACACGGTGCATGGGCAGTTCATTGTGAAGAATACTGTGACAACTTCCAACTGATATTCCAACTTCTGAGGCTATATGTTTTCTTGACGAAAGTCTCCTTTTAACACGAACAACGTTGCGAACACGCTCAATGTTTTCAATATCAATGAATTTTGACGGTCGTGCAATGCGGGAATCATCATAGATACTAACACGATTTTCACGGAGACGATTTTGCCCCACAAATATTAGCGATTTCTTCATTGCGGTATCACAATATGCAATGTTAGTGCCTCTGATGACGACTTCTGAAGTAAAATACAGCATTTGTACGTTGTTCAATCAAGACATTTTCAACCACGACGATGCAATTAGTACAACACACATCTGTATCTATGTGAAAGCCACATGCTCCGTGTCATTTGTCAAGGTTATTACCAACGTCTAAATATAGAATTTTCATAACATCTTCTACCATTGCATTACTAATCGACTTTAAAAAAAAATGAAACTTGTTGAAGATACCTCATAATAATATATCTCGTATATGTATTATCATATTTAATAATGGTACATTAAGCTCGTGCTCCACAATAAATAATCTATGTTCAGTTGTAATACCATTTTTATTCAGCGAGTAATCGTTAACTCTGCAGGTAGACATAATCAGCTACAGTCACACTATACACTCGAACTGCTCAACTTTCAGTGACGTCATATTGAACACATAGGCATATTTATTTTCAACTTCAGTGTACAACGACTCTAAAGACACCATATATGAATATGTATCAATTTGTGTAGTAGGGGGTGTGTAGTGTGTTAAATATGACGTCAATGAAAGTTGAGTATTTGGTGTGTAATAGTGTAACGAACAGATTTCTACTACCTGCAGATGCAAAGTTTACGTTTACTCGCAAACAATGGTGCTAGCCGCTTAACAGAGAGTATATGTGGTGGAATACGAGCTTAATAAGCCCTGTTAACGTGGGTGCTGAGGTCAAGGCACTCATCTGCGAACATGCCTATGATACAATTCTTGTTATTTACAAGGACCGGTCAGTCATTTCACACCAGCGATATGCATAGTCCTTTGTTGCCAGATCACAAGAAACAACAGTACACAAAGCCAGTGGATCCTTTACAGCAACAACAATAAGCAGTCTAACGATGAAAGTATTTGCCATAACGCAGGCACTAAATTTCCCGGAATCGCAAGTCTATTCCCATACGTGCATACTAAGTGACTCAATGAATATAATTCAGAAAGACAACATACATGATGTACTCTTGGCATGTGTGGAGTCATTAAAGAGAGCTAACATGCGGGCCTCACTACGAAAAATCACACTCACCTTTGTCTCCGGATACGCGGGTGTGGAGGGAAACGCCCGTGCCAATCAATTAGCTAACCTCGCCACCATAAGGACCGAGCAGACATACTCACTGGCTAGTCCACAGGATCAGCCATTTGGCAATAAATGAGCATGAGTAAATATCGAGAATGTGCGAATGTGATGTAAGGATAGACGTGGCTTGTAGAGAACAGTTAACAAAGATTTCTAAAAGAGCAGTGAACCAACATAGAACCGGAACCATCAGCCGTTATGCCCTTAGAGATTGACCGAAGCAGAGATCTGAGCAACTATACACATGTCCGGAGAGGATAATCAACATATCTAATACCTAACGTTTTATCCTGAAGCGCCACTAATACATCCTATAACAAGTATTGTATAGTGTACAAGTACAATGTGGTTGTTGGGCGTCCGCGCAACCTTTCATATATATATATATATCTATTCGCTGAAACCATTTGCTGTCTTTCGGCGTCAGGGGTAGAATAGTTTTCTGAAGACGGCCTCTTGTGTGCTGAGTATATTGTGGAATTTGTCCACTCTTTTATTTCAGTGGTCCATCGTTTTCGTGGTCGGCGTCTAGGTCTGCTTAGCTGTATCTGTGTAGCATAGCTTGCTGTGGTATGCTGTCTGATGGTAGTCTGCTGATGTGTGTAAACAATTTGATCTGCTGTCTCTTGATGTATTCTAAGATTGGGGTGGTGCCGATTTTTTGTCGGATGTCCTCATTCCTAGGATTCTGCGTAAGCATGCCATTTCAGTTGTCACATGTTTACGTTTGTCTTGCACTTGCCACCTTTCCTGGGAGTTAACAATTTCAATGAGACCTCACTATCAACTCTGCTACTGAGATGACTTGTGTTTTCTGTGTGTGCCACTAGTACATGTCTATGTGTCTCCTGTTGTTGGGATTTTATTAGTTTGTTGACCATAATTCTTTATTGTTCCTTACCAGTGCAGCAATTTGTCCACTGCATGTTTTCTGCTTGATACAGGCCGTCGAAATGTTAACTATCTGTTATTGTGATGCCTAAAACTACACAGGTGTGTATTATGTATATTTCACATCTGTGTATACAATTTGAGTTTCACATTTAAACTGCATACAATGAGTTCATTTTGTACCCATATCTCCGTTTTCTTTCAAACTAGTGAATGTTTAGTTTATGACTGACAAATCAGTAGCCAGCATTACTTTTACTGCTTGACATGAAGAGAGACAGCATGGATGTGCAATACTGTGTTGATTATACCATACACAACCTTAACCTAACATGATGCAGTACTAGTTTGAGAGTAGCTATGGAGACACATTCTAGGTAGAAAAATACAAGTCTTTTATTTACTAATTATGATCTTTGTAGTGGTATGTTGACCAAAACATGCAGTGCAATCCCAGTATAACCATAATTCGCTATATACAGTATAAGCAATCAGGAACAAATATAATTGGTGATTTTGAGTGATGTTATATGAAGACATTTGTTTTAAGAGGATCTGTTATTGAGGGATTTCACTGTTTGATATTAATAAGAAAAGAACTGATTAAATATATGGGCGTTCGAGGCAATGAAAGAGCGGATCAACTGGCATCGTGTGCGATTGTGGCAAAGGGCGATGGGGCAATGGATCGCGCTGACGTTTTGAACTCCTTAAGAGATATAACACGCGAGAGTGAGACTAATGTGGATGATGATTCCTTTTCAATGGCTAGGATTAAAGATCAGGGATTGAAATGCGGTGTTGCTAGAGGTGAACATTTTGGAGGGCGCAGAAGAATGATGGTCAACCAGCATAGGACCGGTACTGTCAGCAGAAGTGTGATGGCGGATACACTCAAGGAGAGATCGGAGCAACTATGGATGTGTCCAGTTTGCAGTGATGATGATCCGACGACTAACTAACTAACTAACTAACTAACTAACTAACTAACTAACTAAGAAAAGAACTGAATTTACTGAGGTTATAATTTGCATCCTTATATTTGCAAAAACGCCACTAGTATCTGCGCATGTTTCCCTGCTGAAAGATGCAAGGAAGGACGTTGTCACTATTTTGAGATGTTATTAAACGATGTGTCCAATCTGATTTGTTTGTTCCACATCTGGAAATAAAAACCATGTTCTTATCCGTGTTTGAACTATGTCCATCCAAATTGCAAGACCAACATCTGAACTTCACAGTCAAAAACTATACAGCTCAAAAATAGTAGTGAATATTATTTTATTTAAGACAAGTAATCCTGTTTAATGTCAAACATATTGATCAATTTTCCACATAATGTCACACGTAAAGATCAATTACCCACAAAATGTCACACACATAGATCAATTTCGCACATATAGATCAATCAATTTTCTACATAAAAACAGACATATATATCAATTTTTTCCTACATAATGTCAGACATGCAGATACATTTTTCAACATAATATCGCACATATAGATCAATTTTCCATATAATGTTACACATATAGATTAATTTTACACATAATGTTACACATATAGATTAATTTTACACATAATGTTACACATATAGATTAATTTTACACATAATGTTACACATATAGATTAATTTTACACATAATGTTACACATATAGATTAATTTTACATATAATGGTATACATATAGATTAGTTTTTCATATAATGTCACACAAATAGATCAATTCTTCACATAATGTCACATATATATATATACATTATTCACATAATGTCACATATATATATATACATTATTCACATAATGTCATATATATATATATATATATATATATATATATATATATATATATATATATATATATATATATATATATATATATATATATATATATATATATATATATATATATATATATATATATATATATGAAAATAAATATCGAGAATATATATATTCCACAAAATGTCATATATATAGATCAATTTCCCACAAATGAATGAACAACTAAAATTATGAAAAGAAACCATTTGATTCAGTTGTGTGATGACAAAAATGGTTTAATTGTCTTGCATGAGTAAAAACATACATCTGTAATATGTAATAAAAAATATGATTTAATTTTGCAAAATGAAGTAAAGTGGATAGTCGAGTATAAATGAAATGGCTAAAGTCAAGTATAAATGAAGTGGCTAAAGTCAAGTATAAATGAAGTGAATAAAGTCAAGTATCTTGGCACAGTTTTAATATTAGATCTAATGTATAAATCCTCAGAGATGCTGGAGTAAAAAGACAAATTATAGCACAAATTAGAAGCAGAGAATCAAGTACGCCAGGTTTCTCACTGGATAGCAGATAATCGGAACAGACAGTTTCAAGGAGTTTAACCGACATTGGGAACCTAAAATTCCAGGACGTCAAAGTAGCATCGCCGAAATCGCGGGACGTGAACTCCAGAAATTGTGCATTTTCTACAGGCAGATTGGATCCAACGATTGCCAATACGATCGCCACAGGCCGTTTAGAATAGACGCATTGTGACATATGGCCCTCGGGTTGCAAATTCTAGCCGTTTGCTATCACGGGCTGGGAATAAGAAGGTTAGTTAGAAAAAGAATCTTAGCTTGCAGAACAGGACGAATGCATGCATTAGCGGCAAGTTAGTGAATAAAGGTGGAGTAAAACTAGACAGACAACAAACACAAAAATACCACATAGAAAATCTCAGACCAGGACGAATGCATGCATTAGCGGCAGGTCAGTGAATAAAGGAATGTGCGATATACGCAAGATGATGTACATTAGAATCATAGATGTTGTAACACTGGGCGTTGTAACCTAGAAGCTGTAACACTGGGCGTTGTAACCTAGAAGTTGTAACACTGGGCGTTGTAACCTAGAAGTTGTAACACTGGGGGTCGTAACCTAGATGTTGTAACACTGGGGGTCGTAACCTAGATGGTGTAACACTGGGGGTCGTAATCTAGATGGTGTAACACTGGGGGTCGTAACCTAGATGGTGTAACACTGGGGGTCGTAACCTAGATGGTGTAACACTGAGCGTTGTAACCTAGATGTAACACTGGGCGATGTAACCTAGACGTTGTAAACCATGACTTTATAAATAAATAAACTGGTTGTATATATTGGAACTCTGATATTTCGCCTCTGCATATACTGTACAAATATCATCATCATACCTTCAAACACCTTTTCTGCCACATTTTATAGGTGCCAGACTGCAAGGTTCACAGTCGAATAACGCAGGTTCTATAGTTCTAGGAATCATCATCATCATCATTTTCCTTTTACGCTGAGGTTAGCGCATAGGGCAGATCTCTCCAATTCTGTCTGTTCAAAGCTATTCTGTGCAGTTCTTGATGAGTAGGCTTATAGTTCTAGGAACAGTGCTACTCAAAAAGCATTACCATACAAGCGCGATAGATACAAAGCCAGGGGCAGACCGTGCGAAGGATGTATTATAAAAATAAAAGAGTCAACGAAAACAAACATATATGAAGCACACACACAAAAAGTCATCTCCAGAGAACTCTACTACCCCTGACGCTGCAAGGCATAACGCTAGGTATAAAGCGAAAAAAAAAGAAAAGATGACAAGAGACGGACAGTTGTGGAGAAACATGGTCGCCTGCTCCACCTCGGAATGGCCCTTGATTGATATGCATATGCAGATTTATAAACATACATGGCTTAATAAGTGATTTTATAGAAATAAACATTGATACAACATAGATACATTCAATATATGGTGTTACATATTAACCTTATTAAAGCAGGGTTCGGTAACTGGGATTACCAAAACCGCAACCTCCACTGTTTTTGTAATGGTTGTAAATATCTGATATAAGCAAATTAGACTAACGTCCGCAGTTGAAAGCAGCGTACCTCACCATAAGAACTATATTTTACCTCACCATAATGGCTATATATTTTAACTCACCATAAGAGCTACATTTTACTTAGACAAAATAGGGTTATATATGGACATACGTGATACAAAAATACAACAGGTTTTGATATCAATGGCAGGATGGAGAGACGAGATACAATAAGACAATATATGTGATGTCAATGGTTAGCTCTGAGTGTACTTATAATTCTGCAGCGCACGTGCATGCTCGATTATGGTGATAGGCAACCCTGGTTAAACCGGCAGTCCAGACTGCTTTTCTAGTGTAGAGTTGAGTGAAACATTTTTATTTCATCCCTGTGAGTATTTGATTTCCTAGACTGATCGGGGAGGGGGATCAGCTTTTATATTCGTTTTTGATCAGCCAAGCGTGACAGAAAACGCCTTGGGTGAACCCAACGGGCTTTATTTTTCCTCGCCCCTGCTTTAGTTATATCGCTGGTACCTCTGTTAACTGAATTATGTGAGCACACACACACACATGTTGCAATGCTAGTTTACAATAAAAGATGTGTTATTTGTGCTTATCAATTTAAAAAATAAACTCTATGCAATGTGTAGCTTCTATATCGTTTTTGGGATGTGGTATTCATGTGACCCCTCACTATTAGCTACACATCATATGCATGAGATTATTATTGTGCAGTCATTCTCAAACTATCTCAGAGAATGGTCTTTCAGTTTTGTCGACAGAAAACCCTGTTTCATTTATCCCAACACATCAGACGTCATCATTCAGCCAAACACATCAGACTTCATCTTTCAGCTCAAAACCAACACATCAGATTTCATCTTTCAGCTCAAAACCAACACATCAGATTTCATCTTTCAGCTCAAAACCAATACATCAGACTTCATCTTTCAGTTCAAAACCAACACATCAGATTTCATCTTTCAGCTCAAAACCAATACATCAGACTTCATCTTTCAGTTCAAAACCAACACATAAGATTTCATCTTTCAGCTCAAAACCAATACATCAGACTTCATCTTTCAGCCCCACATCAGATTTCATCTTTCAGCACAAAAGTAAAGTGCTGATAGTTCTAGGACATTATACGCACATACTAAGTAGAGTGTTGATAGTTCTAGGACATGACACACTAAGTAGAGTGTTGATAGTTCTAGGACATCACACACTAAGTAGAGTGTTGATAGTTCTAGGACATGACACACTAAGTAGAGTGGTGATAGTTCTAGGACATTATATGCACACACTAAGTAGAGTGGTGATAGTTCTAGGACATGACACACTAAGTAGAGTGTTGATAGTTCTAGGACATTATATGCACACACTAAGTAGAGTGGTGATAGTTCTAGGACATTATATGCACACACTAAGTAGAGTGTTGATAGTTCTAGGACATTATATGCACACACTAAGTAGAGTGGTGATAGTTCTAGGACATTATATGCACACACTAAGTAGAGTGATGATAGTTCTAGGACATTATATGCACACACTAAGTAGAGTGATGATAGTTCTTGTTAACTACAAGTCACTTATTCTTGCAGTGTTCATATTGTGTGCTTTATCTCTTGAGACACCAGAAAAGTAATAGCGAATTGTGGAACCTACTTAGTCGTCTTTCATTCTCTAACTCCTATCAGTTAGCAGGATGTAGTCCTCAAAGAACTGAATAGTTGTGTGATAGTTTACAGCGTGACTGCACTACCTGTAGATTTCAAACGTGAAACATATAGAACCTAAATTCAAACGTGAAACATATAGAACCTGAATTCAAACTTCAAACATATAGAACATAAATTCAAACTTGAAACATATAGAACATAAATTCAAAAGTGAAACATATAGAACCTAAATTCATCATGGCAATTTGAAGTCAAAGTGACCTTCTAGTGGATGGGGGTAAATGGACATATGCTAAACATTCGTGAATGCCGCTTATAACATACACAATCAGGTCAGTGTTAATCATCTTTGCTCCACTTTTGGAACTTGGAAACATATGAGTTGGTGGAAACTATTGGTTTCTTTGGGTCCTGCTGCTCACATTGTTATGTCTGAGAGGATCTGTATCATGTTTAGAAATGATTTGACAATATAATATACAATAATACGAACCAGGAACATTCAGAATGTGTACATATGTGGTTATCACTGAATTGATATAGACCGGATCTTGACAATTTTAACTGCTACACACGGTAAATATATGATTCAGAGACATGAATAAGATTGCAACAATATAACTATTGAGGTCTGTATTTTGTGCTCTCAAGCACATTATTTATTTGGCCTGTATGTATTTGCTTTGTTCTGAATTTATGGAGTTTTTGCAATATTTTCACTATCCAGTAGTCTGTACTTTTATATGTATTCAACATATGGTTTCAAGTAATAAACCAGCTATGTTTTGAGATAGTGACTTGTAAAATTAGTATAATCTAGAGGACGTTTATATGTGACAGCTACAATTGTGTTCTAAGGCAAAGCTATCATTTGTAAACTCTACGGAAAATCAATACATGAAACGTTAACTATAATTTTTAGTCAGTTTTAATATTTGATAGCAATAACTATATCTCTAAGGGACATCTATTGTTTATATAATCTACTAAAAGTTCATACATAAAATCTGTAAATATTTCTCTCAAGAGGTAAACACTTCACTCAAATGGTAAACATTTTTCTCAAACGTTAAAGATTTCTTTTAAAGGGTAAAAATATGTTACTCAAATGGTAAATAGTTCTCTCAAAGGGTGCATGGATTGATTTCTTTGTATTCAGACTTTTCTATATTATACTCCATCCCTCACAACAGAGCACAATGACTCTTGTTACATCCCTCACAACAGAGCACCATGACTCTTATTACATCCCTCACTAAAGAGCACCATGACTCTTATTACATCCCTCACTACAGAACAACATGCCTCCAGCCCTCAATACTAAGAAACATGTCACCTGTCACATCCTTCACAACAGAGCAGAATTCCTTCACTGCTCACAACAGAGCCACCTTCCTCCTGTCACATCCATCACAACAGAACAATATAACTCCATCACTCATAATAGAGCAACATGCCACCTGTAACATCCCTCATAACACAGCAACCTTCCTCCTGTCACATCCCTCATAATACAGCAACCTTCCTCCTGTCACATGCCTCACAACAGAGTAACCATCCTCCTGTCGCATCCCTCACAACAGAGCAGAATTCCTTCATCACTCACAACAGAGTAACCATCCTCCTGTCATATCCCATATAAGACAACAACCCTCCTCCTGTCATATCCCTCACAACAGAGTAAACCTGCCTCCTGTCACATCCATCACAACAGAGTAACCATCCTACTGTCACATCCCTCACAACAGAGTAAACCTGCCTCCTGTCATATCCCTCACAACAGAGTAACCATCCTACTGTCACATCCCTCACAACAGAGTAAACCTGCCTCCTGTCATATCCCTCACAACAGAGTAACCATCCTACTGTCACATCCCTCACAACAGAGTAAACCTGCCTCCTGTCACATCCCTCACAACAGAGTAAACCTGCCTCCTGTCAAATCCATCACAGCAGAGCAACATGTCTCCAGCGCAACATCACCCATGCAATATGTGAGCATATATCTACAATAGACCCAGCACCCATTAATATATGAGTATATATCTACAATAGACCCAGCACCCACTAATATATGAGTATATATCTACAATAGACCCAGAACCCATGAAATTGCAATTGAAAGTTGCGCTTGGTATCAGTCAGGATTATTATCCTGGCTTCTTCCAGTTGTGTTGATACCAGCTAAAGTTGCTTATTTGATTGCTTCATACTCTGCTTTGAAATATGTAGTATGAACAACAGTGGCTATTCATATCTCGAGTTTACTTCCATTGAACTATTCTGTATAGATGCCCCCAACCAGCATTTCTAACAACCTCTATTGCTGAGCCATTTGCTCCAAGAGGATTTTGATTAGTCATTATGAAGAATCTTCAATGTCAATAATATTGATGTACTTAGCTCTAGGTCAGCTTTTGTCTCTATATTTTCTGTATGGTTTTCTATTCTTGGTGTTTTATGGTTTAAGGGGCATATGGACGACTGATTGGGCAATGGGGTTGTTTGTTTGTTTTTCGTTCGCTCCATTGTAACCATCACGGATATCCGTGCGATTTGCGCCGGGAGCGTGATTACGTTGTGCCACCGTTATGCGCCTTGTAGGCCTAGCACATCCGATTTCGGCATGCCTTGACAATTCGGGTGGGCTACCCTTAGCCTGTGACAGCCTCTATATGTCTCCAGGCACGCGTAGTGGAGACTCTTTGCCCAGACGATTTTTTGCTCTCGTCTGACTCGAACGAGGTGTTCCACTGTCTATGAACTTGCATCGTGTAATTGGACGTGCTGTGCCTGTGCCCATTGGGTATTGAACCGTTTCTCATCTGTGAGCCTGGTTCCTTAAGGGGAAGAACTCAACAGAGGAGTTGGACCCTGGCTCTTTCGCCCTCTTAGCCGAGGTGTCATTCACCGACATCGTGTACCCCTTGTCCAAGTTCGAGTCTCACACCACGCGTTTGAGAGCAAGGCGTTCTCGAGTGTATTCCCGGTGTAGGAAAACCTGACAGTAGAGTTGGGCCAGGGCTAAATCGTTGTCCCTTTTGTGCCTGGGCGCATCGAGTACGGAACCCTTCCTCTTCGCGAGCATATTTCCGGTTTAGGAAGGCTCGACATTAGAGTTGGATTAGGTCTTCTTGCTTTACCAGACGCCAATGAATGGGTCTGGGTCTCTGCCTGTAAGGAACACATGTAACTAGAAGCTCGACTCGAGCTGACGGAGCTTGTAGTTCCCTTTCCTAGGAACTTTTCATTTTCTATTTGCAGTTCTCGCTGCCCTCTAGCGATGTTCTACCCTTTCATTGTTTCATTATACTCGGTATGAAATATATTTGTCTCTCGCCATGCATCTACCTTTATGTGCATTTGACATTGGCCGCCCCTCCAATGTTCGGACTGGACTGGCTAGCTTCACTGTATGTCGACAGTGTCGCTATATGTGGTGCTGCTGGTGGTGTCGGAGATATTGTCTGTCTCTTGTGCAGTCAAATCTCTTTCCATCTGCTACCTCCACATTCTCGGACACGATCCCCAAATGATTTGGCCAGAATCAGCACGAGCTGCTGTATTTCTGTTTCCAGGGTGCACCGCGTGGAGGTACATTTGGGATCTTGGTTATCTGCTAACCCTGGGTCCGCCTAGAGCAATGCGTTCCCTTTGCACCCCGGGCTATGGGGTAAATCAGTTAGCTGTAATTTTTCTCTAAATAACCTTTATCCTGTGTAGTGTTCAATGTAAAACTGCTATTTCACCCCTTTTATATATTTTTGTTCAATATCTACTGGTTATATGGTGTACAGTTTTAGTGCAGTCTCATATTTACTCAATTCTTGGATTGAAATGACCTGAACATATCTGCATCTAGTAGCCACATCTCTATCTAAACAACTGATTGTTGTCTTATCGTGGGAGAAGAAACAGAATATGAAAGCAAACCAACACAGAAAATAAAGTATGAAGCACAGATGAAATGAATTCAGCTTTAACCCTGACAGCTCCTGCAATCATATTTGTGCCAAATGTTATGTACAGCATTCCTTTGTATCTTACCAGTATGGTTGAGAAGAGGATCTATAGATGCATATGATCAAACCTTCTCACTTATTTTTATACTGTAAATCTTCATACATGTTAGTTGTTGGTCTCCTCAAGCTGATGTCATAGTTGATGCAAGCTCTTAGTTTCCCATGACATGATTGTTGAACATTTTTGTTCTTATACAAATATATATTGCATAGGTTTTGGATCTATTGTAGATAAATACTCATATATTCAGGCACATTTGTACAATATCTGGACAGTCAATTATTTATATGCTTTTTTGCACAGACTAGCATGCTGAAGAGTGAATGCAGCCTTGTTCTTCATTAAGGGTATAACATGGAAACTAGTAGTTACTTGTTATAGGTCCCATCTAATTGATATGTGGGAGGGACGTCACAGGTCAGTTTCAAGTATGGGAGATATATAGTTATAAGATATCTACCTTGTACAGCAACTGTTGAACCTGTGTATCATAAATTCTTTATAAAATCAAGATGACCGCAACGGCTGCATTAATTGAAAAGTATCTAACTTTTACACATTGTTGGAAAACAGTAGGCCCTATGCTCGTATTCTTCCCAACAGCCAATAGCTTGTATAGCACAAGCAGCCAGAACCCCAATGTGACTTTAGGAAGACAGCTCAGCAAATGTACATCACATTCTCCATTTAACAAATCCAAGAAAGGTGTAGTGAACATGATAAGCATTTCATATTACGTTCATTGACCTCACTAAAACCTTTGATGTGGTCAGCAGAAAAGATATCTTTTGACTTTATCAGAATAATAAGTTGCCTCAAAAAAATATGGAGGTTTATCATTTCAATCATATTCAATATCAAGGGAACATTCTTGTCAATATCAAGGGAACAGTCGTGTCAATATCAAAGGAACAGTCTTGTCAATATCAAGGGAACAGTCATGTCAATATCAAGGGAACAGTCTTGTCAATATCAAGGGAACAGTCTTGTCAATATCAAAGGAACAGTCTTGTCAATATCAAGGGAACAGTCTTGTCAATATCAAGGGAACAGTCATGTCAATATCAAGGGAACAGTCTTGTCAATATCAAGGGAACAGTCTTGTAAAAATCAAAGGGAATAGTCTTGTCAATATCAAGGGGACAGATGTCTATATATTAAGGGAACAGTCTTGTAAATGTCAAGGGGACAGGTGTCTATATATTAAGGGAACAGTCTTGTCAATACCAAGGGAACAGTTGTCAATATCAAGGGGACAGGTGTCTATATATTAAGGGAACAGTCTTGTCAATATCAAGGGAACAGTCTTATCAATATTAAGGAAACAGTCTTGTTAATATCAAAGGGACAGATGTCTATATATTAAGGGAACAGTCTTGTAAATGTCAAGGGGACAGGTGTCTATATATTAAGAGAACAGTCTTGTCAATACCAAGGGAACAGTTGTCAATATCAAGGGGACAGGTGTCTATATATTAAGGGAACAGTCTTGTCAATATCAAGGGGAAAATCTTGTCAATATCACGGGAAGTCTCGTAAATGTCAAGGGGACAGGTGTCTATATATTAAGGGAACAGTCTTGTCAATACCAAGGGAACAGTTGTCAATATCAAGGGGACAGGTGTCTATATATTAAGGGAACAGTCTTGTCAATATCAAGGGGAAAATCTTGTCAATATCACGGGAAGTCTTGTAAATGTCAAGGGGACAGGTGTCTATATATTAAGGGAACAGTCTTGTCAATATCAAGGAGAAAATCTTGTCAATATCACGGGAAGTCTTGTAAATGTCAAGGGGACAGGTGTCTATATATTAAGGGAACAGTCTTGTCAATAACAAAGGGAACAGTTGTCAATATCAAGGGGACAGGTGTCTATATATTAAGGGAACAGTCTTGTCAATATCAAGGGGAAAATCTTGTCAATATCACGGGAAGTCTTGTAAATGTCAAGGGGACATGTGTCTATATATTAAGGGAACAGTCTTGTCAATATCACGGGAAGTCTTGTAAATGTCAAGGGGACAGGTGTCTATATATTAAGGGAACAGTCTTGTCAATACCAAAGGAACAGTCTTCTCTGACAGATCATAATCAGATTCATTCACAAATAACAAGGAACAGCCATCAGCAACATTTGGTAGATGTGGAAATGGATAAAAGACTTGGGAAAGCAATAACCATCCAGGCCCAACTGTTAAAATTGGTGATAGAAAATAATATCTAGAAACATTACATAAAGTTCACATGAATATAATGCCACCATTCTCATAATCTTTTTGTATGACAAGAAAACTTGGAGGACCAACATGAAGAAAGCATGCCAGTTCAACACCTTGTACTGATGCATCCACATAACCAGCTGGCAAGACTATGTTACAAACAGCAAGATTCTGCAGCAGACATGTACTCTCTTCTACGCCAATGTCATCTTAGAGGGCTGGAAAATGACATGAACGGAGGAAGGGAAGCAGTCTAAAGTTAGTTCATATATACAGGTGGTCGCTGGCACCAGAAAAGTTGGTTGCACATCAAAGATGCATGTATGAGATACATTAAAGGATGTAACATTGCAGTTGACCACTGATCCTTTGAGCATGCATAGGGGCCTACTCTTGGATGGCTGTCATAACAGAAAATGTGCATTTATGGGAATGGTCCATATGCTGTGATAGCAGTTTCTAATCAAGTCAACTGGAAATTGTCAGGGGACAGAGGTCACATCTGGTGACAGATACATGTGCACATGTGTAATGATGATGATGTCTTGTTTCTATTTCTATACCATGTCTGCTACTGGTCATATCTATGTTGTATGTGAAGAAATTTGTCATTTAATATTTCACACGTAAGACTGAATACCTGTGACAAAGAATAATAAATCTGAATAACAAGCGTGGCATGGGAACTAAGAAAATACATAAACTTTGAATCAGCTTAAGGTGACCAATAACAAACCACAAATATGTCTGAAGTTTCACAATATAAGACTAAGTGAGAAAGTTTTCTCACATCTTCACAACCTTCACTTGCTAAATAAGCCAGATATCCAGTTGGGTTGACAGAGCATGCACACACGCATGTAGATAAGGATCCCCCTCATCTCCCCCCCCCCCCAAAGAAAATAGATAAAGACATTTTGAACTAAGAAACTAACAAAGAAAACATACACACCCCAACTCAAACCAATAGCAGTTTTTACCCCCCCCCCCAAAAAAAAATATTTTTAAGATGTAAGTACTTTGTCTTTTAACAGGTAAACCCCAGCCCAACACACTTTTTATCAGTCATAAGAGATGCAAGATCAGTACTCCAATCTGAAAAACTACCAAACCTATAACAACTACTCACTGAACTGTGTAATCAGCATAAAGTAGTCAAGCAGAGGCCATCATCTCACTGTGGATTACCAGGCAATGAAAGAGATCAAATGGCTAAGGAGGGCCAACTCCCAACCAGATGTACCAATAACTTAACATTAGAAAAAAAAATAATCAAATCTCAATCAGAGAGAACTGAGAGTTTAGATAATGCGGTACTCTTGTATTCCCTGTATCTAGTCTATTCTTGTAATTTTACTAAACATCTTTACTGGTATATACAATTACATAGAAACAGAAAAAGGGCACAATCAAAAGTTTAATTTCAAACATTAACAGGATCTTTACTAAATCAAAAGGACAATGTCTACAAGACAAAATTGCAAAAGTAAAAATATTTGTTGATATATTTCATGGCAGAACACATCACTAAATTCTCCCACAGACCATTTGATTGAATGTCCTAATTTAGAGAAATGATCCAACAAATCTTGGCTTTATTACAATAACGATATTTATAAATTTATTGAATACTTATGAAATTCTGCTCAGTAGCATCCACTGACAATGAACAAATAGAAAATGTCAGCAACTTTGAATATCTCATGTCAACTAACACAACCCTGGAGAATGCTCTGTAGATATCAGAAAGAGATTAATAATGGCCCTATAAAAAATAAACATCAAATATGAAAAAACTGAAAAACAAAATTACAACTATTAAGAAGCTCTATCTTTCCAGTGGCAACATATTGGATGTGAGACGTGGGCAATGACATCTGCAATGGAAAAGAAAATATTGGCATTTGAAATGCAATGTTATACTAAGGTCATAATAATATCATGGACAGAAAGATGAACCAGTGCAGACAGTTGCAAAGACCTGAACATAAAAAAAGACTGGTGTCTAAAAATTATTTACAAAAATGCAAACTAACATATATCAAACATATAAAGAAACACAATGGCCTAGAAAGAGTATTCATGGAGGGAAAGTTCCAGGGAAAAGAACAAGAGGCAAACCAAGACTATGATGGACACATGACATCGAAGACATTTTGAACACGATACTAGAAGAAGCTGGGCAACTTGCACAGAACCGAGAGGCTTACATAGTGGCAGTGAGAAAATTCTGTAAAGGACACATCACACAGAGAGCGCATCTATTTTTGCTCCAACAACCTGGGACATTATGAGGGAATTATCTTTGATTTACAGGCACACATGAAAAAAAAAGATATATAATGCAAATGCAGACATTAAGCTTAGTTGCAAAACAAGGTTTCTAGATCAGTAAAGCTTCTATCATTCCATTAAAAGAACAGCTCTCAATAATTCTTTTGAAAGAGAGCCATCATACATTGTTGATTAATAGTGAGAACTTATCTATGCTATCATGTATTCAGCATATCAAGATATCAAGAACTTAGCTATACTATCAGGTATTGAACATATCGAAAGATAGCGCAAGTAAAATGGTCTGGTCATCGTATGAGAATGCACCCAAACCAAATACCAATAAGAGCATATAACAAAAAGAATATCCAGATATAGTCAAAGGTGACACATCTGGCCTTGGAATGACAACTGAGGCTTCCACCCGTATTCTTAAAGGCAAATGAAGATAACATTAACCATGACTCAACTGACAATAGACAACAGTCATAATTCTCATCAGATTGTGGATATTTGGTCGATGAAGATTCTCCTGGATACTATCAGAAGCTATAAGAAATTAATGAGGCTAATAACTACAAGGAATATGGTATTTCCAGATTCATGGTGTGCATGCTTATGGAACTGAATCATTCCTTAGCTGTACAAAAAGTGTGCTTTCTAAGAATAACTTATAGAACTGAATCATTCCTTAGCTGTACAAAAAGTGTGCTTTCTAAGAATAACTTATAGAACTGAATCATTCCTTAGCTGTACAAAAAGTGTGCTTTCTAAGAATAACTTATAGAACTGAATCATTCCTTAGCTATACAGAAAGTGTGCTTTCTAAGAATAACTTATAGAACTGAATCATTCCTTAGCTTTACAGAAAGTGTGCTTTCTAAGAATAACTTATAGAACTGAATCATTCCTTAGCTGTACAGAAAGTGTGCTTTCTAAGAATAACTTATAGAACTGAATCATTCCTTAGCTTTACAGAAAGTGTGCTTTCTAAGAATAACTTATGGAACTGAATCATTCCTTAGCTGTACAAAAAGTGTGCTTTCTAAGAATAACTTATAGAACTGAATCATTCCTTAGCTGTACAAAAAGTGTGCTTTCTAAGAATAACTTATAGAACTGAATCATTCCTTAGCTGTACAAAAAGTGTGCTTTCTAAGAATAACTTATAGAACTGAATCATTCCTTAGCTGTACAGAAAGTGTGCTTTCTAAGAATAACTTATAGAACTGAATCATTCCTTAGCTTTACAGAAAGTGTGCTTTCTAAGGATAACTTTGTTAAAATTAAGTAAACAATAAATTCTGGAAAGTAATTTTGACTGCAACACTAGACAGATAAAGATAGAATTTGCATACTTGCCATATCTTATAAAAGTTTGATTGAATATGCGTGTGAAGGACATGTTATCTGAGTGTTATGCAAAGATTTAAGAATTACACACTCAAGATCATACTTTGTCAATTCACAGATATGATCTACATGATGGAGTTGTCACCATAGATTTTACAGAACTGACAAGTGACAATTTAACAAGCAGCAGCAAGCTACAACTAACATTTCACATTAGAGTTTATGAACATTTTCTGCAGGGAATTGGAAACATATTAATGTTAGCATATCTCATTTTGAAGAGTTCTTACATTATATTGCTACTTTATTATTTATTATTGGCACATACAATCAGATTTTTGTTCGCCATAGTCTATTATATGATTGTGATGTTTTTGCTATAAAACTCAATAATAATGATGAAATAAGCACACATTTACTGCACTCAATTGTTCTACAGTTGTGCTGAAACATCAATTTAAACATTGTTTATCTGATGCATTTAAAGAATAATCATAAAGTGGGGATTTTTCCTAATAGAATCTGGGTTTATTTCCAAAACTACAGTGGTTACAAATACTGTCAACATAAAAATCATTTGTCACATGATGGCAGAACCTGACTGAATATCTACAAGTATATTTCATATGCAATTTGAATAAACTCTCAACAACAAATAGAACTTAAATAAATAAGATTCAGGGCTGCAGCAATACTAATAAGCTCTCAACAATAAATAGAGCTTAATAAAAGAAGATTCAGGATGCAGTATACTAATAAGATAACAGATTGCATCACATGCACATCATTGCAGCATGACTAAATAATTAGGTATCAAAATGTACAGATACCACAACACAACTGAAAATTTGGTACCATATAGTTCTAATTCTCTCCAAATGAGAAGTGATCTATTTGACAAAATCAATGCTTCAACATATTCAGAAAACATAGTAGGTCTACTATTTTTTGTATAATGGAATGCAATGTTGTAACAACTAGACCATAATATACCATGCACTAATAGGTCTAAGTTACAGCATCACATCAAAGGTAGATAGATAGATAGATAGATAAAGTTGATATTTTGTTCATATAAATTCAAATAAATTTCTGTTAGGATTTCAGATCAAATTAATTCTTCCACAAAAAACAAAATAAAAAAAACATTTAGTTCACATGTATAGACCAAATTTATCAGTTGCGTAGTTTGTCCTTAATGTGTGAAAACTAATTATAAAATTCGTAATAAGAATCAATATAAATTGTATAGGTCAGATCAGGTTCACACCTGAGATGTAGTGAGTGACAGTTAATGAAGTTGACACCAGTTTGAAAACAAATTCCGTGTGTATCAGAGCTAAAACGCACAATTTATTGAATACTAATTGTAAAATATGCTAAATACACATCAACATAGAAAGTAAAAGGGTTATTCTAAATACACAATTAACTTAGTAAGTGAAAGCATTTTTAGTTATTAGGTCGAATTTAAGTCAATGGTGCACAATGGAAATGAACATTCTACAAAACAATAGACCAACTTATTCGACGTGAATCGTGATTGTCTGATTGATGATTGCAACAATTTGTATGAGATAATTATTTTTTCAATGACTAACTCTACTCTAGGATTTTTAAGATAAACTTAAATAGTGTGGTCCTGATCACGCGAAACTTTGAACCAACTCAAGATTCATATAACAAACACCGTGCAAGTTATATAATATAATAATTAATAAGGCCTCTATCAATCATCATATGTTCATAGTTCAAACATAGGCCTACATAACATAGCTAATTATGTAAATAAGATATAAACTTCCCACATTTTATTGATACAATCATATGCACAAGTAGGATAGTGTTGATTGGAACAGACGCTGTCCAGTTGCTGATATATAGGCCTATCTTTAATATTGCTTTGTTGGTTGAACGCAGTTTTGTTGACATTACCAATACCAGCATGTGGTTTTCAACTGTCAACGGAACAAAACTAAACAATAATTCAACATTTTTTACTATATAAACACTTCACATTCGTGCAATACGATAACACAGTCATAATACTTACTTTACTTGTGCGATCCGTATTAAATATTCTGGAATCATTCCTAGTAAAACTGATATCACGATCTCGTTGAGAAATCAGTCCACTAGTTTCTCCGTACTCCATGCCTTCCGACATTTTCATTGTTGCTGATCACGTGACTTATGTTGTATGTGATGAAGTCCGCTGTCTGCTGCTGTTATACATGGGAGGAGTGCCTCAGCTGTTGAGCCACGTCGTTGATACATCACAACCAACCGCAGTTGGTGAAAGAAATACAGTTTCCTACCTTCAACAAGTGTCACATCATTCTGTATATAGATTATACCATACTACTGTAAGTGCGGCTGTTGTACACATATGTTTCTATTAATACAACAAAAACCTGAATGATGCTGAATGCTCACCTACGTTCATTCACTAAATCTAATACATCAGCCATTTTGTTCTTCTGTCCGTATATCACATCACCGGGTCAGTTAACTACAACAAGGACAGAGGCTAATTACAGAAAGGAAAGACTAGTTAGTAAGAATTAAAATAAAAATGCTATTTGAGTAGAATAAGCAAATGTTATGAACATATATAGTAGAAAAAGCGTAATGCAGCAAACGAGATTTGAATCAAGTCCGCTCAGATAGCTCTAACTCGCCGTGCAACTTGAGAGACCACGTTTTGGGTCTTTGACCACATCGCATCCCTACAAATGATGTGATTTCAGTCGAGACTTTAAACATGTATGTTCTCAAACCTGTAATGAATATGTATCTATGGAATAACACACGGACAAGAAACAACAAACACTGGCCATGTGTTTAAATTCCTTGAGAACTAGAAATATTTTAACAGCAGCACTTGCCAGCAGACCTCACTGCTAGAGAAACCAGTAAGGTCTACTTTTAAACATAAATAACACATAAACATACACATTGTTGCTTCAAATTGTCACATGGGTAAATGAATAATATGCTTCTTGCCACATCGTCTTCATCTGCCATCCACCGTACCTCGAACATCACACAACACAATAATGTATGTTACACATGTCTAACATCACAGAACACACTATGTATGCTACACGTGTCTAACATCACACAAAACACTATGTGTGTGTTTGTTCATCAGAAGTTATGATGACCATTTTTTACATCCACTTTTGATAATTCAGTTAGAATTATGATCATGCATAATAGTTCGTAGATGGCCAGTGAACCGGATTCGAGCTGTAAATGTCGCTGGACACTTCGGATATGGAATTACCGATGTAGGCGGATTTGGGTCTATCCTCGCTTCTTGATTAGGAACAAGCGCCACAGCACTGGGGGCATTTTCATATATGCTCTCCCTGCCGTTCCGTCAGTCATCTAAAAGTGTATAATCTGAGTGTCCCAGACAGTTGCTGACTACGCGTTCTTCTGATCTTTTCGGAGAGAGAGGGTCTATCCGTAACTTTCTAGCTACTCTCCGCTGTTGGGCTGCAGCATTTTCTTCTGTTAACAAGATGATGCGCTCTTTTTTACTGTAGAACGCCATGTAGATATATTTTATGCAAGTTCTTCCCATGTGTCTTGGTCTAATTCAAACGCTTTCAGTTAGGTCTTTGACAAGTTCTTGTAGCGCTTCTTTTGGCCACCTTGAGATCGTTTACCCTTCTCTAGCTCAATATAGAGAAGTATCTTTGGCAGGCAATGGTCTGGAATACGTACCAAATGACATGTCCAACCAATTTGTGCCTGCATCAGGATAGTGTCAATGCTGGGGATATCAGATATGTCAAGGACAGTGGTATCAGGAATCTTGTCTTGCCATCCGATGCCCATAACTTTTCTGAGACGTTGTGTAAAAGTGATTTGAGTTTTCTCACATGACGTCTATACACAGTTCAATTTCACTAGCGTATAACATTTCAGCTTAGTCTGTAGGTTAATGCCATTTCTACGCCACACATTTGCATACAATCTTCCGAAAGTGCTGCTTGCCTTAGCAATCCTTGTATACACTTCATCATTAACGATGCCATCTTGTGATTACGTACTATCTATGTATATGAATCTATTCACAACTTTTTGTGCTACGCCATTTACCTTTATGCAGGGCTCGAGATAGCTTTTGCCAGGTGCTGGTTGTGACATGACTTTTAGGACACAGTCATCAGCAAATAGATCTGTGATTTGACTTTGGATTTTGCTCGGAACCGCCGAAGTTGAGCAATTTTCCATCTATGAAATATATGATGTTTACTCCCAAGTCTTGATCTTTGAAAGCATCATCAAACATAGCAGAGAACATGATATTAAATAGGGTAGGTGTTAATACACATCCTTGCTTTGCTCCATTTGAGACAGTAAACGTGTCAGATAACTCTCCATCATCCTGAAATCTAGCTTGCATTCCATCATTGCAATTGTTGCACCATTGTGATAAATTTCTGTCGGCATCCATATTTTGCTAAAATCTTCCACAGTCCCTCTCTACTAACTGTGTTAAATGTTTTTGTTAAGTCTATGAATGATGTGTACATGTCACAGTGTTGCTCTTGATATTTTTGTAGAAGTTATCTTTCAGCAAAGACCGTATCAGTTGTTCCACGTTCATTTACGAAACCACATTGGCTTTCGGGTAATAATCCGACAGTTCAAAAGGATTATAACAAATATATCTCCAGCGATTGACAGTAGAGAGATACCACGATGGTTATTCCAGGACTGGTGATTCCCTTTGCGTTTATACAGGTGAATAATTGTTGCATCCCTGAAATTTTGTGGGACAACTTCGCTTTTCCATGACTGTTGGAAAATTATATGAAGTTTCTCAATCAGATTTTTACCACCAACTTGTATATTTCCATTGGTATTGAGTTAGTCATTGTCGAGGAGTGTGCGTACATTCCATGCTCCTAGAGTCAATGGGAAAACCTTTTCCCTTCTGGTGAATTTTCGTGGCTGTGAAAATTACTTGCACTGGGGATTTTGATTAAAGCGAGGAGGAGTTCTGCAAAGTGTCGACCTCACTCTCTTGTAGGACCTCATTTGAAACCAGTGGCAAGAGGAATCGAGACGACTGAAAGTGAAGTACGATGCAGTGGATCACCATGGTTTTCTACGTGTCTCACCATGCCCGATGCGGTCCACACAGTTGCTGGCTTTCGACTACATTACCTGGTGGGCCGAATAACTATCGTACCTCATACGCGTAAATTCGCCGAATATATGTAGTCGTTAGACAGGACCGGTGTGCTTTTTGAGACAGTCTCAGCATGACATAACCTACTTTATGACTGTCTAACAGGCTGTCGGTCGAGCGTAGAGCCAGAACCCGCCTCAGGCAGTCCACTGGTGCTGTGTTCACACAGTATGTTAGGCCTGTTGTAGCTACATAGCGAGCGATTCAATGTGTTGTTGATACTGAAGTAAATTAGCTGATCACATAAACTAATGCTACACGTGTCTAACACCAAACATGCCTGCTACATCTCAACCAAGGGTGAGTCAAGTAATGGCAACTGGTTCTTTGAGACTTCTCAAGCCATATGCCAGCCAGAATGGTTTAATGTCACTATAAGCAGGGTCCCAGAATTTAAAAATTCTTAATGGAACTTGAAATGATCATAAAAAAACATTTTGGCATTATCCCACACAACATGCCCAAAAACGGTCAGCCTATCCAAAAAGGATGCTATCTCTGGCCTAGTCTCAAATTGTGTACGCTACATGTACATCACATGATATCCTGTCTATGTTATCTGTAAAATGAAAAATAAAGGTGTCCATTTTGCATTCAATTGAGGTGTATTGTAAAGTACTGTTTGAAACCCGTTATCTGCGCTGCATTGTGAATAACAAAAACACGCTATGTACTGTACTTTTCTGTTTCATGATGTACACATCTTATATCTTTCTCAGTAAAGTACCACAGAGCAAGCCAGGTAAAAAAAACCAAAGCTGAAGATGCCATTGTTAAAGATGCAATAGGAGCATGACGAGGGGAACCCACAAATAGCAATACCCGAAAAACAACGTTCAAAATCAGAGGCTAATAATAAAAAAACACCAACAGACGAGATGGAAGAAACGCCTGCATCAGAAGAGATTGACGAAGAATATGTTGAAGAACAGCCACCTATAGAACCTTCGAGAAACAAATCAACAATAGATGAAGCCGATGAGGATGAAGGTGCCAAAGGTTTTTTTGCCCCAGATGTCAATGAAGATGATGTGGAAGAAACGTATTTTCCATCGGATTTGCAAACACCAATGAACCAAGACGATGAGGAATTACTAAATAATGACCCACGAGATAGTTTCAAAGAAGATGTTATAATCGAGAAATCACAAGTAGAATTTAAGACGCCAGTGAAAGAACGTTCGAAAATAAGTATTCCGGCGGCAGATGTGCTTCACGAGACTTTTGTGGCCCCAAAAGTGTCCACGTTTCCAACAAGAAAAATATGTCAGATTTGTACCGGTGATGTCATATACAAAGCAGCTGCACGTGTCGTACAAGATTCCACAATTCCCCTTGGTTTACGCTCCTGTCAACCCACAAAGCCTGGTGCATCTTTGCGAGGAGCAAAAGGCGGATCAAATCGTGATGTTGAGGAAATGTTAAGGTCAGTAGTTATGGTCTGCTATGCTTGACTATTTCTGTCAGAACATACAACATGCACATACAATAACTCGGATGACCAAATGATTTTTTATAACCAAAGAGAACAGGTGACACATTTTTTCACTCTCTTCTTCTTTCTTGTTCGTTCTCAAACTCCTGCAGATCAGCAGGATCTAGTCCAAAGAATGGGTTTCACTGTATCATGGTTTAAAGCTTAGCTGCGATATTTGCGCATATTGACCTAACTGATCCGACCTCGGGATCTGATAAAGTTTGATAGTTGTTCACAAGGGAAATGTGGAGGGAAAGTGTAACCTTAAAATATAGACATCAAAAAGGATATATTTTCTATAATTAAACTAACATTTTAAAAATACATTTTATTTTTACATTATACATTATATTATATTTAACATGAAATTAACGTAGCTTTTCATTTTATATTGTTTAATTATTGGCAGCAGATTACCAATTTCAATTTCATATCTAACATATTTGATTTAAGTTTTAGTTTTCTCAACACAAAATTCAAGAATTTTTCATGATACAATTGTTCTGTTAGATTTAATTCTGAAGCTATTCCATGCAAGGTAAGGAAGAGAATGTAACTATCCTGACATCAGCAATAGATTGAGGATAGCTGTGATCATGACATTAGCAATAGTTTGAGGATATCTTTTATTATAACATCAACAATAGATTGAGGATCGCTTTAATCATGGCATAGATTGAGGCTTTTATAAATCTTTACAATGTGCTGGTCAACATGATCTTTGAAACTCCGTTTGATTGGGTCCAACATAACTCCCAAGTACTTCATTATTCTGATTCTCTCGAGGACATCCCCTCGATGTTATCGATGCTTTTGATGGATTAACAAAAGCTCCAGAATTACTGCATCACTCCCAAATGCGATCACTATGCACAGTTCTGGCGCTCGTTTCTCTATCTCTACCCTATCAAGATGTCATCAGGATATGACATGGTTATCCCCGGTCTTGCAATCTGACAGCTCGTAATTTGAACTGTATACACATTAAATAATACTGTGGACTGAGGTAACCCTTGTGGTAGTCCCGGGCTTATAACTGTTGGTGCTGAAGACCAACTCCCACATTTAAGATCACTATATGTACACAGGAAGAATAATATTGTAAACCCTAATCCTAACCCTAAAAAATATGATGCAGATAAATACAGACTGTACACATGAAGCAGATAAATACTATATGTACCAACATAAAACAGATAAACACTATATGTACCAACATAAAACAGATAAACACTATATGTACCAACATAAAACATAAACACTATATGTACCAACATAAAACAGATAAACACTATATGTACCAACATAAAACATAAACACTATATGTACCAACATAAAACAGATAAACACTATATGCACCAACATAAAACAGATAAACATTATAGGCACCAACATAAAACAGATAAACACTATATGTACCAACATAAAACATAAACACTATATGTACCAACATAAAACAGATAAACACTATATGCACCAACATAAAACAGATAAACATTATAGGCACCAACATAAAACAGATAAACACTATATGTACCAACATAAAACAGATAAACATTATAGGCACCAACATAAAACAGATAAACACTATGTGAATACAGGATGAATTCATTCAGTCATTTTCCTTTTGCGCTGAAGTTAGCTCATAGTGCAGAGGTCAGATCTCTCCAATTCTGTCTGTTCAAAGCTATTCTGTGCAGTTCTTGGATAGTATGTGTATTGGTTGTTTTACTTTCTCTAAGTATTGTTCTTCTGAGTGTTTCTTTTGGTCTACCCCTGGCTATTTTGCCTGTAGGTATCTATTCAAGAGATTGGTGATGTATTCTGTTGATGTCTGCGCGTAGACAGGTTGAATAATCATGTATTAATATTTCTGCTTTTCTCTCAGTCACAATCTCCAAGCTTATCGAAGCGCATGTAAACAGGAATGGAATCCAAACCCGACGTGTACTGTTCCAATGAGAGTTAAGCGTTATGGCAAGCAGTCAGGAGAGAAGATTGCTAAAACAGTGCAAGAGTGGAAGATTTGGGAGGAAAGAGACAAAGAGAGGAGGGATCATGAGCTAGCCAAGAAACTGGGGTAAATATCATGTCAGCTTGTACCGATTTCATCTGTTGTTTTTGTTAGTTTATAGTTGTTTAGTTGTGTATAGTTGTTTCGTTTATAGTTGTTTAGCTTTTAACTGTTTAGTTGTTTATAGTTGTTGAGATTATAGTTGTTTAGATGTTGATAGTTATTTCGTTTGTAGTTGTTTCATTATTTATAGTTGTTTAATTTGTAGTAGTTTAGTTGTCTAAAGTTGTTTAGTTTGTAGTTGTTTAGATGTTTATAGTTGTGTAGTTTATAGTCGTTTTGTTTATAATTGTTTAGTTTATACTTGCTTAATTCATAGTTGTTGATAGTTGTTTAGTTTATAGTTGTTTATATGTTTATAATTATTTAGCTTATAGTTGTTTAAATATTAATAGGTGTTTAGTATATAGTTGTTTATTATTGTTTATATTTACTTGTTTATAGTGGTTTAGTTGTTTATAGTCGTTTTGTAGTTTATATTTGTTTAGTTGTTTAAAGTTGTTTAGTTTATGTCTGTTTAATCCTCACAATGAAAATTACTTACAGGAGTAAATTTCAGTAGGAAGCTTGAGCATAAATGAAAATAATTCTTAAGGCTGACATGGTTCAATTCCCGACAGTCTTACCGATGAGAATTGTTGTAATTTTATCGAGTACATTCTTGACATGACAAGACTTTCGATCCGGCACATAAAATGCATGATCTTCTTCGCCGGAAAGTCTAACCGGGGTAGATCCATAGTTTAGTTATGGATCTATTGAGAAGCTCTTACACAACCGAATGGTTAGATTGTTTAGGTCTTGAGAGAAAATGCATAGTTCACAAATAGCTGATATATGTCGAAGCAGAATTAACGAAATGAATATCAGATCTGCTATATAAAGTAAAGTTGTTCAGCTGGTCACGTGATCTGAAAGCGAATCTTGCATCAACCTTGCAATCATGCACCAACAATTATTAAATGGGAGGCCACATGCGCCATGTTACCTAGACAAACATCATGGAGGTTCTCGCAAGTCTGAGACCAGTTTACCCATTACATGTACGCTCGCACAGTTTACAAATGCCTGCACAGATGACACTGTCATAGGCACACATTTGAAGTTCTCATGGATGGTAAAGGTAGTTCTCATGGATAGTAAAGGTAGTTCTCATGGATAGTAAAGGTAGTTCTCATGGATAGTAAAGGTAGTTCTCATGGATATAAAGGTAGTTCTCATGGATAGTAAAGGTAGTTCTCATGGATATAAAGGTAGCCTTAGTTAAGGATACTATGTAGATGTGGACAACAACATTGCAGGTTTTTCATGGTCTACAACTAGACTCTATCCTTGAGAATCTTGTAGGTCTCCGGGTCTGACATAGATTTTGAATCGGCAGAAATTGCTATCTACATGCAAGCCTTTGCAGTTACATAAGAACACAATTGATATTGCTGGTAAACAGGAAAGTGCCAATTTGTCTTGAGGTCTTGCTCACTACAGTCAGCAATAAACAGAAATGTTATTGATATTCCACTATTTCATATGAGCTGATTAGTTATTCTATTTTACAACAGTACAGTCAGCGATAAACATAACTTACAGAATTTCTCTTGCTAATGCAATATTTGATCTGAAATATGATTAATTAGTTCATCTATTTTACAACTGATAATTATTTTGTACATTTGTTTCGTTCTCAATCTCCTGCCGGATTTCTCTTGTAGCAGGACAATGTTCTTACACGATTTTAAACAGGCCGTAGTGCAGTGACATCTCTCTTATAACAGGATAATGGCCATACAAGATTTCCAACAGGATGTAGTCCAGTGATCTCTCATAACAGGGCAATGGTCCTACGCGTTGTCCAGCTGGATGTAGTTCAGAGAACGGAAAGGCGTTGTGTCATCGTTTTATTTGCTTAAATGGCCCGATACATTCTACTTCGGCTGTGGTAATTAATACATTCAGTGTTTTTACCACCTCCACTGAACGACGGATGCCTGTAACCATATTGTTAATATAATCGACCAGTCGTACACGAGGACTGGTACCTCTACCTGCATAGTCGACCAGTCGTACATGAGGACTGGTACCTCTACCTGCATAGTCGACCTGTCGTACACGAGGACTGGTACCTCTGCCTGCATAGTCGACCAGTCGTACACGAGGACTGGTACCTCTACCTACATAGTCGACCAATCATACACGAGGACATACCTGTATCTGCATAATCGATCAATCGTACACGAGGATTGGTACCTGTACCTCCATAATCGACCAATCATACATGAGGACTGGGACCTGTACTTGCATAGTCAACCAATTTTACATGATTGGTACCTGTACCTGCATAATTGACCAGTCGTACACGAGGACTGATACCTGTATTTTCCCGCTGTAGTCGACCAGCTGACCTTGTGTTGCGTCTCTATCGTCAAACAACAGATGCCCACGTCTATTGCACGCAACGCTTCTAAAACATCACCATTGTGTTAACAAGATCCAAAAAAGGAGAAAAGAGTAGTAACACTGTATACTATATACCGCCTGGTACATGAAGAAATGTTATAAAACTACACCGACTGGTACGTGAACAAATGTAAAACTACACCGCCTGGTACACGAAGAAATGTTATAAAACTACACCGACTGGTACGTGAACAAATGTAAAAGTACACCGCTTGGTACGTTAACAAATGTAAAATTGCACCGCCTGGAACGTGAACAAATGTAAAACTACACCGCTGGTACGTGAAAAAATGTAAAACTACACCGCCTGGTTCGTGAACAAATGTAAAACTACACCGCCTGATACGTGAACAAATGTAAAACTGCAACACCTGGTACGTGAACAAATGTAAAACTACACCACCTGGTACGTGAACAAATGTAAAACTACACCGCCTGGTACGTGAACAAATGTAAAACTACATCGCCTGGTACGTGAACAAATGTAAAACTACACAGCCTGGTACGTGAACAAATGTAAAACTACATCGCCTGGTACGTGAACAAATGTAAAACTACACCGCCTGGTACGTGAACAAATGTAAAACTACATCGCCTGGTACGTGAAGAATTGTTGTAAAACTACATCGCCTGGTACGTGAAGAATTGTTGTAAAACTACATCGCCGGGTATGTGAAGAATTGTTGTAAAACTACATTGCCGGGTATGTGAAGAATTGTTGTAAAACTACATCGCCGGGTATGTGAAGAATTGTTGTAAAACTACATCGCCGGGTATGTGAAGAATTGTTGTAAAACTACATCGCCGGGTATGTGAAGAATTGTTTTAAAACTACATCGCCGGGTACGTGAAGAATTGTTGTAAAAATACATCGGCGGGTATGTACAGAAATGTTGTAAAACTACACCACATTGAAGAGAAATTGTAATACTACACTGACTGGTATTTGAACAAATGTTGCAATACTACACTACTTGATATTTTAAGAACAGTTTTAAAACTTCACCACATCGTATTTGAGCAAAAGTTTTAAATTACACCACCTGGTACTTGAACACAAGTAGTAAAGCCACTTGGCCTGATACATTAAAAAAAAATTGTAAAACTACACCACTTGGTATTTGAACAAAAGCTGTAATACTACACAGCCTGGTACGTGAAGAAATGTTGTAAAACTACACTGCTTGGTACGTGAACAAATGTAAAACTACACCGCCTAGTGCGTGAGCAAATGTAAAATTACACCGCCTTGTACGTGAGCAAATGTAAAACTGCACCGCATTGATAAACTGTCAATACTTCATTTTTCCAAGTAAGTAATTTGAGGGAAGGGGATTAAATAGATGTGTGATAACGGCCGCATGCTCTTGCTGTCGCCACGGCATGTACAGGGTGAGTTTTTTTTTATTATTTACCTTCCGACAGAAAAAACCCCAGTCCTTACCGGTGATCGAACTCTAAGATCTCACTAGTGTGAGACAAACGCCCTAACCTCTCGGCCATGCGTCACACAGCATTGTACTTGAAAAAAAGTTGTAAAACTACACCTGCTGGTACTTGAACACATTTAAAACTACACTGCATGGTATTTGAACTTTTGGCCGATAATATTTTGTATATACAACCCCTCCCCCCCCAACTAAGTATGAGACTCTGATATGTAACATTTTGTATATACATTCCCCCAGGATTGAGACTCTGGTAGGTAACATATTTTATATATCCAGGATTGAGGATTTGGTAGGTAACATTTTCTAAAAACATTTCCCCACCAGGTATGATACTCTGGTAGGTAACATTTTGTATATACAATTCTCCACCAGGTATGAGACTCTGGTAGGTAACATTTTGTATATCGACATACCAAATGGGAGAGACATCAACAGGAGTTGGCAGAACTTCCTCAGTGAAGATGACATGGAGTGGGGATTTCCATATGAGAAGGGTTCGATTGAAAGGCCGCGCATGAAACAACCAGATCCCTACTTGGCTCACCAGGTATGTTCTAGGTAGTCTCTGTACTAGAGGATTTGATACGGTAGAGATATGTTGCGAAGTAACGGCGGTGTTTTGTGTTTATTCATTATATTAGAAATCTATCTATCTATTCTCTGAAATCCTTTGTTGCATTTTGGCGTCAGGGATAGAAGAGTTCTCTGGAGACGACCCTCTTGTGTGCTGAGTATGTTGTGAAATTTGTCACCTCTTTTATTTCAGTGGTCCATCGTTGAGGTGGTCGGCCTCTAGTTCTGCCTTCGCTGTATCTGTGTAGCATAGCTTGCTGTGGTATGCTGTCTGATGGTAGTCTGCTGATATGTGCAAACCATTTGATCTGTTGTCTCTTTATGTATTATAAGATTAGGATGGTGCCGGTTTTTTGTCGGATGTCCTTATCCCTCACCCATTCTCTTAACGATATTCCTAGGATTCTACGTAAGCATGCCATTTCCATTGTCACCAGTTTACGTTTGTCTTGCGCTGTCCTTGTCCGTTAGGCATTGGTAGCACAGCGTTGATATAATAACCGTTTTGAATAGTGTTATTTTGGTGTTTAAATCTACGTATTTGTTTCTGAAGATTGGTGTCACTTGCCCTAGGGTTTAGTATGATTTACTACATCTATTATGTATTTATTTGCTGCTCTTGCCGTCTGTTGTTATATTACTTCCTAGGTATGTGAATTCTGTCACTTGGTTAAGTCTGTTGTTTTCAATATATATATATATATATATATTGGTGTTTCTTTCTGTTCTTCCTATCTTCATTACTTAGGTATTCTACTTCTTCTTCTGCGTTCGTTCTCAAACTCCTGCAGATTAGCAGGATGTAGTCCGGAGAACGGAATGCGTTGTGTCATGGTTTACAGCATTGCTGTAATATCTGCGACTTTTGGCCTGACACATCCGACTTCAGCATGGCTTTGGGTCACCGACCCTATATGGGATGGGACAACCAACTCCATCTCATAACCTCCTTAGTCGTATTTTACGACATGTGTGGAAGGTAAATAGTGTTGCTATTCTGTGTTCCCATTTCAGGCCCCATTTCAACCATCAGAGAAGAAAGTGGTGCATTCGCTCAGACGACAAGCAGCATGACCTTGGAGATTTTGGCAGTAACTAAAGCTTTGCATGCCTGCATACTCAGTGACTCGATGAGCATGATTGTGAAAGTTCAGACGGGATACATTTGGGAACAGTGGCTGGATGTAGTGAATAATTCCTGTATGCGTAAAGTGACTTTCATTTTTGTGCCAGGACATGCAGGAGTCCAGGGTAATGAGAGATTAGATAGGTTTACCGCACACGCTGCTACTACGGCTATTGGTGGAGCGAAGGATCGAGCAGACATTTTGAACGCCCTACGGGAAAATGCGCGAGCAAATGACTGTATAAGTGACGATGAATCTTGTTCTATGACTAGAATAAAGGAATTTGGTGTGAAATGTCGTGTCGCTAGAAAAGAGCGGTTTCGTGGGCAAGAAAGAATGATGGTCAATCAACTGCGTACTGGGACCATCAGTCAACGTGTAATGGCGGCTACACTCAAGGAGAGATCTAGGCACCTATGGACTTGTCCAATCATTAACTAACTAACTAACTAACTAACTAACTTGCAACTCGAGCAAACGTGGTTTTAACCCGTTTAGGAAAGATAATAAAGGTGACATTTTCCTGTAGTAGAGATCATCGATGTGGAAAGTAAAGGTGACATTTTCCTGTAGTAGAGATCATCGATGTGGAAAGTAGCATTGTTGCTACACATGAAAAGAGCCAACATTATAAATTAGGTTTGGAGAATGAGCTTACAGAACGTAGGCACTATTTCCAAATTCTGTCAACAACTTTTTGAAAATTGTGTTGTCCCATTCCTCTTGTTAATAAGTGTCATGAATTCTCGACCCCTTCCTTCCCCGGTAAATAAGTGTCAAGAATGCTGGACTACTTCCCCTTGTCAATAAGTATCTATAAATCTGGACCCCTTCCTTCCACTTGTCAATAAGTGTCAAGATTTCTGGAACCCTTCCCGTCCCTTTGTCAATAAAGTGTCAATAATTCTTGACCCCTTCCCTTTGTTAATAAGTTTCAAGAATTCTGGATCCCTTCCATTCCCTTGTCACCAAGTGTCAAGAATTATCGATCATTTCCCCTTGTCAATACGTGTCAAGATATCTGGAACATTTTCCTGTACTATATCATTCCGTCAACAATATGTTACACCGATATGTTACAACCACTAAAATATAATCGGGAAATATAGGAAACAACTACACTATTTCTTTCAAATTCTAAACAAACGAATCCGTTTCATCTTATATAAAGTCAACTCATAATTATATTTGATGTCACGATAATAGTAGACGGTGATTCCAACTCAGAAATCAAGACTCGAATCGCTCTCGCATCCAACACATTTAACAAACTTTCAATCATCTGGATATCGAAGATGGCAAGTAAACACATCAAACTGTGAATATTGAATGCAAGTGTGATTCCATTATTGACATAAGGATTTGAAAGTTGGAAATCTACCGCAATAATGGATACGAAGTTAGTTGCTTTCGAGAATATATGCCACAGAAAAATAACAAATATTAATTGGAAAGACTTCAAATCAAACGACATATTAAGAGAGGAGACAAAACAAGAATGTATGACCAACATCATCAGAAAACGCCGCTGGACATACATCAGCCACATACATAGGAGGAAGACATAATTTCACGACAGGTCTTCATGTTAACACCAGACGGGAAAGAAAACAGGGAAGACCAAAGACAGCGCTCAGAAGAACATTTATGAATGACTTAAAATAAACAGGCATAAATGCACAAGACCTGCAATCCTTGGCAACTGACCACGACATGCATGGATAACGATGACTTCCGCCCTATGTGACAAACTTGGAAAAAGAGGAACTGACTGGCTGACTGGTCAAATGGCTTAAATATATTGTTCGTGAATAGATTATGGATTCAGGTTTGCATACAACATCGCGTGTCAATGCCATCATTATCTAGCAGAATGGAAAATAATCTATTTATTTTCTTTATATGGAGTTCTCACTATTTCTCACTAATCATTGTATCGAATCTATCTGATCTAATCTATCTAATCAAAGCTAATAAACTCTAACAAAATATAATCTCATGAAATCTAATGCAACCTAATATAAACTAATCTAATCTACTTACCTACTTATCTACTTATCTATCTATCTATCTATCTATCTATCTATCTATCTATCTATCTATCTATCTATCTATCTATCTATCTATCTATCTATCTGTCTGTCTGTCTGTCTGTCTGTCTGTCTGTCTGTCTGTCTGTCTGTCTGTCTGTCTGTCTGTCTGTCTGTCTGTCTGTCTGTCTGTCTGTCTGTCTGTCTGTCTGTCTGCCTGCCTGCCTGCCTGCCTGCCTGCCTGCCTGCCTGCCTGCCTGCCTGCCTGCCTGCCTGCCTGCCTGCCTGCCTGCCTGCCTGTCTGTCTGTCTGTGTCTATCTATCTATCTGTCTATCTGTCTATCTATCTATCTATCTATCTATCTATCTATCTATCTATCTATCTATCTATCTATCTATCTATCTATCTATCTATCTATCTATCTATCTATCTATCTATCTATCTATATATCTATCTATCTATCTATCTATCTATCTCTCTATCTATCTATCTATCTATCTATCTATCTATCTATCTATCTATCTATCTATCTATCTATCTATCTATCTATCTATCTATCTATCTATCTATCTATCTATCTATCTATCTATCTATCTATCTATCTATCTATCTATCTATCTATCTATCTATCTATCTATCTATCTATCTATCTATCTATCTATCTATCTATCTATCTATCTATCTATCTATCTATCTATCTATCTATCTATCTATCTATCTATCTATCTATCTATCTATCTATCTATCTATCTATCTATCTATCTATCTATCTATCTATCTATCTATCTATCTATCTATCTATCTATCTATCTATCTATCTATCTATCCATCCATCTATCCATCCATCCATCCATCCATCATCTATCTGCCTGCCTGTCTGTCTGTCTATCTGTTCGTCCTTCCGTCTGCCTGTCTGTTTGTCTAGCTCTCTGTCTGTCCGTCCGTCCATCTGCCTGCCTGTCTGTCTGTCTAGCTGTCTGTCTGTCTAGCTGTCTGTCTGTCCGTGCGTCCGTCTGTCCGTCCATCTGACCGACTATCTGTCTGCCTGCCTGTCCGTCTGTCTGTCTGTCTGCCTGTCTGTTGGTCGGTATGCCTGGCTGTCCGATTGTATGTCCGTCTGTCATAATCTAATGAAATTCAATCAAATCCAACTTTCTTACTAAACATGAACCCCGCCTAGTCATAGAGCATCACATTGGATGTAACAATGCACATAGTCCTCCAACGATGTATATCTTCAGCGCCGAAGACGAGTAAGGAACGAACGTTTCCTGTCTATATGTATCCGCATCTAAGACTTCGCGTCTAGCTGTTTGTTCATTATCCATGTGTCTTAGTCATACATTCATGTATAATATATGTCGTATTTGATCATTCTCATTTGGTAGGTTATTTGTGATTTGTTTGTAAGTCAGTCATTGAAAGTACTTTTCACCATTTCTATTCTCCGTTTCTGTGCCATATTAACACAAATTGAGTGTTTTGTTAGTTGTTTGATCATCTATTTTTTGCGTTCTCTGTTGTGTGATACATTTTTGTTGCTGTTTGTTGTTTGATCCATTCTTGTGTGTTGTTTGTTGTTTATCACGTCTTGTGTGTTGTTGGTTGTTTGATATCCACTGGTATTTGAACCATTAATGAATCATCATTCTTGTATGTTGTTGGTTGTTTAACAAATAAATAATTTTCGTGATTTATTTACAATAATTGTTTTCTTGAAATAGGTACAAGAGATTCTCTGGAAGTATCCAAGGGCAAGGACCTTTCAAATAACACAAGAGGAGTAGTGTTGTGCTGTTGGTGTATTCTTGTATAACACTGGTCAGCGTTACGCTTGCAGTGACCAACAGCTTCAGTCATTAGATGTGGAGAACTATATCATTTGTCACACTTCTATATACATTTCTCTCATATTTTCAAGTTGACAGACATCATTAAAATCTCTATGAGTAGGATGTGTTATATAATTGTGGTGCACATCCAGCCAGGCGAGATAGTCAGCCGGGCCTAGTCATATTCTCTATAGACCCCGGTCTAAATTAAGAAAGAGATAGTCAGAACTCATATTTTCTCAGTGGTAGTACCACCAACAAGTAAAACTACTGCACTAACTAACAGGCAGGTATTGTAACATCCATTTTCCAAAAATAATATTCGCAATAGTTCAATCAATGATGAAACATTGATTAGGTATAATATGTTTGATTAGGCCAGTTCATTCACAACAATAAATGGAACACTTCTATTTCATTATTTCTTCCAGATTTTATTTTATTCAACATATATATATGTGCCTTCTTTTCACAGAAAATGTACTTTAATTCATTCAATCATCATTTATTTTGTGGTTTATGTATGTCTATTCAGTTGTCTTGATTCTATTAGAAACTGGCCTCACAGAACATGGGGCATCCCCATAAGTGCTCCGCCCTCTGTTCCAGCAGCCATTTGACTCGATGGTGTTTCAAGTTTAATGCCACCGAAACAAACGTCGACATCAGGGCACAACTCTGGCCCTTGCGACATATTTCTATGTTGTTCCGCCCACCGACTCCGTGACCGTAACTAGTTCAAGCAGAACGTCGGTCTGTCGGAACAACATTGTAACTGTTATTGAAGGTTATGAATACGGGATTGTAAAGATGACGTGCCATGAAGCTTCTATAAGAAGATAACCTCAATATAAAGGCATGTCATCTACTAAGGTTTTCTGTTGCATGGGTGGTTTGTCTAGTGAGCCATTGATGACACCCACAGACGCAACCGCATGCGCCTGTTCAGTTGCCACTCTATTGTACTTCAATTGTCACTCTATGTACTTCAGCTGTCACTCTATTTTATTTCTGTCTGTTCAGCTTTCACTCTATTTTATTTATTTCAGGTCAGCTGTGACTCTTTTTATTGTTTCTTCTGCTTCAAATTTTCAATTGTTTGTTAATATTTATTGAATGTAACTTAAACTATCACCCCAAGTTCTCATGAAGATCAAACAGTAAACAGAGTTTAGTAATACTGTGTTATTCTGTGCAAGTTGATAGAGGTTAGTAATCAATGCTCGAGCTTGAGGTAGGCAGCCACAACAGAGCTGAGTTAATAAGAACAGTCATAGATATTGCTGAGTTACAATAATTAAGATGGCACTGAATGAGATAATGTACATGTTCGGAGAATTATAGAAATGTGACCAGTGTAAAAAGGAATAAGTTCGTCCTCTTTGTTTTTCCTCTCTGGAAAGATTCGCAGAAAATATATCGAACAACTGATTAGAACGCTGATCGTATATAATCGTATAATGCTGGTGGACTAATGTTGTGTGCGAAGACGAAGATGACACTTTGGGCTATCCTTCCCAAGAAGTTGTTGTTGTCCTTTAGATGTGGGCTGGTCATATATTTATATATTTCTCTTATAGTGTTTCCCATGGCCCATCTGTTCATCAAATTCAAGACTGTGTCAACCTGGTCGTTAACTTCTTTTGATTACCAGAAATGTGTTCACCTCATGACTCGTGAGGTCTTGAAAGAGGTCATGATCAAAATAACATTTTGGGCAATAAGTCTTGATGTAATAATTCTCTTGATTCTTGATTAGAAACTGACTTCAAAGCACGCGAGACATTCCTAGAAATGCTCTACCCTCCGCTGCAGCAGCCATCCCAGTGTATGTAGACTCCTATTTCATCAGTCCCAGTCAGGTGTTAATGGTGTGATCATCGGGAATTTCCTAAAGATTTACTGTTCCTTCCCTCACCTCTAGATACTCCCATTTCAATATTCTCTGTATGTGTATGTTCTCAACCTCGTTGATATCATCTGCATCTTGAAATGAATTTATTACTGCTTTCATTAAGTCTGCTTTATCTCTTCTCAGCAATGTGCCGTCTATCGCCGCATTGCCTGCCAATAAGTCGGCTCTCTCGTTTCCTCTGACCCCAGCATGACCAGGGCAGTATATCCATGTAATGCTCTGGACAACTGAGTTGTTCAATAAGATCCACCATTCTTTTCTTAGCATGAACTTTTCTATCTTGCGTAACAAATTGAGGGAGTCTGTGAGTATTACCGAGTGTGTTGATGTATCCGTTATCAACCAATTAAGAGCTGCTGTAACTCCCTCTATCTCCATCCTCATGCTCGATGTGACAGTAGAATATGCTGAAGATTTTTCCACCAACGTCTAGCCGTTTCTGTAGGCAACAGAACCCCACTCGCTTTTATTTGTGTTTCTGTTAACGGAGTCATCTGTGTATTTAATTATGTCTTGTGGTTTCGAGTGTAGTCGGGCGAGTTCGCACACTGTATCCTCAGTCCTGACTTCCGTCCATTTTCGACACGCTTTATCTAGTTGTATTATTACTTTAGTCAGTGATTTCTTCTCAGCGTCTACCTCCACCCATTACTGCCTTTTCCTATTTCTTCCAGTTCACATTATCTTCGCAATGTGTCTTCAGCCTCTTCTATCCATGATCTGCCACGCTTCATTCGTTTTCCCTTTGACTCATCTAGACGATGGTGTAATGGGTGGTGGTTGTATTCTGTCACTTTAAGGTACAACCTACCTTGTGCTACCTGATTACGCACTCTAATGTTGGGGAGATCAAGCAGAAATCTCATAGCAGAGATGGGTGTATCTCTAGTACACCCCAGTACCGCTCTCATTGCCTCATTTTGGACTTTTTACAATCTATCGACTTGTGTCTGTGACAAAGTTAGTAGGCCGATGCCATAATCTATTTCAGATAGCGCCACCATTTGCAGAAGCAGAAAAAGTACCCATTGCTGCTTGGCGAAGGTCGCCATAACCTTGATAACACTGATCCCTATTTTAGCCTTCTGAATCATATTTGTGACGTGCTTGTTGAATGAGAGACTTCTATCAAAGATTATCCCAAGATATTTAAGGTCCTGTTCTCTTTCAATGAATGAGCCCATGCAATTAACAGCTGGCAATGTGTCATTGACCAGATTATTATTTAAGGAGTACCAGACGACATTTGCTTTCGAGGGATTTATCACAGCTTTGAATATTCTGCACCATATCGACAATTAATCTAGTCCATTCTGTACACTGTCAGCGATATATGTTCTGTTCCTGCCCATGTTGTATAGTAGGATATTATCAGCGTATGTTAGAACTCTACAATTGCTGGAAGTTTTCAATTGAGCAATTCTCAATGTATACACATTAAACAGTACTGGGGACCAAAAAAATCCTTGTGGCAGACCAGGTGCTATTGCTCTGATCTCAGACGTCCAGGATCCACACCTCAAAGCGACTTTTCAACAGATTAGCACATTTGCTATCCAGCGTATGATCCAGGGGTGGATATTGTTCCCTTAGCATGTCGATAAGATGGGTGTAACTAGCTCTATTGTACGCATCTTCCAGGTCTATCGCTGCACCTGCAGATTCTTCTTTGTTCTGAAAACCTTCATAAACTTCATATGCAAGAACTGCTGTATTTGTGACTGAGTATCTTCTAGACCTGTATGCACCTAGATTATTTGGGAGAACGTCTTTTATCAATTCGTTCCAGAATCTTACCGTACTCATTCTGCAGTGTGATGATGGGATAACCTTTTATGCCCGTAGAATCTTTGCCTGGTTTTGGCTTGCTTTTTAAGTAGCTATATTGCCTCTGTCTCTTTATTCCACCATGGGACTACCAAGGACCAGAGATGCATCCTGTTGTCGATGTCTCTTTCGGCAGCATTAGACTCTGAACACCATCAGGTCAGAAAAGGTGATGTAATAGAATTACACTATATCACATAGACAAATTACTGAGACAATAAGAAAATTAAACTAATCGAACAAAGAAACATAACTGAAAGAAACTGAATTGACGATATTAAGAAATGAGTAAGAGGTCCAATAGTTGTTATATATAAGGAAGTAAGAACACGGGGGAAGGGTAGATAACTTAACGTCAGATTACAAATTGAACTTTCTTGTGTTTTGCTGAATAAAGGGATAAATGTTCCAGCGTAGGGTAACAACCCTAAACAGGAAGTAGGTGGCTGGAGTAACACAAGGTAAATATCAAGATAAACAAAAATAGGTAGATGTGTTACCAAAGTAAAACATAAAACAACCTAAAAACATATAACACAATCATAAAACAACCTCTCGGTATCTCGTTGTTAGGTTGTTTTATGTTTTATTTTGCTAATACATCTAACTATTTTTGTTTTTCTGAATACATTATTGAGCAAAATAACTTTGAGACAAAAACAAAATCAACGTTATGTTTACGGTGACAATTTAGATGGAGAATACTAGATTGCAGCAGGAAACTGGAACAGTTTATCAGAAGGAATCAAGTTTGGTGAAATCACGTAAGCATTTATGAACCGAACTTCGAAAAAAGCGTGGAGAATGATTTAGGAGCCTGGTAAATTAGTACAGAGCAATATGCAATCGGAAAACATTGAAAATAATAGGATGAATTAATCTCAGTCTAGAAGTAACACTTGTAGGGTAAAGTCCAAAGGACCTACAAATGTAGCTTTCAGAATAATCATTGCCGGTGGAACCTTCCGTTTGGCAGAATGGAAGCGATGTAAATTGTCAAGAGAAACTTGTGTTGGTCGAAGCTCATGGATTTTGTTATGTGAGGTTAAGTGTACTATCATCTAGAGTCATTTTTTAATAATATATTTTGTGATTTAGTCGTCAATGGATTTATAATTTACTGTTGAATGGATCTAAGAACTTGTAATCGTCAAAGTGTTTCACAACTTTTTGGAAACTAACAAGATGGTGGGATGTTAAACATATGTAAGTTGGAATTTTTTTAAGTAAGAGAAATACAATTTTATGGAATTCAGGATCTTGAATTGAGAATAGCACTCCTTCGCAACTAATAATGTTATATTATTGGAGGGATTACTGTCTGAATTGATAGAAGGATGTGCATTACTACTCACCTAAGTAGAAAAACATGGATTTGCTTGATAATATTTTCTACGTGATGAATTCAGACCCTTTGAGAGACGCCGAAATTCCAGGTCGATTGCCATTCAACGAATTTAGAAGTTGAGAATTTATTACAAAGGCGGAGAGACATTTATTGTGGGACTGAATCCAAAAACATCCAATGAAATTTCCAATGTCGTGTAGAGAAATAGAAACATCAACATAGCGTTACTCTCTCTCTCTCTTTCTCTTTCTCTCTTTCTGCGACGTGCCCTTTGCAGAAAGGTGTCCTCACAGCCACTCTGAAAGCCTCACGGTTCTGCGTGAATTAGTTAGTTAGTCGTTGGATCATCGTCATTGCACTCCGGACAAGTCCATAGGTGCTCAGATCTTTCCTTGAGTGTATCCGCCATTACACGTTGACTGACAGTCCCAGTACGTTGTTGATTGACCATCATTCTTTTTCGCCCACGAAAACGCTCCTTTCTAGCGACACCACATTTCAAACCAAGTTCCTTTATTGTAATCATGGAACAAGAGTCATCGTCACGTGTACAGTCATTTGTTCGTGCGTTTTCCCGTAGGGCATTCAAAATGTCTGCCCGATCCATCGCTCCACCAACAGCCGTAGTAGCAGCGTGGGCGGCCAACCTATCTGCTCTTTCATTATCCCGGACTCCCGCGTGTCCCGGCACAAAAATAAAAGTCACAGTACGCACACAGGAATTATTCACTGCATCCAGCCACTGTTCTCGAAGGTACCCCGTCTGAACTTTCACAACCATGTTCATGGAGTCACTAAGTATACAGGCATGCTCGCAGACAGTCTGTGAGCAGACCCATTGCAAAGCTTTGGTCACCGCCAGAATCTCCATTATCAAGCTGCTTGTCGTCTGAACGAATGCACCACTTTCCTCTCTGATAATCTCCCCCCCCCCCCCACCTTTGAGCCGTGAAAGTCCAGGAACTCCTGATGTGTCTCTCAACCGACCCATCTGTATATATAACTATATCACCTTCCCTGGAATTCTCACTGATCAGAGCGAGCACATCCGACTCGACCACTGTCGGACACCATTCCCTGCACTCTCTATTGAGTGTTATTACTCCTTCGAAGGCTGTTGGGTAATCCGAGGGTGCCAGACTCCATTCGGCACCAGGTGTTACATCCTCCAATCTGCAGACACTCTGTATAACGTCCTCTGTGCGCCCCATCCACGACTTTCCTCTCTTCAGTCGACTGCCTTTCACTTTGATAATTTCTGGGTGTAGAGGGTGCTCTTTTTCAGCGGTGATTTTTGGTAGTCCCGCGCCCTGCACATTTGTATTCTTTGCTCCGCAGTTGGGCAATCAAGTAGGTATCGCATAGCCCGAGCCGACGTATCTATCGTGCACCCCAAAATGATTCGCATTGCTTCATTTTGGATTCCATCCAATCTTTCCATTTGAGTTTGACTCAGTGTCAGAATTTCCAGTGCGTACTCTACCACCTCCACCACCAATCCCTGATACAGCAGAAATAGCAGTCTCGCATTGTTCGCATTGAGCAGCAGCCATAACTTGCATCGCCGCAAGACCTTTATAAGCCTTTACAATTATGTGGTCAACATGATCTTTGAAACTCCGACTTCGGTCCAACATGACCCCCAAGTACTTCATTGTGATGGTTCTCTCGAGGACATCCACTCTCAAAGTAACCGATGGCGTGGACGTGTTCACTATGTGATTGTTTAGGGAATACAATGTTATCGATGATTTTGATAGAATTACTGCACCATTCTCCTATGCTATCAAGCTCCCTCTGCAAATTTCTGGCAATTCTTTCTCTCTCTCTGCCCTGCCTATATACCAAGATGTCATCAGCATAAGACATGGTTCTCCCTGGTCCTGCAATCTGACAGCTTGTAATTTGAACTGTATACACATTGAATAGTACTGGGGACAGAGGAGACCCTTGTGGTAGTCCTGGATTTATGACTGTTGGTGGCGAAGACCAACTCCAACACCTAAGAACAACCTGTCTCTGATAAAGTGCAGAGACAATCCACCTGACAACAAATGGACTTACTTGGAGTTGCAGCATTATGGTCATCAAGAAATCCAAGGGCACTCTGTTATAAGCATCCTCCAGGTCTATTGCAGCAGCGCATGTCTCCATTCGTTTGTCAAAACCTTCGAAAACGTCCTGCGCGAACACGGCGGCATTGTGCCAAGTCTGCTTACCTGGACGATAACCTCCCAATGTTGATGGTAGTCTATTATTCTTTTCTAGATGTAGGGACAATTTCCACGCCACAATCTTTTCTAACAACTTGCCGATCATATTCTGCATGGTTATGAGTCTGAAACCCTATATCTTAGCATGACTCTTTCCAGTGTCATTATCAGAAGGTTTTCAATGTCACGTGTCCATCGTAGTTTTGGTCTGCCTTGTTCTCTTTCCTTGAACTTTCCCGTCTATGATTAATCTTTCTGTGTCTTTTTATATGTCCGAAATATGTAATTTTGTGATATTTGATAGTTACATTCTCTTCCCCAGTTAGTTTGGGTCTGCCCAAACTTGGATCCACCATCAGACTCATGAAGCTTATTTGTTTCTTCATCTCATGAGTTTCTTTGCATGTGTACGTCTCATTAGTTTGCCATTGCTTTTTGATCCGGTTCTTGTTGCTTATCATTTGCCGTACTTGATGTGCCCTCAGCCCTATATGGGCCTTTCCAACTCTCACCTTCGAAGCCGTTGTCCATAATGCGATCGTCCGCCTTCTCCGCCAGCAGTTGTGCGTAGTGTAGAGGACGATATCCCATTGTCGAGTAGCTTCACGTAGTTCAGCCGACTAGCCAAAGTAATAGTTTATAATAATTTAAACTGTGATTTATGTAGAAGATGGAGATAGGGCGAAACCAACATTTTGTAAAATCACAGTTACAAATTTGATGGAATAATTTTCGATTATGATTGATATGTTATCAACGGAACTTATCCAATCACAAACCTGGTAGTACAATATGAAACTTTTGGAAGGAACCTATTATCATGACTTTAAAAACTGATTGACGTTAGATGAACAAATGAAAAGGTAGGGTTCGTGGTAATTAAACCCACCCTTTTTGAATAATGAATGAGATCAATGTTGACCAAATTGATAATCTCCTGGGAAGGGGGAGAGACTAAAGCGAAATTGCCATACATTATTGTAGAACGTCAACATACTTATTTTATGATTTCGCATCTTTCTTTTGAGACCCACACTTTGTCATGTTGACCTTCTGATCGTAGAACGTCAACATACTTTACCTGCTGATTTTGTCATCGTAGAATGTCGACATACTTTACCTTCGGAGGTATACATTTATAACCTTCTAGAATTTTATTTAACTTTTGGAGCTGTAGACAATTCATTAGAATCTTCATACGTCGAGAAATTCGGAACACCCAGGGATTTATCCTATTAAATTACTATCGAACTAAATCACTGTAAAACTCGTTCCCTATAGGAAGATCTTATATTAATAGACTGACAATCAAGGGTTCACCAAAAGACCATCTCCAGAGAACTCTTCCACCCCTGATGCCGCAAGGCAAATAAGAGACACAGCGTAAAAATAGATAGATAAATAGATAGAATCAAGGGTAGACATTTTGAAATATCAATGAACTAATAGGAAATAATGATTTACTATCCATTTTTCATAAGAGTTTTGAGAAGGGGGAGATATTGTAACACTCCTCCCATTTTATATTTCTGTACCAACGAATCCTTTCTTTATATGTGATTAGTATACGTTGTTTAGTTCCTCAGATTTTGTGTGTTCTTGCATTTTTGTTTAGAACTGTTGATTAATTAGATTTTGTTGAGATTTGTTGATGATGAAATATATCGTGTAGAGAGCAAGAATAAATATATCAACTGGTTTGAACTGTGTTAGTTCAACTCTAGAACTAAGTCTTCAATAATTACTGCGGAGACACAGTCAAACGAGGTTGAATTTACTGTGAAGGTCGTACAAGAAGGATCTTCCAAGAGGTTCAGAAATAAATGTATATAAGATAACAACATTGAAAATATTATAGTGGTAGACTCAAGGTAATCCCGTGAAACTTACTGAACAACAATGCTGACCATATTATTGAATGCCTATAAAAAATTGACGGTCCTCGAATAAATACAGTTGAAAATTCATGGTTTATCTCACTACAGAACAAAGATATATCATCATTGAGCGCTTGCAGACTGGACAATCACACGTGTATTTTCAATGGCAGGTCAGTTGTGCAGTAGAAGACCCAGAGTCACAACTCCTGCCAAAAACCACTTCCTACGGCAGCGTCACTTCAAGAATCGATTTACATCGGCTGCCTCCACAGTCCAATCAATGCCAGCGGCTCGTGGAATTTCAGATCAAACGATCAGGAACCGGGTGCACTTCGCTCGTCTTTGGGTTAGAAGACTTAGCAGAGGTTCTGTTCTTCGCATCGTTAATGGACCGTTGGGAATGATTTAGGACGGGTTTGGTTTAGTTTAAACTTGAAAGATTTTTCATACCAAGGTTGAAGCATTAATTCCGTTTTCTTCACGGCTGTCTCTTGTGTTGTCAATAAGCTCGGTTGGTGAACTTCTTCCATGCCATAATATTAATCCATGTAGCAACTTCTCTCTTTGTCATCCCATGTCTCTTCTCCCCTTGATCTTTCCAGTGTTTATTAACTGTTCAAGCTGTGTTCTTCTTGATAACACATAAATAAAAGAAATAATGTTGCGTTTCTTTATTTTGAAAAGTAAAATTCCATTCCATCAATTAAAGCAATAATAGAAGGAAGTTGATTTCACATGTCATCCTCATCATTCAACCCATAACCCTTCAGGGTCGTAGGATTGCCACTCTGGAAACATCAACACAAAAATCTACAATGCCTCTCTATTCTCAGTTCCTGGTTTAATGTTAAGTGAAGAATCTCATTTATGTTCATATTATCAATCCATATTTTCTTATGTCCTTCTTTCTTTTTTTTTCACCAACAACTGTAAGATAGTTTTGGAAAGGGAATCGTGCCTCACTAAACGTGCGAACACTAAACGCAAAAACAACAGGAGACCCAGGTAGCTCTCTGCACGATCTACTCTTCACAGGTGATCAAGGTCTATTATATGAAACTGAAGATGAACTACAAAGACACACAAATTCATTACAGGCAGCGTGCGAAAAATACTAATTGAAATACAACACATCGAAAACAATATGCATAGCAATGGGACAGCTAAATGTATATACTAGCGGAAAAAGATTGCACAATGTGAGATAAAATGCCCGAAAAAGACTATGGACATCACCAAAAGAGACCCAATGAGAAATTAAGACACCAGGAAGATAGTAAAGACCATATCATGGAAACAATATATAGACAACAGATCAGCTGATTCGGACGCATCCGAATGAAACCATCACTATTTGACATTCAGACAAACTACAGAATAAAGAACGGTTAACAATCAAGAAGATGACCAGGAGCAAGATGGAACGATTCTATCAGAGAGATTGTTAAAAAATTACGGTCTAATCATGACAAGCACAACAAAGATGGCCACAGACAGAAAACAACTCCCTGCGACGTCTAACATCAATTGTTGAAAAGACAATAGAATGCAGTCGATGTTATGCCCAGTGTAGTCTTTATTTCTTCGTTAGTGCTTCCATCGCTGTTCATATAAGATCCTAAGTATTTAAAGGTATTAGCTTCTAGTTTCTATCCATTCACCCAGATATTAACGGGAATCGTGCTTTCATCTCTGCTTGATATTATTATCAATGTAAGGTAATATAAGGCAAGCAGTACATCGAGGAAACCGGCTTAATATTGAGCGACCGCTTCTGTAACCATCATCATGCGATCAAGCATAGAAACCTACTCCTGTTGCCACACACTTTAAGGTACGCTCTAGAAAATCGTCTTATTTTTGAATTGGGTACCCTCAAGCCTTTAGGACTCAATTCCGACCATTCTTTTGTCTAGCTCTCGGTTGGTATGGACTTTTTGTTCGTTTCGTTTCCATCCATATTTACGTTTTTTATGTACTTCCTGTCCTTCCGGCACCTCATTTCCATATCTCGGTTGGATACGTTTATTTGTTGTGATCATTTCTTTTTGTCGTAATTTGATGTTTTGTGTGTATCGTGATAAGGCCTTTTGGTAGAAAAGTAGAAAATGTTTTATGTATTGTAATGTGCATGTTTTCTTGTTTACAAATCATAGCCCCCTAGTTTTAGTGATAGTCAGTCTTGTCTAAGTGGAACGCTAAAAAAATCTGTGTTTTACATAAGTACAATTGATATTATTATGTTGTTCTCGATGTTTATTCCCATACCATAAAGTGTTTGCTTTCCAAACTATAGAAGATCCCAGTCAGCGAACTATTCCTATGTTTATTCAGCTATTTCCTACTGTATACAATGATAACGATTGTTCAAAGCAAAGTTCGAAAACAACCAATTAAAGTTTACAATATTATTAAAGTTTACAAAAGGTAAGCGAAAATACAATTGGGAGAGAAACATCACAAGATGGACAGGTTACAGTCTAACACAGTGCACCACCAAAGCAAAAGACAGGGGATGTTGGGGGTTCGCTCCAACATCCCCTGTCTCTTGTCTTGGTGGTGAATTTTGCTAGACTGTAACATATCCATCTTGTGATGTTACTATCTGACTTGTATCTCTGCTTACCTCTTTCTCGCTTCCCTGTAACTTTTCACACCTTCTTGATGCAGTCTGTTCCCAGTATATATTGATAATTAGTCTGATGTCTTTTCCATCTATGTCTATTTCGTGAAGACATTTGATTAATTTTTCATGTTGGACTCTGTCAAAGGTCTTGATGTAGTCTATGAAGCAAATATATATATATATATATATATATATATATATATATATATATATATATATATATATATATATATATATATATATATATATATGGACTTCTATATATTTATCTATCACTAGTCGGATACTCAGTATAGCTTCTCTGGTTCTTTCGTTTTTCCTAAAACCGAATTGCTCTTCACCAACCTCCGTGTCTATTTTGTTTTAATTATTTCGTGCATTACCTTGAGGAGTATTTTAGTTACGTGATTCATTAGACTTATAGTTCTATATTCTGTACAGTCCACACCCCTGGGCTTCGTAGGTAGTGGTATGATGATGTTAGGTCTTTAGGTATATGGCCTGCTTCAAAAATGTCATTGCAAAGTTCTTCGATAATATCCACACCAAATTCATTTAGAGTTTTTATTATGTCTGCTGTTATGTTGTCGGAGCCTGCCGCCTTTTCATCTTTTATTGATTTTATTGCATTTTCTACTTCTGCTTTCAGTATTGCTGGTTCATCATTGTTGGGCGTTGTTGGTTTTTTGTTCCGTTGGTCGTCAACAGTTCTGTCACAAAAATCTGCCCATCGTGTAAGTACGTCTGTTTTATCAAATATTATTTTTCCGTTTTTATCTTTAATACAGCCACCCTCATTTATAGGATTTTTCTTATTTGTGATCTGCCTTATCTCCTTATGTATTAAGCTGGACTTCTGTTGTATGGACATCTCTATTTCACTGCATTTTGTTTCTAGCTATTGTTGTTTTTTTCGCTGTTCTGCACATGTTGAATGTTATAATGTACAATATCTTGACATTTTCTATTTCTTCTTCTTCTTCAGCGTTCATTCTCAAACTCCTGCTGGATCTCTCCTGTAGCAGTACTACTAGATCTCCAGCAGGATGCAGTCCAGAGAATGGGAAATGCGTTGTGTCGCCGTTTTAATTGCACCAATGGCCTGACACATCCGTCTTCGGCGGAACATTTTCTATTTAATAGTCAGTATAGTTTCAGATTGTTGATGCAAAATCTGTTAGATTTTATAAATAATATCTGGCGGATTGAACAGAGTGAAATGACCAAAGACATACTGCTCTAGCTTCATTGTATCTCTTCAACCAGGGTGCTACTGCACTTAAAATCGGCAGTACCAGACTGCACTGACGTTTTAACCTAATGAGAAAATCGTTACCAGACATACTGATGCTGTGCTGGTAGCAAGCTTCAGTAACTGATCTCGGATAAGAAGCATCTAATCAATTTAATAGACATCAAGTGTGTATCGACATACTGATTTATATCTTTTGGTCTGGTCTGTTATTGTAGTATTAATGCAGTAATATCTCTTCGTGTGTTAGTGCAGTTATGTATTGCAGTAATATCTCTTCGTGTGTATTTGGAGAAGCGCAAAACTATTTACGCTAACCTGGTTTTGCCAATATATTACTCCCCTCCCCTCCTCCTCGCCAACAACTTTTCAAGCTTCCAGACAGAGCTCCGCTTAATAGTGTCAGGCAATTTAAACCCCCACCGTCGCTAAAAATAATGTTCGCATAAACAGTATGGAAAATACTAATTTAAAAAAAAATAATTAATTTTCTTGTTTCATTCACACAATTAGATTTGTGTATATAAGAACTATTTTGTTGACGTGACATTTTGTAAAACCCCCTGCAATACATTTCAACAACTGTCAAACTATTCAGATCTCCTCTCCTCCCTAAATGTTCTGGTAATTTATGAACAATCCCTTGGCTAAATAGTGAGTGAACGTTTATGCATGCAAATTGGACTGCTTTAATCACAAAATATGAACGTAGATGATTTGAGCTGCTGGAAAATCTGAAATATATATAGGATCAATTATGTACATGCTCTCTGCTGATACATAAAAACCTAGTATAATAGATAGCAAAAACATATTAAGAAGCCCTGGGTACATAGATATTGATTCTATCTACTGTAGTTAACAGTAATGTAAGAGTGAATGAGCTAATAATGTTCATGTAATGAACAGAAAGTCTTGACATATCATATCTCTAGCATTGATCTGTTAAGATGTTATTCGGTGACTAGTGTATTCGACAGTTTCATCGGTAAGCGATATAACATGCTAAGTCGATACAACTGGGGGAAAAAAACTAGCATAAAATAAATATAATGAGAGGAGTTCTAAATTTCAAGAAAGTAAATTAAGATACTCTATAGGACTTGTTCCAATTAGTTAGTATATATAACAGAACACCAACCACACCTCTGAAACCACTTCGGCGTGTTAAATCAGTGAAGGCGGCAAATGGGATCTGTGCCCATACTCTGATGTATGGGCCTATGTCTGACCAGCAGACATATATTGGTGAGGCCTATAGACGCAACCGCATACGTATCAAAAGCATCGATAACATGGTTTTCCCTGAATAATCACATACTAAACACGTCCACGACATCTTCAGAGGGGATGTCCTCGATAGAACCAGCACAATGAAGTATTTGGGGGTTATGTTGGACAGAAGTTTGAGTTGCAAAATTCGTGTTGACTACATCATTGTAAAGGCTTATAAAGGTCTTGCGGCTATGAAAGTTAAGGCCGCTGCTCATTGTGAACAGAAGATGCTATTTCTGCTGCATCAGAAATTGGTGGTGGTGGCGGCGGTGGCAGAGTACTCGCTGGCGATTCTGACAGTCAGACTCAAACAGAAATTTTGTATAGAATCCAGAATGAGGCAATGCAAATCATTTTAGGGTGTACGAGAGATACGTCGGCGCGGGCTATGCGATACTTACTTGATTGCGCAACTGCAGAGCAAAGAATATAAATGTGCAGGGCACCGTAATACCTTCACATTACCACTGATGAAGAGCACCCTCTATAGCCTAAAATTCTCAGTGGTGCGGAATGGAGTCAGTTCCCCTTAGAGTGTTCGATAACCTTCAAAGTAATAACAACACTCAATAGAGAATTCAGAGAATGGTGTCCGACAGTGGTGAAGTCGGAAGTGCTTGCTATGACGGTGAGAATTCTAGCGAATGTGATTATATATACAGATGGGTCGGTTGAGAGACACATCTGGAGTATTAGAGCACTCACGGTTCAAATGTGGGAGAAGACCATCAGAGAGGAATGTGGTGACTTCACTCAGACGACAAGCAGCATGACAATGGAGATTTTGTCAGTAACCAAAGCTTTAAAACAGGTGTGTTCGCAGACTGCGACACACGTCTGTATACTTTGTGACTCGATGAGAGTGATTCTGAACGTGCAGGCGGGGTACATTAGGGAACAGTGGCTGGATGCAATTATGAATTCCTGTGTTTCGTAAAGTTACTTTTATTTTTGTGCCGGGTCATGCGGGAGTCCGGGGTAATGAGAGAGATGATAGGATGGCCGTACGCGCGGCTGCTATGACTGTTGGCGGAATGATGGATCGGACAGATATTTTGAATGATCTATGGAAAAACGCACGAATAAATGACTGTATAAGCGACGGTGACTATTGTTCCATGACTAGAATAAGGGAGCTTGGTTTAAAATGTGGTGCCGCTAGATAGTAGCGATTTTATTGGCAAGAAAGAATAATGGTCAGTCAACGACGTAGTGGGACTGTCAGTCAACATGTAAAGGCGGATACACTCAAGGAAAGATCTGAACGCCTATGGACGTGCTCGGAGTGCAGTGATGATGATCCAGCGACTAATTAACTAAATAACTAATGCCAATGATTGTCAGGGCTAGCCACCTTGTGTAGTCTATGTTTGTTCCATTTAGTTATTAAATATAACCGACGCCAATGTTATCAGAGCGAACCCTCGAGTGTAGTCTCTCTTAGTTCCATTTACTAAGGGAATATAACCGACGCAAATGCTTTCTGCACTAACACCAAAGTGCAGTTACTTTTTGATCCATTTAGTTAGAAAATATAACCAACTTCAATGTGATCGAGACAAAATCCCGAGTGCAGTCTCTCTTTGTTTCATTTAATTAGTTAATATAATCGAAGCTTGCCATCTGGGGACGAACCTCTGAGTGTAATTTCTCCTTGTTCCATTTAGTTAGTGAATAAAACCTACACCAATGTTATCGGGACGAATCCCCGAGTGTAGTCTGTCTTTGTTCCATTTAATAAATTTATATAACCGACGCCAATGTTATCGGGATGAACCCCCGAGTGTAGTCTCTCTGTGTTCTATTTAGTTCTTGAATATAACCGATGTCCGAGCTATCGGGACAAACCCATGAGTGTAGTCTATCTTTGTTCCATTCAGTCAGCTAATATAACCATCGCCAAGGCTGTCGGGATGAACCCCCGTGTGTAGATCTCTATTTATGTTCAAATGCTTATGTTTGAAAATAGGAAACATTTATCCTACGATCTGGTATACTATATTGCATCTGTGTTGGACTTAATTATACCACTGATATCGTGACGAGTGTAGTCTCTCCTAGTTCCAATAAGTGAATATATCCGACGCCACATAACTTGAAATATTTTAGTGTTCTTGAGATAATCTATGAAGATATATTTTATCATATAACATTCACATGCACAGGAAAATATTAACCCTAGTAAGGAGACCAGTAACGTTAGTTGACTATTTGACCGATCACAGGTCAAGTTGTACACTGATAAATTGAATGATGATCGTGTGATCAGCATTTCTTAAAAACAGGTAAATGGAGGAAGAATTTCAAGATTAGGACGACAGATGAGTACAGAACATACGACGGCCCATACTAGTGAAAGCTCGAGACCACCATGATAGACAGATGTCTCACAAAACCGTCAGAAGTCCCTAGAGTGCCACAAGGACAGAAACAGCGAGGATCCAGCAGCTACTTGCTGACATCAGAAGCCCAACTTAATATTGTTTTGGTGCAAAGTTGCTGACTTGTGACCAGAAGCTGACCGGTACAAGAACTGACTTATCTTACGATCTGGAGTGTGTCAAAGCAAAGGACACTCTTGGCAGTATTCAGATCCCTGATGATTGGGGGACAACAACTGGAGCATAATAACTGAAAGACCAAAATGCTGTAGTTACTATAAGACATGCATTTTGTTTTGTTTTGTAACTTGTGATTCTACCATAGAGTATTATTATGACATTTTGCAACTGAGATACAGATCTACACGCATACACAATCATTAATATGCGAGATCCATTACTGCTCGAATAAGTTTACTGGCACATAGTTGTAAAATAATGTTCTTCAAATATTGAACTCCGTTTTGACATTAGTCAGAGCTTAACCCCTTCCCTGCGGAGGTATTCTTAAGGATACGATGAAACGTTACTTCTATTTTGTAGACATCTCCTTGGACAATAAAGCAGCATCAATGTTATTAGGTGCCTCTAATTCAAATAAACTACATAGTTCCTCTATCAATATGTCCTTGAAGTTTGAAAGGGACATAGGCTTCTCTGTGCAAGGGCGGCTCAGTGTGTATAAAATGTGGGCGTTGAGTTGTGTTATTTCCAACACCCACATAAATCCTTTTTTCCACCACTTCACTGTTTTTCTTGTGTGGTTTCCATAATTTGAAATCATCTGATCCACTCCATCACATTCATTCATTGACATATTGTAATTATGAATGGGTGATGGTTTCCGGACTTCGCTCCTACCCTCAATTCTAATTTCACATGTTGCGCTTCCACATGTTGTTACCAGTTGGCAAGGTTTCTTCGATTTTTTATCTCTCCAGCTGACACACATAACTTGATCTTCATCATTTATGAACCATTTTGGTTGATTGACAGCTATTTTCTTATTCTTCATTTCTGGTGGAAACCCTCGTCTGTTCGCATTGAGAGTTCCAGTATAATTGTGATTTATCTGCCGCAGAAACTTGACAAGAGGTAAGGACGGATAATACCTGTCAGCAAACAAATGGTGATGTCCTGTAATGCCTTCTAGTAGTTTGTCAAAGATTTTGACAGCATGGGTAGACCTTGTATCAGTTTCCAGCCTGTATGTCGTGTCCGCACCAAAATATATCAGCAGGTTGAAAACATATCCGGTGATGGAGTTGCAGAGTCCGTATGATTTTATATGATTTTTTTTTGGCTTGCTTGCATTATATTGCTTGTGCCTAAACCTTCCCTTGTGGCCTGTAACCATCTCATCCATACATATGTTTTCAGAAGGATAGAATGCATTCTGAAAGCTTGCAACTAATTCATTTATGAAAGGCTCTATTTTACATTTACCCTGTGCATCAGCTCCAGCCGCATGAAGCATTGATTGGCAAATCAATAAAAATTTGGTCCTACTGAAAAAAGATCCAAACCAGGGGCTACTTCTGTGTGTTTTTTGTGGACCAAAAATCTTTTATGGAATGTTTGAGGTCCAAACCCATGTTTATCAGGGTGGCGACAAAAATTAATAAAAATATTTCGGTCGAGCGCAGTCCATTTTGAATAAGTAGAATATTTCCTTCGAGGTGTATTCATTTTCAATTTCTGCTGGGCATAAAAGTTTACATTGGCTTTAATTTAACATAAGAGTTTAGATTGTCAATTATTGGTTCTGTCATCAAGGATAGTAAACACTGGAGAGGTGAGGCAATTTCAGGAAGGCCAAGTTTGGAGCCAGAATGTATCTGTCTGAAGTGAGACACTCCTATACTCTCTACTTCTAGGGCTTCACGATACACAGCATCAGTCCTAGGCCTACCTTGTCGATCTGTGGAAGTATGATACATAGGCCTATTTGTAGCATTAGTAGGCCTAGAAGTACCAGCTACATCCTCTGAATCAGTAGATTCATCACTACTATTAGATGCTTCTTCAGAGGAACTAACATTACTTGATCTGATGCAAGCTGTTAAATTTTTTATAAAACCTACACCAGTTTGCTTTGGTTTCTTACTTTTCGACAAGTCACTAGGCCTATAATCACTATCGGAATCATCATTATCCGATTCACTAACTAGCAAGTTCTGAAACATAACCATAGCTTGTTCTGAACTGTATCTAGAAGAAGTGGGCGTTGCCATTTTTTTTCAAAAATAAAAATTACAGAATATGACGATCAAAAACCTTCTTGTACAGACCTAGTGATATGGCTTCAGTTGTAAAAAGGAAGTGGATCTTTCCCAGATGTTCAGAGGTTAACATAAAAACTTGAACTGGGCAAAACGAAATATAACTGATCAATATATGATCGATCTAAGCCGTTGATCAAATCAAAGCCAGCATACTGGCGATTGGTCATGTAGATCCATAGTATAAAGCCAGTATACTGGCGATTTTGCCGGAAAGAGTTAATGTGCGATATGCCATGTATTCATATAACTTATCTCTGAAAGCACTTCAAAGTGTTTAAATATTCTAATTAGCTAGTTCAAGCTGTCTAAAGGTCAACTAACAATTAAAATACCGTACTTGAACACGTTTGAAAGAATAATTATTACTTTCCATGTGTTGACAAAGGTTACGTTTCTTTGTGTAGCCATTTTCCGCTAAAATGTACTATGGTGGTGAATTTGAAAATTATATACATTTGGAAGAAAGTTTCTCAGATAATTCTATATCTTATTCAGAAACTGATTTAAAAAGTGTTAACTTGCATTGTGAAACTAGTACTAATTTTGGTAATTCAGATAATAGGCCCTATATACAGCGCATATGTTTCAAATCCGAGATACGGTAAGGTAAACATTTTCGTTTTCTGGCAGTAATAGTAAATAATGATTCAAATCATTAATCATGCAAACGTTTACATAATCTTTGAATGTATATCACATGATACTATTATACAACAGATTTGTCATGTGACAAATACAAATGCTGACAAGCATATAACTGATTGGAAAAACTTTGCGTCCGGAATAAAACTGTTTATTATGATTAAATATATTTGATTGAATAATGGGTTTTTTTTGTGAGACGAATGTATATAAAGGTTTTCACGTCACTTCCATAACATAGAATACATTATTGGTGTATAGATTAGAGCATACAGCAATAATAGGCCTACAATCAAATTACGTGACCTATCATGGCACGTGATTGATTAATGGAAGCTAATTTGTCGCTGAGATCACTACACGATGACTTGATTTACGTATGAGTAGTGGACTCACATGGTGTCATTTCAAAGCACTCTTCAATATATTGCTGACGCCATAATGTGATGTTGACTAACTATTCTTCTTCATCATCATCTGTGTTCGCTCTCTTGTAACCACAACGAATAAATCATGTGATTTTAGTCTGGAAGCGTGAAGTACGTTGTACTGCTAGTTCCACAGTTGGACTGTGTTACTTGGGCCTCGGTTGGCTAACTCTGTGACCATGACATCCGAGATCCAGCATATCAGTTTTCGTCATGCCTTTAATTAGGGTAGTGGGCAGCCATAGTCTGTGACAGCCTGCCCATCTGTTGACAGGCAGGCGGGTGTAAATGACTATTTGTCAAGACGATTGTCGTTCATGTATATCTCGCACGAGGTATACCACAGTCAGTTTGTTTGTTTGTTTGTTTTGCGTTCGCTCCATCACGGATATCCGTGCGATTTCCACCGGGAGCGTGATTACGTTGTGCCACCGTTATGTGTCTTGTAGGCCTAGCACATCCGATTTCGGCATGCCTTGACAATTCGGGTGGGCTACTCTTAGCCTGTTACAGCCTCTATATCTGTCTCCAGGCACGCGTAGTGGCGACTCTTCGCCCAGACGATTTTTGCTCTCGTCTGACTCGCACGAGGTGTTCCACTGTCTATGAATTTGCCTCGTGTAATTGGACGTGCTGTGCCTGTGCCCATTGGGTTCTGAACCGTTTCTCATCCGTGAGCCTGGTTCCTTAAGGGGAAGAACTCAACAGAGGAGTTGGACTCTGGCTCTTTCGCCCTCTTAGCCGAGGTGTCGTTCACCGACATCGTGTACCCCTTGTCCAAGTTCGAGTCTCACACCACGCGTTTGAGAGCAAGGCGTTCTCGAGCTGAGCGTCCTTGTCCCAATAGCGCCTGAGCCCATCAGGTACTGAACCCTTTCTCTCTTCAAGTGTATTTCCGGTGTAGGAAAACCTGACAGTAGAGTTGGGCCAGGACTGTCATCGTTGTCCCTTTCTTGCCTAAGCCCATCGGGTACAGAACCCTTTCTCTTCGCGAGCATATTTCCGGTTTAGGAAGGCTCGACATAAGAGTTGGGTTAGGTCTTCTTGCTTTACCAAACGCCAATGGTTGGGTCTGGGTCTCTGCCTGTAAGGAACACGGGTAACTAGAAGCTCGTCTCGAGCTGACGGAGCTTGTAGTTCACCTTTCCTAGGGACTTTTCACATTCTATTTGCAGTTCGCGCTGCCCTCTAGCGCTGTTCTGCCCTTTCATTGTTTCATTGTACTCGTTATGAAATCTATTTGTCTCTCGCCATGCATCTACCTTTACGTGCATTTTACATTGGCCACCCCTCCAATGTTCGGACTGGACTGACTTGCTTCACTGTATGTCGACAGTGTCGCTATATGTGGTGATGCTGGTGGTGTCGGAGATATTGTCTGTCTCTTGTGCAGTCAAATCTCTTTCCATCTGCTACCTCCACATTCTCGGACACGATCCCCAAATGATTTGGCCAGAATCAGCTCGAGCTGCTGTATGTCTGTTTCCAGGGTGCACCGCGTGGAGGTACATTTGGGATCTTGGTTATCTGCTAACCCTGGGCCCGCCTAGAGCAATGCGTTCCCTTTGCACCCCCACAGTCAGTAAACTTGCCTCGAATAATTGGACGTTTTGTACCCATCGGGTACTGAACGTGTTCTCAACTGCGAGCCTGGTTCCGGTTAACGAAAAACTCGACAGAAGAGTTGGAGCCGGGCTCTTTCGCCTTCTTAGCCGAGGTATCGTGAACCCCTCATTCAAGTCGGACTGAAATTACGCGTATGGGAGCAAATATTAAAATATTTATTTACTTGTCTAAAATTTATATATATATATATATATATATATATATATATATATATATATATATATATATATATATATATATATATATATATATATATATATATATATATATATATATATATATATATATATATATAGTCAACCATTCACCCCCCCCCCTTTACAACAATTATCAAATTTAATTCAGACATCCCTATATTTTAATGACGTAAATAATGGACTCAACATGAACAAAAATTAAATAATCGAATTTTTTTGGGGGAAAAAGAACTGATTAATTTTAATGAACGCATTTTCTACATTGACTGATGTTGCTGTTGGTAGAGACTAATGTTGCTGTTGGTAGAGACTAATGTTGCTGTTGGTAGAGTCTAATGTTGCTGTTGGTAGAGTCTAATGTTGCTGTTGGTATAGACTAATTTAATTGTAGCACAACTGAACGAACTCAGAAACCTCTTAAACGTGTTCTATTTTTGTGCATGATGTTGTATTGATTGACAATCTTATCACGGTGGCCTTGAAAAGTAAACATTAAAACGAAAATCTATATGAGATGCTGTGTTCACCGGTTGTTATTGATTATGTCGTATTATCGATCCTAGTGTGCATGACTTATAACTAGACCACTACAAACATTTGTCTGTAATTAGTTTCGAGAAATGACCATGTCATTGATTGTGTCTGTGTAGTTAGATTTTAACAGTAACTATGTCATTGCTTGTGCATGTATAGTTATAACCAACAATCGTGCCGTTGCTTGTTATCTGTTTAGTTAATTGTCAGCAATAACCACATCATTGTTCGTGTCTGTAATTTTTTATTAGCAATAACGATGGCATTGCTTGTGTCTACGTAGTTAGATGTCAGTAATAACGATGACATTGCTTGTGTCTATGTAGTTAGATGTCAGTAATAACCATACAATTGATTGTGTCTCTGCAGTTAGTTATAGCAATAACCATATCATTGCATGTGTCTGTGTAGTTAGATTTGAACAGTAACTATGTCATTGCTTGTGTCTGTATAGAAATGACAAAAAAAAACATGTCATTGCTTGTTTTCTGTGCAGTTACTTGTCAGCAATAACCATGCCATTGTGTCTGTGTAGTTAGATGGGAGCAATAACCATGCCGTTGCGTGTGTTTGTGAGGTTAGTTGTGAGCAACAACCATATAACACCATTCTTAAAGAAGGGGAATTAATAGGCTGTAAGACCATCCAGGAACTTAAGCTGCAGGCAGCGGACCGCATCATATGGAGAACCAAAACCTCTGCCTTATGTGTCGCTTGCGGCACGAAAGGAACAAACTAACTAACTAATAACCATATAACTGCTTGTGTCTGTTTAGTTAGTTGTAAGAAATAACCATGTCATTGCTTGTGATTATGTAGTTATTTGTGATTAATGATCATGCCATTGCTTATGTCTGTGTCATTAGTTGTGTCGTCATAATGTAGTCAGTTAAAGTTATGATTGCCTGCTAACAAGATGTAGTCAGTGGAAGGATGTAACTGTCTGATAGCATAATGTTGTCAGTGAAAGTTGTGATTGCCTGCCGACATAATGTATTCAGTGAAAGTAGTGATTGCCTCTTAGAATGATGTAGCATGATTTAGAGTACTGGTTGTGTTCGCTGTGTTTTACTACGAGTTGGGGCAGCCAACATCACTAAGATATATATACAGCCAATATCACTAGGATATGGGAAGACCAACTTCAATAAGATTTGGGACAGCTAACATCACTAGGAGATGGGACAGCAAATTTAACTAGGAGATGGAACAGCCACCATCTCTAGGAGATGCAGTCAACTTCACTACAAGATGGGACATCTAACTTCTTTACGAGATGAGACAGCTAACTTCACTACGAGATGGGACAGTCAACTTTACTAAGATGGGACAATCAACTTCAATAAGATATGGGACAGCCAACATCACTTGGAAATGGGACAGCCAACTTCACTAGTAGATGAGACAATTAACTTCACAAGGAAGTGGGACAGGTAACAATACTAGGATATGGGATGGTCAACTTCAATTGGATATGGGACAGTTGAAATCACTAGGAGATGGGACAGTCAACATCTCTAAAAGATGTGACAGTCAACTTCACTATGAGATAGGACAGCTAACTTCACTAGGAGATAGGACAGTCAACTTCACTACGAGATGGGACAGTCAACTTCACTACGAGATGGGACAGTCAACTTCACTAGAAGATGGAACAGTTAACTTTATTAGAAGATTGGACAGCTAAATTCACGCCTAACTATATTCACCTTTTACTGCATGCACTGCGTGTGATAGTATTATGTACTTCATGTTGGATTCTTGCATCACAGGGTAACTACAACTATATTCTTACAACACATGATATGTATATTCTTGAAACACAGGGCTAGTAGATTCTTGCAACACAGGTAAGTATATTCTTGTGTCACAGGGTAAGTATATTATTGCGTCACAGGGTAAATATACTCCTGCACCACTGGGTAAGTATATTCTTGCAGCGCAGGGTAAGTGTATTCTTGCAACACAGTAAGTACATTCTTGCAGCGCAGGGTAAATATATTCATGGAGACAGATGGTAAGTATATTTTTGCAATACAGGGTAAGTATATTTCTGCAATATAAGTTAAGTATATTTCATGGACAGCTAAGAAAACGAACGCAGAGATTCTCATTGATGTTGGTGTAAAAAGATCAATCATATCAAGCATTAGGGGCAGACAGTCAAGATTTCTAGAGCATGTGCGAGAACGAGAAAGAGAAAAGTTGTGGCACGGTAGAATTTCACCAACAGAGCTTATTGACAACACAAGAGACAGAGAGTCGTGGAGAAACATGATCGTTTACGCCATTCGGCATGGCATTTGATTGATTGATTGATATTCTTGAACAACAGTGTAGGTATATTCTTAAACACAGACTAATTATGTTCATGCAAAACAAGGAAATTATATTCTTGAAACACATGGTAAGTATATTCTTGAAACACACGGATAATTATATTCTTACGATGTTGCCATCTTGAAAAATGTGGGAATCGCTGCTGAAATAACGATTTGCGAGTAAACACAGGTCACAGTATCCTAGAACAGACATTAAGCAAACTGTACAAACGGTCAGAAAATCTAGGGGGGGGGGGCTTCCTTGATCTCTAGCAGAATTGATCTAGGAGGCTTCCATGATACATAGAGGAGATAATTTTTAAATTTCCTGAAGAATGAAGAATAAGGGGAGGAGAATGCGTTTGCTCGATGATTTTGTTAGCTCAGGGGAAGATGTTTATTATTTATAATATAATAGCCGTGTTCTGTTATCTCCAGAACGCTCAATAAAGAGCGCATTTACGTCATAGAATCGATGCGACATTTAATCAAAAGAATTGGTGTCGTGACGTCATTCTAAACAGACATTTTTGTATACAAATGTTATTGATGCGCTAACAGGTAAACTTCTGTATAGGCTTGTCGTTAAAGTTATCTAAAATATATTATATTAAAATATACATATAATTTGCTTTAAATGATGGAAGAAGATGATCCAATCGCAAGAAAACATCAAAAAACAAGAGTGAAAAGCTAGATGGTTGAGTCGTCAAAGTCAAGTCACTCGTAAAGGATTCGTATCGTAAATACTGCAGAGCATAGACATAGAATTTAAAAAGATATACAAAAAATTGATCAAGAATCCCTTCAACAAAGACAAACACGACTTGCTAAGAATGCTGATTTGCGTCGGCGTCGAGCTAAGCTATAGTCACCAATTCAAAGAGAAAAATCGACAAGCTATGAATAGAAAATACCAATGTCGTCACAGACAGCATGAAACTGTTAAGCAAACGCAGAGACGTCGATGCTGCAGATGTCGAGGCTCACTCATTGTAACAAATGTGTCGAAGTAAAAAAATTTCATACGAAGCAGCAAATTTTGCTGAGGATCGTGCTGCTGCCATAAGTGGGAAATTTTCGATATTATAAGTCAAATTTGTGGTTACATCTAATCCGCATCATGAAAAATATGATATCAAGACCAGCATGGAGCCGTGAGAGTATTCAAACACCTGATTGGTTCCAGCGTGGAAATAGGAGTTAGACAAGGATGTGTCCAATCACCATATCTAATCAATATTTATGCAGAGAACATAATGAGGAATGTAAGAAAAGTCCTAACGAGAAATATCTTCGACCCAATCAACATGGAAGGTCAAGAGATATCAGATATGCTGACAATACAACATTATTGGCATACAGTCAAGCAGGTCTCCAACACATTCATAAACTCCATTAAAGAACCTAGTGAAAAACCTATTTCTGAATGGAAACAATACCAAGATTATGATAAGCGACAAAACCACTAGCAAGTACTAAATCAGTATCAACAACAGCGAATTAGAAAGAGTCACCAATTGTGTATGCCTTAGTTCTCTTATCAACAGTAATGGGGATTCTTATGAAGAAGTCAGAAGGAGGTTGGTTACCGCGTCAAATAAGATGATACAAATGAAAAACATAGCTGCTACAAAACAACAAAACTAACCTTCCCAAGAGCTTGCATATTCCCAGTGGCAATATATGGTTGTGAATCCTGGACAATGACCAACAAAGTAAAAAAATAGACTAGCAGAATTTAAAACAAAATGTTACAGAAATATCCTCAAAATAACAGGTCAAAAAGACCACCAATGTAGCCATCCTGAAATGAATGTAAAAGAAAACTGGCTAAACATCATGGTTCTTTCCAAAAAACTGCAATACTTTGAACATATCCAACGCCATGACGGCCTAGAGAAAACCATAAAGGAGAACCATTACTTGTCTCTGGCATCAGGGAGACGAACAATTGGCAGACAAAATAGAAGATGGACGCAAGCCATCAAAGATCACTTGAACATGACAATAACAGAGGCAGGACATTTGCTCAAGATGGAAAGGTTTCGAAAGAATGTGATGAATACTATATCTTGTTCATGGTATGCTATCGGATGATGATAAGGATGTGTGCATGATGAATGAGTTATACATGAGGATGGGTGCCTGGTATACAAGATGTACATGATGATGGGTGCATGATAGATATACATGAGTATGGGTGCTTTATATATGAGATATACATGAGAAAGTGTGCATGATATATGGGATACACATGTGGATGTGTACTTTATATATGAGAGATACAGGTTTACTAATAGAGAAACCATATAGTTGTGGCCAGATGGTTACCAGTTATAACACAAATATGGTATATTAATATAAACGATATGTACCATTGTACATAACGAAATTTAAAGACAGAAAGAGAGAGAGAGCGAGAGACAGAGAGTATGTGTGTATGTTTTGTTATGAGAGATGGAGACAAATTATCTGGTAGAATAACATCGATTCAATTGAGAGCTAGAGAAGGTCGATGTTCTGGTAGTTTTGACTGTTATCATACAGTGATTCCATGTCGTTGCAACATCCATGTCAATATGATCGATGGACGGACAAAGAAAAGTGGCCAATTATCCTATCTAACAAACAGTATGGCGAATGATATACGTTATTATGGACATAACTAGATAATGCGTAGTTTTACTAATGACAATAAAAATGATCTGGGTAACAGCTAATATGTAATGCTGAATACACGATACATGTGTATACAAGTCGACGTTTCGGTTACAGTATCAGAACACATTGGTACGTGGTAAACGACGTAAGAATAGACATTGATTGTACTACAGCTTTCACATACACATTTCTGTACGAAGTTTAAGACATATTATAGGAAAGTTAACTCAAGATGGAGATTGAGGTATCAATTGTTAATCGAAATGAAAATAATCCCTGGTTAATATATCGAAAAATGAAGATATCACATATATTTTGAGAAAAGAAATAGTAATACAAAAACGAGAAACATTTTAAACGTATTTGGGTACAATTAATAATTGTTTCATAAATCTTTTCTGTCTTAATCAGAGGGACGGACTTAGTTATCTATGATCAATTCGTGAAATCTTGGTGTAATTTTTGATAGAGCAACAAGAATTTAATTTTCGATTGTAAGGTTACATTTATATTTAGATTTCATGACGGCAACTGTCAGGGTCAGGGTCAGGGTTAGGGTTAGGGTCAGGGTTAGGGTTAGGGTTAGGGTTGGGGTTAGGGTTAGGGTTGGTGTTAGGGTTAGGGTTAGAGTTAGGGTTAGAGTTAAAGTGTTAGGGTTAGGGTTAGGTTTAGGTTTAGGGTTAGGGTTAGGGTTAGGGTTAGGTTTAGGGTTAGGGTCAGGGTTAGGGTCAGGGTAGGGTTAGGGTCAGGGTTAGTGTCAGGGTTAGGGTCAGTGTTAGGGTTAGGGTTAGGGTTAGGGTTAGGGTTAGGGTAGGGTTAGGGTTAGGGTTAGGGTTAGGGTTAGGGTTGGTTAGGGTTAGGGTTAGGGTAAGGGTTAGGGTTAGGGTTAGGGTTAGGGTTAGGGTTAGGCTTAGGCTTAGGCCAGTGCGTATGCTAAGCATAAGCAAGGCAAGCATTGCATGCCTTCAAGAGTTGCGAAAATGATAAACCAGTCAGTGATCTATCCCCCATCCAAACTTAGCCCTTGCAGCATTGCTCAAAAATATATTTTAAAATATTTTTCTCACAAATCTGAATTTTTCCGAAAATTAGTGCTGGCAACACATATGAAAGTATAGTGGCCGCACTGAAGCAATTTTGTTTTTGCTTTCGTTAAAATAGTCCCTTTACATATAAGCGCAGTGATATACTGTGTGTTTTTTTATAACCTTGTCTCCAGAGTAAGCTTGCGATGAAAAAAAAATTAATACATTTTATGATTCAATCACTATTATAACAATTTAGCACTGGCACATAATAAATTGATTGATGAACATTTATTTACTGGTGTAAAACAGTGCAATTTCTATGTTCTAGTACTTTTATTTGAATGTTAAACTAATGATAACAATGCAAGCAATTATAATCTTGATTGCATACACACACACTTGTTTAGTAAACCATTTCCGGTAACTTTTGGTACACGTCACGTGATCTTACTCAACACACACGCACATTTACACAGCGATGTGGTTTCAATTTCAATTTGTTATTATGGCTGATTCTATTAATGATGTTGTTGTAGATTTATTTGAGCGACCGTTTCAATCGCGAACATTTAATGAAAAATTGGACTTGGTAAAAATGGGCAGACCGATTCCTGCGTTAAGCAGTTTGAAACGAGAAGGAACAAAATGTGTCCGTTCATTTAACAATGATTTATATAAGAAAGTCGTTTGGCTTTGTGGTTCGGAATCATTATGTAAGTTATTTTAATATTGACAATTCCTGCATCGTCGTCTTCAGTGGAACGTTCGTTTTCTGCATTAAAACGCATTAAAAATGTCATAAGGAACTCGCAGGGGCAATGTCGTCTTTCTGCTCTATCAATGATGTCAATTGAAAAAGACCTTCTTGTAGAGATGAAAGGCAATGATGACTTTTATAACAAAGTAACAGAGGACTTTAGCAGAAAGAGCCGCAGAATAGAACTGAACTTCAAATAACTGGGTGAGTAGAAAATTATCATTTTTTAAAAGTTGCATGCTCTCTTTCACACCCCAGGATACGCCACTGGCTTAGGCTTAGGCTTAGGTTTAGGCTTAGGCTTAGGGTTAGGGTTAGGGTTAGGGTTAGGGTTAGGGTTAGGGTTAGGTTTAGGCTTAGGCTTAGGCTTAGGGTTAGGCTTAGGCTTAGGCTTAGGGTTAGGGTTAGGGTTAGGGTTAGGGTTAGGGTTAGGGTTAGGGTTAGGGTTAGGGTTAGGGTTAGGGTTAGGGTTAGGGTTAGGGTTAGGGTTAGGGTTAGGGTTAGGGTTAGGGTTAGGGTTAGGGTTAGGGTTAGGGTTAGGGTTAGGGTTAGGGTTAGGGTTAGGGTTAGGGTTAGGGTTAGGGTTAGGGTTAGGGTTAGGGTTAGGGTTAGGGTTAGGGTTAGGGTTAGGGTTAGGGTTAGGGTTAGGGTTAGGGTTAGGGTTAGGGTTAGGGTTAGGGTTAGGGTTAGGGTTAGGGTTAGGGTTAGGGTTAGGGTTAGGGTTAGGGTTAGGGTTAGGGTTAGGGTTAGGGTTAGGGTTAGGGTTAGGGTTAGGGTTAGGGTTAGGGTTAGGGTTAGGGTTAGGGTTAGGGTTAGGGTTAGGGTTAGGGTTAGGGTTAGGGTTAGGGTTAGGGTTAGGGTTAGGGTTAGGGTTAGGGTTAGGGTTAGGGTTAGGGTTAGGGTTAGGGTTAGGGTTAGGGTTAGGGTTAGGGTTAGGGTTAGGGTTAGGGTTAGGGTTAGGGTTAGGGTTAGGGTTAGGGTTAGGGTTAGGGTTAGGGTTAGGGTTAGGGTTAGGGTTAGGGTTAGGGTTAGGGTTAGGGTTAGGGTTAGGGTTAGGGTTAGGGTTAGGGTTAGGGTTAGGGTTAGGGTTAGGGTTAGGGTTAGGTTAGGGTTAGGGTTAGGGTTAGGGTTAGGGTTAGGGTTAGGGTTAGGGTTAGGGTTAGGGTTAGGGTTAGGGTTAGGGTTAGGGTTAGGGTTAGGGTTAGGGTTAGGGTTAGGGTTAGGGTTAGGGTTAGGGTTAGGGTTAGGGTTAGGGTTAGGGTTAGGGTTAGGGTTAGGGTTAGGGTTAGGGTTAGGGTTAGGGTTAGGGTTAGGGTTAGGGTTAGGGTTAGGGTTAGGGTTAGGGTTAGGGTTAGGGTTAGGGTTAGGGTTAGGGTTAGGGTTAGGGTTAGGGTTAGGGTTAGGGTTAGGGTTAGGGTTAGGGTTAGGGTTAGGGTTAGGGTTAGGGTTAGGGTTAGGGTTAGGGTTAGGGTTAGGGTTAGGGTTAGGGTTAGGGTTAGGGTTAGGGTTAGGGTTAGGGTTAGGGTTAGGGTTAGGGTTAGGGTTAGGGTTAGGGTTAGGGTTAGGGTTAGGGTTAGGGTTAGGGTTAGGGTTAGGGTTAGGGTTAGGGTTAGGGTTAGGGTTAGGGTTAGGGTTAGGGTTAGGGTTAGGGTTAGGGTTAGGGTTAGGGTTAGGGTTAGGGTTAGGGTTAGGGTTAGGGTTAGGGTTATATATTATATAGGGTTAGGGACTATATGTAAAATAGTCCCTTTACATATAAGCGCAGTGATATACTGTGTGTTTTTTTATAACCTTGTCTCCAGAGTAAGCTTGCGATGAAAAAAAAATTAATACATTTTATGATTCAATCACTATTATAACAATTTAGCACTGGCACATAATAAATTGATTGATGAACATTTATTTACTGGTGTAAAACAGTGCAATTTCTATGTTCTAGTACTTTTATTTGAATGTTAAACTAATGATAACAATGCAAGCAATTATAATCTTGATTGCATACACACACACTTGTTTAGTAAACCATTTCCGGTAACTTTTGGTACACGTCACGTGATCTTACTCAACACACACGCACATTTACACAGCGATGTGGTTTCAATTTCAATTTGTTATTATGGCTGATTCTATTAATGATGTTGTTGTAGATTTATTTGAGCGACCGTTTCAATCGCGAACATTTAATGAAAAATTGGACTTGGTAAAAATGGGCAGACCGATTCCTGCGTTAAGCAGTTTGAAACGAGAAGGAACAAAATGTGTCCGTTCATTTAACAATGATTTATATAAGAAAGTCGTTTGGCTTTGTGGTTCGGAATCATTATGTAAGTTATTTTAATATTGACAATTCCTGCATCGTCGTCTTCAGTGGAACGTTCGTTTTCTGCATTAAAACGCATTAAAAATGTCATAAGGAACTCGCAGGGGCAATGTCGTCTTTCTGCTCTATCAATGATGTCAATTGAAAAAGACCTTCTTGTAGAGATGAAAGGCAATGATGACTTTTATAACAAAGTAACAGAGGACTTTAGCAGAAAGAGCCGCAGAATAGAACTGAACTTCAAATAACTGGGTGAGTAGAAAATTATCATTTTTTAAAAGTTGCATGCTCTCTTTCACACCCCAGGATACGCCACTGGCTTAGGCTTAGGCTTAGGTTTAGGCTTAGGCTTAGGGTTAGGGTTAGGGTTAGGGTTAGGGTTAGGGTTAGGGTTAGGTTTAGGCTTAGGCTTAGGCTTAGGGTTAGGCTTAGGCTTAGGCTTAGGGTTAGGGTTAGGGTTAGGGTTAGGGTTAGGGTTAGGGTTAGGGTTAGGGTTAGGGTTAGGGTTAGGGTTAGGGTTAGGGTTAGGGTTAGGGTTAGGGTTAGGGTTAGGGTTAGGGTTAGGGTTAGGGTTAGGGTTAGGGTTAGGGTTAGGGTTAGGGTTAGGGTTAGGGTTAGGGTTAGGGTTAGGGTTAGGGTTAGGGTTAGGGTTAGGGTTAGGGTTAGGGTTAGGGTTAGGGTTAGGGTTAGGGTTAGGGTTAGGGTTAGGGTTAGGGTTAGGGTTAGGGTTAGGGTTAGGGTTAGGGTTAGGGTTAGGGTTAGGGTTAGGGTTA
>CM067304.1:605000-847500 GCA_034231615.1 Meghimatium bilineatum
GTTAACTTTTGAGTCACAGATTTTGCTGAATTGTTTGTATGACTGACCCAACAACTTTAGTCAGCTATTGTTCTTCATTTTAAGGAACATCTCGTTCAAATGTTATATCACAGCAGAAGACGGAGTGTGGGCCATTTGTGCAAATAAAACGGTGACACAATGCATTGCTATTCTCTTCACTATATCCTGCTACAAAAGGGATCCAGCGGGAGATTGAGAATGAAGACGAAGAAATGTTATATCAACATATAGAGTATGTCGTGTATACTAAAATTACCAGTATCAAATTAGACACAAAGATGACCTAGTACATATGATTAGCTTGTTCATCACCATTTCTCACAGAACACCACAGCTTTCCTTTACGAAACACTGTTTTGCAGAAGCCAGATTGAGAAACACTGCTAGGTCAGCAAACATGTTGCCAGGACAAAGTCACAGTTTTCTGTATATTTATGTAAAAAAAAAATTATTGATAGTATATGCTAATCAGGATGTAGCCATCAACCCAGCATTTTTTGGCAGTCATAATTTTCTAGACATTTTTCTAAATACGTTCAGTATTTCTCCATTGCTTGCTGAATGGTCCGGATGCCTGATGGCCTTCTGCGGGATTCAAACTGGTACCGTGACCATCACAGACATGCACTCTACCACTCCTCCATAGAGCCGGACATATGTTTATATAGCATTGATATAAAGACACTGCACTTGCCAGGTAAAATAACAAGCACTGGAGAAGAAATAAAAATTTGAAAATAAATGTCTGAGACAACTCATATGGAAGAAATCAAGTCACACATATCGAAGAATTCAAGTCACACATATCGAAGAATTCAAGTCACACATGCGAGTGAGAGAAGAGAACCAAATATCAATATGTTTCTACAACAATAAGAATAAAACAATTGTCTTATATTGAACATGTACGTAGAATGAATAAAAACAGACTGCCACTACAAGCATTAATTAAAATGAGTACCAATGGCAAAAGAAAAAAGAGAAAGACCAAGAGAGACTCTTCGCAGAACAACTATCAAAGATGGTATGACTCTGGGTCTCAACAACCTGCAAGAATTACATACAGTTAGCATCACATCTCTCGAACTGGAGAGCTCTGGTTTCTGCCCTATGTACTGTATTTCGGCGGTGAAAGGACATAGATAAATAGATTTATACCTGGTTGTGGCTCATAAGAGAGATTGATTATGATTTGTAAGGTTTTAAATAATTAAATTTTTGTATTGTGAACAGGTCAAAAGTGTTCGTCTAGTTCGTGATAAAGAGACAGATCGTTTCAAAGGTTAGTTGACTTTTAGACTTCAGTAACTTGGAAGTTAATGGCTGCAATATTATAAGAAAATATTGGCATTTGAAATTAAGTGTTATAGAAATTTTATGACAATATCATGGGCAGAAAGAAAAAACAGCGGACTTCCATAAAGATCTTAACATAGGAACAACGTTACTCCTCAAAGGTATAAAGAGATGTAACCTAACTTTTAGCACATATATAAATACACAATGGTTTGGAAAGGTTGCAAGAAAGAGATTAAGAGACAGACCAAGACTACAATGGATACATGATATTGAAGACCACCTGAACATGATGCTGGACAGCTTGCACAGACTTAAACTTCATGGATACGTTGACAAACATTGATTTAATACTTTTGAAAAATTCTCAAGGCTTGTTTTACATATGTCAGTTAAATGTTCTCCATACTTGTTCCATGAATTAACGTTTGCGTCTTTAATTACATGCTTGGAATTTTTTTCTAGCTAATCGATATTGTACATAGTCATTATGTTTGGATTTCAACGATTTCTAGAAACGTTTTTTTCTGTTGTTCACCTTTTTGTATCTCCATACTCCACCATAATGTTTTCTTGTCTTTCTTGGGTTGTCGTGTATATATTTTGTAGTTGTTTTGTCATAGCATTTTTGAAAATATTCGATGCATTGTGGATGTCATCATTTTCTTCTGGTAGGTTTTGAAAAATTTCACTCATTTCTTTATATAGCTCATCACTTTTGTTGATTTCTTCTAGAGCTTTCAAGTTTAGAACTTTTTCCTGCCATTGTCTTGTTTCTTTCCTTTTTGTTGTTCTTATTTGTTCTCTTTTCTCAGTTAGTATATCAGGTCTACAATTCATCGATTAAATCCATATCAAGAAGAAGCTTAAGAAGATACCTATTCTTCTGCTTTCATTCTCAAACTCCTTCAGATTCGCAGGATGTAGTCCGGAGAACAAAATGTGAAGAATACTAAACACTTGGTGTCAGGATGAGTTAAGAAATGAAGAGATATGGAGATGAATAGACGCAGATCTGTTTGACACACAGATTAAGACAATTATTCTGAATTCATTCTCAAACTTCTGCAGTTGTGTCATGGTTTACAGCTTATTTGTAATATCTCAGCCTGACACCTCCGATTTCCGCATGATTACAGAAAATAAAATGGTGATGGATTATACACACTTGGAAAGCCAGTAAAATGTATAGCAATAAGATCAATGACATTGAACCCACAAGGAAAAAAGGAAATGGGGAATACCAAGGAAAACATGGAGGAGAGAACACTAAGGATTTGACGGAGGTGGGAATCACATGTAATAAGATTGAGAACATATCCTAGGATATGGTAATCACATGGAATCAATGAGGCTGAGAACATATCCTAGGATATGGTAATCAGATGGAATGAGGCTGAGAACATACCTTGGATATAGAGACAAGGTAAATCCTTGTTTGTGACATCTGTTCTCAAGGATTTCTAAATACCATAGAGGCACAATGGTTTGATTTATTGATTATACATTAACAACCTCCATATACCATCCAGTGCAACAAAATTACAGGCACTATAAAATGTCATAAAATTGTTTGTTCTCAATAACATGAAATTCATCAGTGTTGCTGACTCGGAAATAGGAATAAAGACTTTTTCCATTCTTATGTTCATTCTCAAACTCCTGCAGATTAGCAGGCTGTAGCTCGGAGAATGAAATGCATTGTGTCATGGTTTACAGCCTAGTTATGACATCTGGCTGTTCAGTGTGACACATCCGGCTTCAGCATGTCTTCTGAGTTTCTTGACTATATAGGATGGGGCAACCAACTCCATCCCAAAACTCTGTTCTTATGCCATGCTTGATGGGTGTCATTATTCTTTTCTCCCTTTCAAGCCCAGACAAAACACGAGTGAGTGGACAGCTTTGGTTAAGAAAAACACATTTTGATCTTGTGTGAACCCTTATGGTTGGATATTTTTCTCCTTTCTTCGTTTGTTTACACAAACTCCCACCAGATCTGGCTTATAACAGGACAATGGTTCTACAAGATTTCTAGCAAGATGTAGTATAGATTACGGAAATGCATTGTCACCATTTTATTTGCTCCATTGGCCTGACAAATCCAATTTCAGCATCATATACCTAGATCTAAAATCACACACTAAGCGACTAAGGGGGCATCAGGGAAGAGTTGCTTGTCTCATCCTGCAGAGATCCAATATAACCCAATATCAGATGTGTTATGGCATAAAGCGCAAATATTGCTGGTAAGTTGTAAACCATAGCACAACACATTCCGTTCTCTGGACTATATCCTACTAGTTTTCAGGAGTATGAGGACAAATGCAGAAGTAGAAATGTCTATGTTTAAATTTGTCTCTTACACTGTTTCTATAAACTGAGACATGTTTTATTTTTGTTGTTTGTTGCAGGTTTTTGTTATGTGGAGTTTGATGATGTTGAGTCTCTGATGGAAGCTCTTAGCTATGATGGTGCTGTAAGTACATGACATGGGTGTGCTGGTTAATGGTGATTTACTGATGATTAATGGTGATTTACTGATGATTAATAATAAAATATTCATGCCTCTTCCTATGTGGGATATCTCGCTGTGAATTATAACTCACCAATTGAGCACATAAATTGTCAACTATATGGTGCATGGTTTTACTGCAGTCATTCAATTTGTAACATTCAGATAGTTGATTAAAGGGGCCAGGCTGTATGAGTGAGCTGTTAAATAGGTTGCAACATGTAGGTTGGCATACTAATGATATGGCTACATATGTCAACTATTCAGTGGAATTGGTAAAACACAGATTGTATACATACCACTGCTGAAGCCAGTTGTGTTATGCCATTGGCTCAAATAAAACTGATGCAACTCATCTCAGTTATCTGGACTACATCCTGCTAAAAATGTAGTAGGGCCATTGTCTTGCTATAAGAGATATCCAGCGGGAGTTTGAGGACTGACGCAGCTTTAAAAAAAGTGACTCATATCGTCTGTGTTCTTCTCACACTCCAGTGACTAGTAAGATGAAAGAGCTGATGAAAGGATGATTGACTAATGAGGTGTTGGTGTTGGAGTTAGCTGTCCCCATCCCATAGCGGAATTGTGACCCCACACGTGATAAAGTCAGATGTGTCATGCTGAAAGGCGCAGTTGTTGCAATCAAACTGTAAACCATGACACAACACATTTAGTTCTCCAGACTACATCCTGCTGATCAACAGGAGTTTGAGAACGAACGCAGTAGAAAACAATACAGACAGATTACCATGACATGCCATGGTTATTGTAGTTCACACATTTAAGATTTTCATTTGAATCACTAACAGATTCATTGTAATTGCTTTCCTCTATTCTATTTCTATCCAGCTACTTGAGGATAAAAATATTAAAGTGGATATAGCAGCAGGGCGACAGAAGGACCGCAACCAAGGTTTTAGAGGCCGTGGGGGAGATCATGGAGGTAAGACACTAGTCCATATTGCTGTTGAGAGGAACTTATTTAGATATTACTATCAGTATTGCGGGTGGGGTGAAGGGGGAGTAAAGAATAATGACACTGTTTACTTTCCATGCATGTTGTACAAGGCAACTAAGAGGTTTTATTTTGGAATTGCCTGTTGTAACCTAGTTAGGATCAAAAGCCAGGATTACAGTTAGGACCCAGAAGCCAGGCCAAAGGTGCAGATATCATAGCCATACTGTAATCATGAACACTATACAATCCTTTCTTTGAATTACACACTGCAAACTGAGGAGTTTGAGAATGAATACAGAACAAGAAGACTTTCATTGTTACTTGGTTTTTATACAAAACCTCCTGTGTTGCCGTAGCCCAAACAAGAATAGCAGCACTGAGATGCATGTCATGAAAGTAGAATAAGAAGGTTTCAGTTGGGTGGGGATTGCTTTTTCAATTCCTTCAAGGTTCAAAGTGACCTAAAAGCAATCCTGAAGTGTGATGTGTCTGGCATAAAGACTCAGATACTGTACCAAGGTTGTAAATCATAAAATGACATTCTGTTCTCTGGGCTACATCCTAGTAATCTGCAGGAGTTTGAGAACAAACACAGACTATAAAACATTTTGTTGTTATATGTGGTAAAGAACTTTGAAATGTTCTTGTTGACAGTCGTTAGCGAATACATTTTGTCTGCGTTCATTCTCAAACTCCTACTGATTAGCAGTATGTAGTCCGGATAACAGAATTTGTTGTGTTATGGTTTACAGCATGACTGTGGTATCTGAAAACTTTCGGCCTGACACAACTACCTTTATTTTGCAACCTTTTTTTTAAACCATGACCCGCCTAAAATTCTGACCCCCCCCCCCCCCCCCCCCCCCCCCGTAATATTTTGTATATAAAAAAATTGTATCGGGACCTAACCCCCACCCTGAATATTAAAATTGCACCATGTTGGGGAAACTCTGCTCTATAGGATGGGGCAGCCAACTCCATTGCTGTAGTCATCTCTTACAACATGTATGGCAGGTAACGGTTGCACTATTCTTTGCTCCCCTTTCAGGTTCCAGAAACGAACATTAATTAACACTTGATGTTGCAGGACAGAAATCAGCTGCCAATGTAGCTTTTTTATTGGCTAAATGTGTCAGAATTTCTGAGCTGTTAGCCAATTAGAACTGTCAAAAGCGGGTAGATGTAAATTTCAAGCTGTAAAGAAAAATGTATGCATATATTTTCTTTAGCCATAAGTTTACCTGAATTTAATTTGTTACCCGATTGAACTTCATTGTACGAGGTATGATGTTCTTGTTTGGTGCCAAATTTAATTATGTGAGGCAGTATGTTCTTGTTGAGCTTGTTTACTACCAGATGTTGCACACTGTCAGTTTTTGTATATAACCAATTTATAATAATTTTAAAGGGTAGATTCAGTTTAAAATTACAAATGTGAGCTGGCAACCCTGGTAGCCATAGTTACATGATGATATGTTTGTGTGTTGCTGAGAAGTAGAAAGAGTGGATAGCTTTTTAGATAATGTGTTTAAATTTGCTCACTTTTAGGTCGTGGTGGAGGACGAGGTGGCGGTAGCTGGCAAGGAAGAGATGGAGATTCCAGAGGGTATGGAGGTTCTAGAGGCAGCTCAAGAGGATCTGACAGGGGTGGCTACCGTGGCGGTCGTGGTGGCTACAGCGATAGGGGAGGAAGTGGTTTCAGCGATAGGGGAGGAAGTGGTGGTTTCAGCGATCGGGGAGGAAGTGGTGGTTTTAGCGATAGGGGAGGTAGTGGATTTGATCGAGGCTTTGGGAATAGAGGTGACAGGGAATTTGGAGGTGGCGGTGGTGGCCGGAGACGGCAGGACAGTGGTAGCGGAGGTGGCAGCGGCGGCGCTGAATTTAGAGAAGCATCTCCAGGTAGGGACATTTTAATGCATTAAAAATGTAGTGTATGTTTTAAGTCTTCATTTGGGCTGTATCCATGGTCATCATATCAGTCTATTCACAGGCAGTGCCTTGTATCAGCTCCACTGCTAACTCTTGATGTCATCCACTATCTCGCTGTGATATATTCTCTTTTTCCCCCTCAATTTTTCCTGTTACCTTTCGTCTTTTGATGTGGCCTATGGATTGTTTAGTTGGGTGGTGGTTTGGTTGGTGATCCAGCGGTCCACAAGCTTATGACCTTTGACTCAATTCTATTGTATGATATATGCATGTGTTTGTGAGCTGTTGGTTTGTTCTATATAAGGTGTTCCATTATTTTGGCCTCAGATGGAGAAACTTTTTTCTGACGTCATCCATTGCCAGACATTCAAAAAAGGTGGGGGTTGTGCAAACCCGGAAGTGTGTTGTGGTTGTATTCTGTTCAAATTATTGTTAAGCTGCGCATGTGTGCAAAGTTGGAAGATGGTACTCTGATCTTTCCTTCCTAGGAGATTGATGTTGTCTTGTTTGTTCAGAATGGTCTTGATGTTGTCTATCCATCTTTTTCCTCAGCCTGCCCTTGACTCCATCTTGTTATAAGCTCTTATGAAAGTTGATCATTTATTCTCATAAGGTGTCCAAACTATTTCATCTGTTGTTTCTCCATATATTCGATGCATGATGTTATACTATTATCTTTTGGATGTTCTCACAGAACATTTTGTCGAGTCTGGTGATTCCAATAGCCTTGCTTAGACATTTCATTTCACAATTTTCAATCTTTCTCTTATGCATAGATATCAGTTGCAGAGTCTGCCATTGGTAACATAGTGTTGGTATAAAGATTCTCTTAATCATTTGTTTCTCTAGACTACATCCTGCAAATCTGAAAGAGTTTGAGAAGGAATGCAGAAGCAGAAAACACACCCTCATTTTTGTCCCTTATCTTTATTAAATATTTCTTTAAAAAGAATGATTTAAAAAAATTGGATGGATGTTACAAAAATTGGATGATGGATGTACGCAGCAGTTGATATGTTGAATTTTTAATTGAAACCATCAAACGATAAATCGTTTTACTTGAAATCTATGTCTGCTTGTTACTTGGTGAATGATTTAACATTACACCACCGCTGCTCTCAATTTGTAGACTTTATCAGATTAAAATGGCAAGATGAAGTACATGATACTGAAGCCCTACTAGAGCCAATATCCCAAGTATTTGTACAATGCTGAAAAAGACTCAACTAAGATGGGTTGGACATGTTTTGTGCATGAAGGACAAACTCATCGCACAACAGTTGTGTATGGTGAGTTCCAAAAGGAAAATTACTGGTCGGTGGACAGAAGATACACTTCAATGATTCTCAGACAGACGAAATTAGTCTGGGACCTCTGGACAGTTATAATTGATTTGCCTTCCTACATGAGAAATAGTTTGCCGGCTGCGAAGCGGAAGAGGCACAATTGGTGACCCAGCCAAAGTACCAGCTCATCTCGTGCCATCTCCGAGTAGAAGGATTCTTCAATAGGCATTGCCAAAAGCTGAAGTCTCTTGGGTATGAAAGAAAGCTCAGAGAAACCAACCTACTGCACATAGGAAGTAAGAGTAATTTGCTCGCAATTCTTGGGTTAGTGACCAAAAAAAAACCATTGGGACAAAGATTTTTAAAAAGCTTCAACATCCACGCCACACCTGGGTCAGAATTATCCAATGTGACGCAGCAACACAAGCAAAGATACATCACTGAGAAGCATCAAATCTCAGAGGCACAGAGAAAACATTCTGCACAAAAGATACATCACTTATAAGCATCATAGAGGTACAGAGAAAACATTCTGCACAAAAGATACATCATTGATAAGCATCAAAGAGGCACAGAAAATATTCTGCACAAACGCAGAGAACAACACAGGTGGTTCTATGCAGGAATGGGACTATTCAGTCATCTCCTCACACACAAAAGAGATATAACAACAGAGGTTTGAATCTTGTAATTATCGCTTGTGATGGATAGCTATTATTATAACAAAAATGATGTCTGTGATGTTTCTGTGGCTGAACTGTACATTAGCTGTCACATTGTCTACATTTGTAAACTGTACATTAGCTGTCACATTGTCTACATTTGTCAACTGTACATTAGCTGTCACATTGTCTACATTTGTAAACTGTACATTAGCTGTCACGTTGTCTACATTTGTAAACTGTACATTAGCTGTCACATTGTCTACATTTGTAAACTGTACATTAGCTGTCACATTGTCTACATTTGTCAACTGCCGTTTTGTTCAAATGGATGGGTCTACAGTTGAGTTTTATCATAGTGGAGATCAGGGCGTGAATAGTCAATAGTTAACACTTCCATCAGGCGGCAGTGTTAACAATTTTTATATGTATATTTTTTAGTAACCATTTCAGTAACTACCGAAAAGATCAATCAGAGAAGAGACAGAAGAAAAAGAGAGAAATTTCTGGATGGGTTGTCAAAGTGGCACAAAAATAAGTCACGAACTGAATTTATTACCAACACAAGAAATCAAGAGTTGTGGAGAAGCATGATCACCTACACCACTTGCATGACACTTGATTGATTGATGTATATTTTTGTGGACATTATTGTGTTAGCTGTGAATAGTGCTGTTCTTGCTCTTTGTATTATGATGTGAATGTGTACTTTATAAAGGACATTTGATCAAAATGTCAATTTGTACATTTTTATGTGTGTTGCCGGTGATTAACAACACTTCAGTATCGATCCAACTTTTGCCGGTTTACAGCTTAGATGCGATATCTGTGCCCCTGGCATGACACATTGACTTCAGCGTGGCCTTATGGTCACCTTGACCAATCAAAGTGATAGGACAGCCAACTCTATCCCCAAACGTCCTTTGTCGCCTCTTACGCCTGGCAGGTAATTATATTTCTAATCTTTGCTCCACTTTCTGACCTCGGAAACACATGGAAGAAAGGACAAGCTATAACGTTTGCTATGCATGTGTTCTACAGGAAGTTGAGAGGTGCATAGATATTGTTTTTCCCTCAAATACAGTGGAATGCTGATATAACAACTTGGTCCAGATGGACAAAATATTTATGTAATAACAGAAATTCGCTATATACAGTACACACAATATAGGATAAATATATTTGGAGATTTTGAAAAGTGTTTGTTATATATGGAAATTTGTTATAAAAGAATGCGCTATTGAGGAATTTCACAGTATTAACATCCAATATATACATTTATTTACTGTAGAATCATTAGCACAGCGACCGAAGCTCAACTTAAAACCACGCTCAGTCAAAGATCCTCCTAATCTGCCAGTAGACACCGCTCGCAATGAGAGCATATTTGGCAAAGGCCGTCCACGTGAGTCTCGACCTAATGAAGAAATCACAGTACCTAAGGACCAAAGTCGGAGCACCAGTGAAAGCAGTGTTCATTAGCAAGATTCTAACTGTCTATTCTGTGTGGTAAGTTCAGGCCTTATATTTGTAGATTCTGTTTGAAATATCTAACGCAGTGTTAAACTTAGTGATTGTAACATTTCTGGTAGCCCTTCTTTAATGATTGTTAGTCATTATTATATTGCAGTAATCCTGCTATAATGGTTGTATTAACCTCTTCGATGCCTATAAGACGTATTGGTATGTCACGAAAATGAGCACATTTTCTGTCCCAATAGCAACCCAACGGTGACATGTCACATTCTAATTAGCCATTTGTTGTCACAGTAAACAGTCTCACAAGATATTTTCCGATCATGATTTTGTAATAACTCTTTGCTAGAGTGATTGTACCTGAATTTTCAGCAGTATTTGAAAGACCCGTACATTATATTTGGTCTATTAAAGTTATGAAGTGGCATTGTTTATTTAGTTTTGGAAAGCTATTGTTCGTGTAGGCATATTCTTCTTGTATGGTGATTCAAAGATCGAAGGAGATTTTGAAAGCGATTCCGAAGTGTGTTAGTTACTGTAGATGAAGGTATAATAATAGAAATGTTGATAATATATAATACTAATGATGTAAATACTGTCAGTAGGCCGGGGGTTGTTATTTGTCCATCACATGATGATGATGACGACCATTTGTTACATCCCCTTTTTAAATTCATTTTTGTCCTTGACTAAAATCAAGATGGCTAATAAACTTATTCTGGCTGCAATGTCCTAGGATAGTTCGGGCATGGGATGACTACTGTAGATGGCTTTTTTTTGTGTAAAGGTAAAGGTAGGTCCCATGGCATCTGCCATCAGGGAATGAAGATAGCTCATGTACTAAGCCGCAGCAACTATTAGGTGGGGTGGCCAGTTCCCTTCCTTGCTGTTTTTTTTACCTTCCCTAACTTATGCATCAGGTACTCATTTACAGCTGAGTCGACTGGAGGAGTGGTCGTGTCAAGTGAGAAATCACAACCCAGATTTTTTTTAATGTCCGGACGTGGTTTCGAACCTGGCACGCTGTAACCAGATGATAGCAAGCAAGCTCTCTATCCACTAGGCTACCGCTCTCCTTTTTTTTGTCTACCCGTGACTTTCTAGCTACTCTCTGCTGGCTGTTCCACTTCTCTTTTCACAAGATGCTGCACTTTTTTTGGCTGTAGAGTGCCATGTAGATCTATTTTGTGCAAGTTCTTCCCATGTATCTTGGTCTACTTCAAAAGCTTTCTGTGAGGTCTTTAACGAGTCCTTGTAGCACTTCTTTTGGCCACATTGAGAGCGTATGCCCTTCTGCAACTCACCATAGAGATCTAAGTGATCGTGACTACATGTTTTAATTGTTGTTTTTTGTAGTTAATATGTTGTTATTTGATAAGAATGTGTGTGTAGTCGTTCAAAAACACAAAAATAATATGTATTAGGGGTGCCAGGTGTGTGCATGGACAATATTTACGCTGCGTGTCAGCCTAGACCTAGTGTTGACTGGGCGGACGTTATATGCGATTACTTCACGTTTTATTAAGTTCATATTATATTAGTTTGATATAAAATAATATATATACAATAAGTATAGGTATTTATGAGGATTTTATCAATGTTTCCACACATTGCTCAAGTATTAGGGTTGTCACGAAGTTATATGTGCGATTTGAAAATGGCGTTTTGCAATTTTCCCCCCGAATTTTCAACTTCACAACTTGCTCACAACTGTCATATCATACATACAACAACAAAAAAAACATGACTATATTCACTCCTTTATTTAGATATGCAAAAATTATTTTGATATCTTTTAAAACAAAAAAGTTATCACATTTTCAAACACCCACCATCAATAACGCAAATTTTCCAAAAAAAAGAATTCAGGACCAAGGGGATGTTTCTTAATTTTTAATTCAGAGCCCTAAAGGTTAAATTATTTAATCATTTGAAAATTGACCATTTCTGATGGATGTAATGAGTCAATAGAGCATGTATATTTATGTTGTATAATAAAGTATAATGCCATCTCTGAATATGTATTTTAGAATTTTCCTATTTAAACCATTGTATGAAATCGTGCATAATGTTATTCAAGCATGCACTTGACAATCTGTACATATGGGTTATGTTTCATCCAAATCAATATAGCTACGATTTGTTCAAGATGAAGCACATATGCAGACCTGTCTAACATACAACGGAGGACGGTGAAGCACTTGACTATGCACTGTCAAACACCTTATGTTACTGCTCGGAGTCTTAAATACTTTAAAATGTTTACAAGTAATCCACATAAATAGCAGCTCATAAATATTATAATATATTTGGTTTTGTTCCAGATTTTTCTGTCCACCAAGTTGTAAATCAAGTACAGGTTTTTGATGGTACCAACCAGGTGAAAAGTTTTCAATGAATGGTTAACATCGTTGACTTGATCTTTTAAATCTGTCTTACATTGGTTTAACTTTTTAGTTCTTTTAAACAATCTTTTTTAAAGTGACTGAGCAGGTTGAACGCTGACTGTGCGAATCACCGTGGTTGGTATGTTCTTGCCCAGCTGCTGTAACTTGTGTCTATGCGAATTAGTTTGTTTTGTTAGGAATATGTTCTGCAATCTATATATAGAATATTATCTCATTTGTAGAATTATATCACTGAAATAATATTAAAACACCTTTTTTTAAACGTGTAGAATTAGCTGAATGTTATTGAGAACCTATGTGAGGTCATGACTCAGAAGTTGTTGATTATAACCAGTATATGAGTTTCCAACACTTGAAGAAAACCAGAGAAAGTTTTCATAGCTGTTAACCATTCTATGGTAATCCCATTCTATGGCAATCCCTAATGAAGAAGAGTCCAATATGAGAACTAGAGAAGTGTTAAATTGTTACCAATTCAGTGACTAACTCTTTGGATATACCCATTTTTGTGTTCATGTGCAATGTTTAACACTTTACTGACCAGAAATCCAAGGTATGCTTATCAATCATTATTACCAAGGATGTTTGTAAATTTTAGAGAGAAAAAATAGTTTTAAAAATGTATAGAAAGCGAAGAAAAAATAATAAACTGGCGAACAATAAAGTTTTGCTAATCACCGGAAACATATGATTCAATGTTTCGATCAACAGGGCCTTTACCAAGACGCACTTTTGTAATATGTTGTGTTTTTGATAAAGGCCTTTTGGTTGAAACATCAAATTCTGTTTCCAGTGATCAGCACACATTCAGGGGGCATTCTCATGTATGTTCTGCTTGCTGTTTCATCAGTTATCTAAAAGTGTATACGCTCAGTGTCCCAGCCAGTTGCTGATTACATGTTCTTCTGATCTTTCCAGAGAGAGAGAGTACTTTCTTCCAATATGCTTCAAATTAATCAATCATCTGGCATGTGAGGTACAGATTACATCTGTGAAGGCCAATGTACAGGGTTCAAATTCTGGTTTTGGCAGTTGTGCATCTGGATCATTCAGAAAGCAATGGCAAACTACTGAATATTTATATTGCCTAGAAAATCACTAAAGCCAAAAACGTGTTGATGTATGCGTCCTGAATAGGCTATGCTACCAATTTTTTTACAGGTGCTTCCCCATACTCAGAAGGATACAAGTGCTATATTGCTTATAATTCTGCGGAATCAAAACAACAAACACAAACATACTCTACTTGAGATATATTTACTAATACTACCATTACAGCTGCACTATTACCGCAACATTATAACGCGTTCAACAATCGTCTAAGTTCGTCACCAATGGCATATTTTGGAAATTCAACAATTATTGAATTTGGTCAGCAAAGTGTTAAATATATTCATAACTTATTGCAGTGTCAAAATCTCTACATGCACTTCTCCATAAAATAAAGGTTGTCCAGACTAATGTCCATGGGGGTTTCCGTAACACATTATATTTTGATGATTTGAGGACTAAAACAGGATTAAAATCTGGAAGTGAAGCTGTGAGAACCTTCTACTGATGACTAAATTCATGGAGGTGGCTATCCTGCCTGTATAGACTTCTGAGCATTGGAAACTGATCGCAGAATGAGGATATGAAACCATTATTACTGAGTGCGACAGCAGATCATGAGATAGCTATGAATGTTGCAGTCAGTCTTTTGAGTTCTGTACGCATGTTCTGGTCCTAGTTTTGTGTTTGAATCTTTGATGACGTTAACTTGTTTTGCTGTTAAGTCTGTTATCATGTTCTTAATTGTATCTGGTTGAAGGAGATCATCATATTGTAAATATCTGACCATTCTCATCATTTTTTCCCTGCTCCAGTAGCAGCATAAAAGTCATCGTTGTTGATTTTCAAGGCAGGAAGCCTCTATCAAAATATATCCTCAAACGTTTTATTTACATGTTAAGATTACAGCTCCCTGTACAGCTTTCCCTAGCTGTATATTCTGTAGCAAGGATGAATTCCTTCCTCTTTTAAGGAGTGCATGCTTGTTTGCCTGTTTGTTGCTTCAGAAGAAGAGGAGCAAAGAATAGCTACGTTACCTTTCATACATGTCATAAGAGGCAACTAAGCAGGTTTTTGGGAGTAGGATTGGATGTACAATCCCAATATATGGTCAAAGTGTTCTGAAACCTTCCTGAAGTAAGATGTCTCAGGTCGAAAGGCACAGATGTCATAGCCAAGTTGTAAACCATGACAACTCATTTCCTTCTATGGTGTAAGAGGCAACAAATATGGTGTTGGGGGTTAGCTGTCCCATCCTATAGGTCATAGAGACCAACCAACAAACCATGCTAAAGTCAGATGTGTAGGACCTAACTGATCAGATATTGCAGCCAAGCTGTAAACCATCACACCATGCATTCTTTTCTCTGGACTACATTCTACTATCCAGCAGGAATTTGAGAAAGAATGCCCAAGAACAACAGGTAAACAAACACGAAATGAGCATCTTGACCAAAAGATCATTATCCAGAATACAGCCTATCAAATGATGGCACTGTCTATGTTCACTGACAAAATAAAAAAATGAAAACACAAATGCCATGTGGAAATAAATTTTGCTGGCAATGCAACAATTGAAATGATGGATGAGGTTTGAGCAATTTACCAATGTCATGAAATTCAGGTTGTCTTGTCATTCAGGTCACATATGCCTATATATAATATAGTAGAAGTACTCTGCCTACATATGTGCTTACATGTGCTGTGTTAGGAAGCAGTGTGCACTTGTCCAGTTATGTGTAATGTAGGATATAGTACTCTGGTTACATATAGTGGTAGAAAATATTTTATTCAAATTTCATGTATTGTAGTTTGAAGAGCTCTTATGGCATTTACGTTTGTAAAATACAATTGTGCTTTATTCAAATTACGTGTACTGTGATTTGAAGAAGTGCTCAATTCTGTTGATTACGTGTACTGTAGTTGTAACAAGTGCTTATTCTAATTACATGTACTGTGATGAAGTGCTATATTACATGTACTGTACTTTTGAATAAGTGCTATATTACATGTACTTTACATTGAGAAGGTGTTATATACAATTGCTATCACCCGGTTACAGAGATCTAGGTTCGAAACCATGTCCTGACAAAAAAATCTGGTTTCTGATTTCTCTCGCGGGACACAACCACTCCTTCAGTTGACAACTGTAAATCAGTGCCCCACACGAGTTAGGGGATGTAAAGATACCAAGGAAAGGAACTCGCCACCCCACCTGCAAGTTGCTGCCATGGAATATACCTTATATTACATGTACTGGAAGAAGTGCTATATTGCATGTACTGTACTTTGAGAAGGTGCTATATTACATGGTACTGTACTTTTGAGGAAGTGCTCTCTTCATGCCTAAATGCACTGTAGCAAGAGCTCTATTGTGATTTATGCTACTGTCAATATATTTCTAGTCTCTGATGCCAGATTTTATTGCAGAAGACTTTTATCTGTCTCCGTTATGTTTTTTCTGTTTATACTAATTGCCTCAAAATATAGAGCGGAACAATTAAAACAAATAAAATTATTTGTTCTTAAAGAATGAGTTATACAATTGAGTTGACTTTGTCTATGTTCAGTCTCAAACTCCTGCAGATTAGCAGGCTGGAGAATGGAATCTGTTTGTCATGGTTTATATCTACTTATGTTCCTTCTGCATGGGGCAGAAACCAGAGCTCTCCAGTTCGAGTGGTGTGATGCTACTGTGTGTAATTCTTGCGACCCAGTCACACCCTCAAGTATGTTTCAGATATAAGCCCGTTGTTTTCTTCTTATTCTTATAAACAATGGTTTATAGCTTGGCAGTAATGCATGTGATTTTCAGCTTGGCACATCCAATTTGACATACCTTTTTACGCTGTTATGAGCTGTCCATTTTTTCATATGAGCATTCTAATAGCCTCAACAGGTATTCTGTGACAACAGATAAAGCAATGTGAGACGATGCAGTGAGATGGGAGTCGTAAGTCATACATAGCATGACATGAGCTCTTTGGACCAATGGTGAGACCATCAGAACTTCTACATTATTTAGGTATTTTTCCGTAGTGATTTTAGATCAGTTCATTAAATTAAATATAGTTTCACCGCCAAAGTCAGACCCGTGGGTTGGTGGAAATAAAACGACACCACAATGCATCTCCATTCTCTGAACTACATCTTGCAGGATCATGGTCAAGAGGTCCAGCAAGACTTTGAATATGCACACTAACAAATACTGTTAATATTCTTTAATGTTATTCCAAGGTTTAATCTTAATCCCTTAGCTGCTGAGGTATCCTTAAGGATATGATAAAAAGCCACTGCTATTTTGCGGAGATTCTCCCCTTCATCACTTCCAATGGAAAAAATCCGTCTCGAAACTTATAATAAAGCATACAGATGGATTGTGTGCATGGGAAACTAAGAGGAAGAAGATCTCAGAAAAATGGTGGCAACCTATCATCGTATCCTTAAGGATACCTCCGCAGCTAAGGGGTTAAAATTAGTGAGATCTTCAACTCTTGATTGGAACTTTTCAGACTTATTCAAATGTTCAACATTTTTTTTCAACAAAAGCTGTAACTGGTGTTGAGATATTTAAAAATAAAATCATATATTTCCATTTTCCAGCATGACATTAGATTTGATTAAATTATTAAAACTGTCACGCATAATACATTGTTCTTATTTCATGTTCCCAAGTCTTGAGGGAACTAAAGTGCAGAATTTCATGTAATATGTGTGTTTTAATTCTGGGGTGAGACAAGTTACCTGCCAGGATAATCTTATACTGTATTACTACAGCAGAACTCTTGTTGATTAGGAACTAGTGTCACAGCACTGAGGGCATTCCCATATATGCTCTACTTGCCATTTAGTCGGTGATTACACGTTCTCCTGATCTTTCTGGAGAGGGAGCACTTTCTCCCACTGCCCATTTTTACCATGCTATGAATATGTACCCAGCCGATGACGGATGTGTCGGTCCATTGGTGCAAATAAAACAGTGAAAACGCATCTCCATTCTCTGAACTACATCCTGCCGGAAATCTAGTAGCATCATAGTCCTGCTACAAGGGAGTCCAGCGGGAGTTTGAAAATGAACGAGAATATGTACATTGACTTCCTCCTCATCTTCTTGTAGGGTTTCCATGACTGCTCTAATCATTTAATTCCTGTCTCTTCTTATCTCTGTGCTATTCACCAAGGCTTTACCAACCATCACATCGGCTCTTTCATTTCTCCTGACCCCATATTAACAAAGAGTTAATATAAGTTGTCTCATATTCATACAAAGAACTCCTCTATAACAAATTAATCTGATCCGACAAAATATTTATGTAATAACCCAAATTTGCTATTCATAATAAAGAATAAACATATCTTGTTTGGAACTATTGTCCTCATATGTGGTTATTTCCCTTGGCTATGTTTATCAGTTTTGTTAATCATTTATTAATTTAAATATAAATTAATTTAGAGTTAGGGTTAAAACATAACTAACCCTAAAAAATTAATATCTAAATTAATTATTTATATAATATTTAGATTAATTAATCCTAAAATAAGCAGCGCGTTCCAAATAAGAACCGAATAGACTAATTTACTTGGAGATTTGGGAAAAATGTTATATGGATATGCATTCAGATTACAAAATGTCAAATCAAACGCTATCGCACCCAACTTATAAACCATGCTGCAAGACAGTGATGATGAGCAAATGATTACATTAAATATTTTATTGATATGTACAGATTGATATTTGGGGCATTATCATCTGTTGACACTTTTGTAGGCAAGAATAGGAATTGACATAAGCTTTGACTTCAATCTGAGCAAGCCGTCTGATCAAAAGACAAAAGTTCTTTAGATTTTTCTACGAGCATATGTAAGCAGTTACAGATTGATCTCTAGTAAATTTAGCACTAAGTTGTAAACCGTGACACAAGGCACTCTGTTCTCTGTTCTGATAATCCGCAGGAGTATGAATGAAGAAAGGTTTGGCCAGCTGACAAAAGTAGGGTGACCACCCCCTTGGTTTGATAGCCATTCAAAAATATTTCTGTAATTCTTTAGATGATTAAGATCATCATCAAGTGCCATCTCCGCAACGAAGGTTGGCTGCAACGTATCTCCGTCTCTTGTCTTGGTGGTGCACTCTGCTAGACTGTAACCTGTCCATCGTGTAATGTTACTCTCCCACGTGTATCTCTGCCTACCTCTTGCTCGCTTCCCTTTGACTTTACCCTCAAGTAAGGTCTTCAATAAGGTGTCATGTCTTTTAATGTGTCCAAAGTATTTTATTTGCCTGATCTTTATTTCTCTTAGTAGTTCTTTCTTCATATTGTCTTTAGCACCTCTTTATTTGTTTTCTTCTCTTTCCATGATGTTCTCCCTATTCTTCTATATACCCACATCTCAAAGGCATCAATTAAGATACTGACTGATTATTGTCTAGCCTTAATCTTGGTTTTGTATGAATCTGATTTGCACAACATTGAGGCACATCTTGGAATATGCAGATAACTAAGGAGAGTCTCTACTTTTAATAAGTGCCCAATATTTATTTTTTCTATAACCAAATCTGTGATCAGTGTCAAATGCCTGTCGCCTTTACCTCTTCACATTTGGTATGGTACCTCTTCCCTACTGCAGAGTTCCCCCGAAAGTATTTGTATTAAAACAAAATTTCATTCCATATATGACAACCAGCACAAAATAGTGCGTTTCCACGGGGATCGTGAAGTACGCTGTGCTGCTGGTTTACAGCGAAGTGCATTATTTGCTCCTACCTGTCGATTTCAACACAAACCCCCCTTATATAGAAATTTATCCTTATAAAACGACGAACTTTAAGCCACACAAGAGCAGTGTGGACATAGTCATTTTGAGTGTTATGCACAAAATGGAGTAGTCAAACCTTTCATACAAAATTCAGGTTGAGACATCTGTAACAACCTACAATAATATAACAGTATATTTTACAGCTCTTTTCAATCAACGTACTATGCCAAAAAATTTTTATGTAAGCATGGGGGACACTATTGTCCACTGAAGTGCCTGGCCATTGGTGTGAATAAAACAGTGAAACAATGCATTTTCATTCTGTGAACTACATCCTGCTAGAAATCTTGTAGGACATGTGTTCTGCTACTAAAGAGAACGAGTGGGAGTTTTGAGAAGATCCTAGTGACAAATATTTGTATTCATTCTAAACACTTCTACCAATTAGCAGAATGTAGTAATCTGGAGATATAATTTGTTGTGTTGTGGTTTACAGCATGGCTGCGAAATCTAATTGTGTTATAACACATCTGACTACAGCATTTCTGCTTTATTTTTATCTCTATTGGGTTCAGATACAGACATCCCTGAAATCTTATGATGTACATGATAGGTCACTGCCACTATACTTCCCTTTTGGACAATTTACAAATATGATTTTTAATTAAAATCAGTCTATATTGTGCACCCATTGATAGGAAAATTAGTAACTACATTCATAATAAGTCTGCTTGGTCAGTAGAGAGGTGAGTGTGCCCCTCTCATCAACACAACTCAAATTTTCCATGGTCTGGCAGTCTGTATTGTACTGGTGACAATGATTGGGAATATTTTGTTGCCTAAATATCAGAAATAGTTGAAAAGCAATATCCCTGTATAGAATATGTTTTAATTTCAAGCCACTGTGGGATTTCCTGTTTGAATGACAATGTTTCAGTATGCTAAAGAAGGGCTGGAGAACTTTGTCATCTATTACACCGAATTATATTTATATTACCCCTTGTAGTTAAAAGAAAATATATCTTGTTTCTGATTGACATCACCGCTCAACATATCACCATCTGAAGTAAACGTGAAAGCACAATACAATATTTTAATAAAATAGTACTTGCATTTCAATTGAGGTAAAATAGTGTATTTTTGGAGGCAACTTTGTTGTGGTTTTTGAGAAGAATGATGAAAATTTCATGGGCATCCAAAAAAAAACGAATGTATTAGTCCCAACTAATGTATTAGATACTGGAGTAATGAGACACATTAAAGATTTTTAGGACGTGATGAGAAAAACAAAACCTGACATTTAGTAACCACAGGAAAGATCAAGGGTAGAAGTGGCAGGAAGTTAAAAAAATTTCTGGATGGATGTCATTTTGGCACAAAATAAATGTCACCAACTGCACTTATTAACAACACAAGAGACAGAGAGTTGTGGAGAAACATGATAGCCTAGGCCCCTTGACTGATTGATACTTAATCAAAATGACTTTTTTTTGTATGTAGCATTTCATATATATATATATAGAGAGAGAGAAAGGCATTAAAAAAACACTATTAGTAATACATTAGTACTGTTTTTAGGCAGTGACTTTTTTCCAAGATAAATAGTATATTTCTGGACCACAGTAGATATTTTATAGAGAAATTAGATTCACTGTTGCTCTGCTCCTGGTATATTACAGCATACTGCCTATGGCAGTACAGCAGCAGTTAATACTCTTAACACCCCCCGCATCCGTTGGTGCTCGGCTAATGCTCTGCCCCCCAGCAGTTCTGCATCCGCTGATGCCCGACTTCTGGCACATTATGCAGCAGCTAATGCTCTATATACCACTTCCTTGGCACAGCTCAGTCATTTTATTTTTGAACAGGTGTGCAAGGTATACTTCACTATTTAAAAAAAAAATCAAACATTTCCATTGGTTGAATGACTTGTATCCTCCGCAATGTCATCAAACTATCAATAACTTGTTCATCAGTGATGCGCATTTCATAATAAACAATTTATCACATTTTAATTGTTTTTTAATTCTGTGGTTGCATTGCTCGTAGTTTTTCTTTTCTAGATCTAGAAATAAAAAGCTCTGCTTGAAATGTGGCATTGCTAGAGATGACCATTAATGCTATCATTCATCGTGTAATTGCAAATTGTAATAGGTTTTTGGGAGACCTATGTATGTGTGAAATTATGATGATCTGTTGACTAAATGTTAAGGAATCTCCCTCCAAAACTAAATTGAAGGCAGAATGTTTAGCTGGTTAAAAGATTTCCTCTGCTACCGCACTGCAAGAGTAAAAGTAGATGGTAAACTAAGCAAACGTGTTACTCTCCAACAAGGAGTACCTCAAGGAGGAGTGATCTCTCCTACCCTCTTCCTAGTATTCATCAATGATATGGGAGAGAAACTCACATCATATTTCAAAGGCTCTTCATGCAGATGACTTTGCTGCCTGGAGTGCTGCAGGAAACCTATCCACTGCAAAAAACAGAATGCAGACAGCACTTGACCTTAAGAGAATGGGCATCTGACCGGGGAGTCCAGATCAACCTCTCCAAAACAGTGACATCCATCTTCTCACTTTCAAACCACCAAGAAATAGCAAATCTTAAAATAAATGGAAGTGAGCTAGCACATGTGGAGAACCCTAAATATCTAGGAGTCACACTAGACAAGCGACTCACATGGAAACCACACCTAATAACCACAGAGCAAAAAGCAACCAGGAGGCTATCCTTGATGAAGAAACTTGCAGGAACAAGCTGGGGAGCAAATGGAAATATTCTCCGAAAAGTCTACATGGGTACAGTCAGACCTGTAGTAGAATATGGAATGACAGCCTGGGCATCAAAAACAAATACTGATCGCATATCTAAAGTACATAATGCAGTACTTCGACTTATCTCTGGAGGGATGAAAACCACTCCAATCCATGCAATGGAAAAACATGTAAACATCCGCCGAAGATGTTTGACCGGATGAGTGACCGAAGAGAAGAAAGAATGCTTGTTCAAAAGGAAAAAATTTAGCGCATGCCAAACCATCCGATGTATGCGCAAATTTCTAGATCAACCACAAGCAGGTTGAAGAGAACCAGCTTCTGTCACATCTCTAAAGATATCCATGAACAACATAAAGAAATCCTCACAAACCTCCCAAATGAAATTGAAACACTAACGGACTTTGAAGAGCCAGGCAATAGTCTCCAGAATGTCTCCATAATAACACAGGTTCCACCTCAACTAAAAGCATTGACACTGGAGATGATAGAAATAAAATACAATCCCAAGGATTGTACACATGTCTACACAGATGGATCGGCAGAAGGAGCAGTAAGGAATGGAGGAGGTGAAATTTTTATAAGACTCAAAGATGGGAAGACAATATCAAAAGCTTTTCCAACTGGGAAATACTCCTCTAATTTTAGAGCAGAAGCAGTTGCACTCCATCAAGCACAGATTTCAGATCACTACTGGAATCAATCCAGAGCAACAGAAACGAAAGCCTTCTGTACAACATCAGACATGAGCTAAGACAGATCCAAAAATCAACAGCTATTGCCCTTCAGTGGATACCACTGTGGAATCATGGGAAATGAGAAAGCGGATGCTCTGTCAAAGGAAGGGCGCGAAATGGAACAACAGACACCCACTGTCTTACGGAGAAGTAAAAACAATAATCCGCAACACATACACAGCAAAGTGGAAGAAAGAAATGGAAGGGGAATACGAACATGATGCAAAACATCTCCAAAGATATCAACAGACCACAATATTTCGCCTTAGAACAGGCCACTGCAGACTGTTGGGTCACCTTTATCGATTAAAGGATCTCATACACAGATGAATGTCCATGTGGATCCGGAACCCAGACTCCAGGACTGTCCAACATACAAAGAGCAGAGACAGCAGACATGGCCAGAGGATACAGACTTGAGGCAAAAGCTATGGGGCAGCCACTCTGACCTGGAGAAGACAGTGGACTTCGTCTTGATGACAGGTCTGACGGTATAGCATGACCACATGCTGAACGCAGAAGAAGAAAATCTCCCAGTATTTTGAACCTGCACATCAAAGAAGACCCTGTATGTTGAGCCTGAACACTAACATGATCACCAAGGAGGACCCTCTGTTTAACATGATCACCAAGGAGGACCCTCTGTTTAACATGATCACCAAGGAGGACCCTCTGTTTAACATGATCAGAAATACTGTAAACTTACATTAAAAACTAGCATGGTTCAGACATGTATGCAGGCACTATTCCTTGTCAAAAACAATACTGCAGGGAACTGTCAAGGGTGGAAGAAGCAGAGGAGGGAAAATAAAGACATGGACAGACAACATCAAGGAATGGACAGGGCAAGATATTTCCACACTCATCCGCATCGCTGAGGATATAATTCGCTGGAGGACTCTGTGTGCTGAGGCATCCAATGTGGTACCCCTACGACCCTGAAGGGTTATGGGTTTATAGATTGATTGAAACTTAAATTCTGTATATGAGCCCCAGCCAAAGACTGATTCTTCGGGCCATTGGCCCAAATAAAATTGCCAAAACGCATTTCCATTCTCTGGACTACATCCTGCTGGAAATCTAGTAGGATCATGGTCCTGCTACAAGAGAGATCCAGCGGGAGTTTGAGAATGAACCCTGAAGAAGTATGCTCCAACAATTTTCTATTTTGATTCAAAATTCTGGATACCAGTATTTTACTATGAGTCAATACTGACATTTTTTAGTGAACCCAAGTAAGTTCTACAATATATTTCTGAATAGAAGCAGATCATCCGAGGAGGAGTTTAACCTTAGTGTTAAAAATGTGACCACAGACTCAAACCCGTGAAGTCTAAAAAAATAAGTGTGGAATCCTGTTTATAAGAATGAAGGGACAAGTGTAATATTGATAAAAGGAAAAAACTTTGGCAACGGTAAAACAAGGTCATTAGCATCAGCCATTTTGGTAAATTCAGAGCCTAGCCAACAAATTAATCAGGTCATCTTTTAGCTTAATTTTGTTAGCATTATGTCTTTGAATATTAGTTCGTAAATTGCTAATAAGCCCTATCGGGCCGCAAATTTACTTGAATTGCAAGGCGATTCGGTGCTGCTAGAACGGACCAGTGCTAAAATGTCCTTGGACAGTTTGCGCATGGAATAACCACGGTAGAAGGTTTTTATCGACACGTGACTACTCTTCCAACTCTATGCTGTTGAACTACTGCACTTCTCTTTTCACAAGATGCTACACCTTTTTTTGTCATCAATTACTGACAAAAATACAAAAACTTTTGACTTATATTTGGAAATATACTGTAGTTTAAAACATGCCCAGAAAATCTGTATTAGTTAACAGACATCACAACCTCTCTCTCAAATGGACTGATCACTTTATCTACACCAGAAAAAACAGACATCTTATCAGCACAGTCTGATAGAATTATAAATTGCTGAAAGAGACTAGCAAACAAAATCCCTGCAGAATGTGGTCAGCAGTATAGTTTAATGAGTTCATCGCTGACAGCTGATGGCGTTAGCACTCCCAGGTCTGTGAACATGAGATTGATATACTCGGGCGGAGTGTAGTCAACCAATGGGTGCTCTTTGCTTAAGTCTGTATTGGCCTTGAATGTGGATGCTCGGTACTGTAGAAACAATAAGGAAATTTGTGATGAAATCAAGAACACAATTATCAACAGACATTAACTCTTAAAAACAAACACTAAAACTGCACTATATAAAACGATCATCATACCATCACTCTATTTTTAATATCACATAAATTTTATTAGTATATGCAGTGTTTACTACCACTCAGAATCTTCGTCTATGGATATCCTCCCAGTGACCAATTGCCTTTCTTCATATTCTCTTCCCTTCCTCGTTTATTTCTCCACCTTCTTTACACCACTCATCAGTGTCCCCCTACTCTGCATTTGTATTTCTCATTTTGTGCTTCTACTTGATCTAATACATCAGAAAACGCCGCTGGACATACATTGGTCACATACTTAGAATCAAGGAAGAGAGAATTCCACGACAAGCCTTCATGTGGACACCAGACGGGAAAAGAAAAAACAGGAAAGAAGAACATTTATGAATGAATTAAAATCAACAGGCATAAATGCACAAGACCTGCAATCCCTAGCAACTGACCGACAGGCATGGAGAACTATGACATCTGCCCTATGTGCCAAACTTAGAAGAGGAACTGACTGATCTAATATATTATCCACTACTTTATATCTATTATAATACCCATCGATCTTTATCTATCCCTGTCTTCCATTAGTCTGCAAATTCATGACCACGTATTGAATGCACTCAATGTGTTATTTATTAGACACGCGTTGCATATTTTCACTTGATCTTGTTTCTTCGGTAAGAGAGACCGGTTCAAGTCATTTTAGCGGTTAATATATTTACGGTTTGGTGTTTTTTATAGTTTTTTTGTTTCTTGAAAAAGGTCCCAATAGGACCGTAATGTAGAAAATTGTCCTTGTTCTATGTTAGCTATTATTTATTTATTACTGATTGGGTAGATATTCTTTGGTAACCATTTTCCTTCATTTTGTATTTCTTGCTTAAACATAACTAAGGGAAATAATCACATAGGTAGGCACTAATTCCAAAACAGTTTCATTAAAAAACCTCGGGGTCTTTGTTACCTCTAATATTTTATGGTAGTGTGTTATAACCTAATTAGACTGTCCACTGGTTGAAAGGGGCACGCCTCTCCAAAAGAGAGGTTAACTCATTAATTACCTACCTACCAACCAGTTCCGTAATAATTATCCATAACTGTATATAACGAAATTCGGTTATTAGATCCATATCTTGTCAGTCCCCACCAATTTGCTATAACGGGATGTCATTGTACAGAGAAGGGAGATGTGTTGTGTCATCATTTATTTCAAACGACACATCTTACATTAGTGGTTTAACCACCCATGTCTTTATGGGGCCAGAGAGGGGAGCAAAGAATAGCAACACTATTTACCTCCCATGCATGTCGTAAGAGGCGACTAAGGACGTTATGGGGTGTAGTTGGCTGTCCCACCCCATATAGGGTCAAAGTTATCAAAAGCCTTGCCGAAGTCAGATGTGTCAGCCCAAAGGGCGCAGATATCACAGCAATGTTGTAAACCATGACACAACACATTCTGTTCTCCAGACTACATCCTGCTAATCTGCAGAGTTTGAGAATGAACGCAGAAGAAGAATAAGTGGTTTAACAACACATAATTCCTATGCTGAATATTAAATAAGGTAAAAAGGTTATTCATTCATTTATTTTCCTTTTGCGCTGAAGTTAGCGCATAGGGCAGATCTCTCCAATTCTGTCTGTTCAAAGCTATTCTGTGCAGTTCTTAAATAGTATGAATATTGATTGTTTTACTTTCTCTAAGTATTGTTCTTCTGAGTGTTTCTTTTGGTCTACCCCGTGCTCTTTTGCCTGTAGTATCCATTCAAGAGATTGGTGGTGTATTCTATTGATGTCTGCGCGCAGGACATGCCAGATGTAGGACCAACGGCGTTTTCTGATAACATCAAAAAAGGTTAATAGAAATACCTAACTATCGATGTAAAAAGTAAATATATAAAACATACTTCCTATATTTTCTTTAATAAAGTAACCCACAGCATTTACAACGCAGTAGGGGTGTGAGATGTTAGCGAAATCACATTTCAGAGCTATATGAGGGGGATAGCCATCCCCTATCCCTCGCAGTCTATTTCCCGGACTAATCCGTTACCCAATTAAAGCTGGGCTGACCCGGAAGCCGTTGCAATCTTAAAAAAACATTTCCGCCTCAACTGGGGAATGAACTTAGGACCACTCATAAGCATAGTGCAGTGGTTAGCACACTGGCTTTGCATATCAGTGGTCCTGGGTTCATTCCCCAGTTGAGGTGGAAATGCAACCACTGCACTACGCTGTCCCCTAGTTGCCTTTAATACCTCTAGCTGAAGAATATTAACTTACCCATTGGGTCATTTGTATCTCTGAACAAAGAAGAATGACACATTGGATTATTTCATCATCATCATGTGTCTAACTAGATGCTCACAGGTACAGAGATTATATCATCATCATCATGTGTCTATAACTACCTGCTCACAGGTACAGAGATTATATCATCATCATCATGTGTCTATAACTACCTGCTCACAGGTACAGAGATTATTTCAGCATCATCATCATGTGTCTATAACTACCTGCTCACAGGTACAGAGATTATTTCAGCATCATCATCATGTGTCTATAACTACCTGCTCACAGGCACAGAGATTATTTCATCATCATTATTATTTCCCAGAATACAACCTATATGAGGAACAATTCCTAGTAAATAAATTGATCTTACCTTGAAACGATCTGGAACATCTTTTTGACTGAGAGGGAATTCTCTCACAAATTTGAAACTCTCTGCCACAACATAGACCGGCTTATTCATCTGCTTGGCACAAACTGCTATGGGATATGTTCCAATCTGTCATAGACATGAACTAACATAAAAAATAGGAATAAAATGTATCATAACCGTGTCTCGCCGGTGCTCAAAAGGGGAGCAAAGAATAGCAACACTGTTTACCTTCCATGCATGTCGTAAGAGGCGACTAAGGAGTTTATGGGATGGAGTTGGCTGTCCCATCCCATATAGGGACAGTGACCCAAAACCATGCTGAAGTCGGATGTGTCAGGCCGAAAGGCGCAGATATCGCAGCAATGCTGTAAACCATGACACAACACATTCCGTTCTCCGGACTACATCTTACTAATCTGCAGGAGTTTGAGAACGAACGCAGAAGATCATAACCGGTCAGGGTGGTAAAGGTGCCACACTTGGAGACATGAGCACAAAAAGCTCTCCAAACATCTCTATCAGCCATTCGGAACAGTGTACAAAAATCATGCCCAGACCATTCCTTGATGCAGTCCAGAATCCAGGAATTCTTTGTCGCCTTCTTCCACCATCGACTGTTCCTTTTTGCAAAATAATTTTAGAATGTGAGTCGTGTCTCGTTATGTGTCCAAATCCAAAAAATTGTATGCCATTTCACCACCATCAACCTCTCTATAGCACATCCTTTTATAACAAATTTCCCAGTTTAACAACACTTAACAAAAATTTTCTAAAATATATAAAATTTTGTTATGACATACATGTTTTCTTTTTAGCTCTAGACAAAGTTGTTATAATGAGATTTGGCTGTAATACTGTGTTATAATGGGATTTGGTTATAATAGTGTTATAATGGGATTTGGTTATAATAGTGTTATAATGGGATTTGGTTATAATAGTGTTATAATGGGATTTGGTTGTAACATAGTGTTATAATGGGATCTGGCTGCACTACAATGTTATAATGGGTTTGCAAATTCATTCAGAAAATGTTAACATTCATTACGACACATAGAAAGTTACAAGGCTCTCTCAAGCATGATCATTTTTATACAGATTTTTAACACTTTCCTGACCAATTTCGACAAGAGTCGAATTTCCGTTACAGAATCTTGCGGACCAATTCCGATAATCATCGAAAGAGCTATATGACAGATCAGAAATACGGTAATACCCATTGCAATAATGTTACTAAAAATAGAATTTCCAGGAAATTATGTTGTGTAAAAATGACGGCACTTGTGGAATACTTATATAGACATCGCAGATGAGTTTTTATCAAGAAATATCAGAAATTTCGAAGGTAATATTATATGATATATAGAAATTAATGTAAATCTCAGGCTAGCATTATGATAACAAGCATTTTGCACTTGAAATAACTCTGGAGCTTTCGAATTCATTCAGAAAATGCAAACAGTCATTACAACACATAGAAAGTTTCAAGGCTTTCTTGTGCTAGATCGATTTTATACGGATTTTTAAAGATGGCAATGTCAATGTGTAAAATTGTGTGTGCACCCTGGATTGCTGATCAGTAAAGTATTATAGTCCGTTCAGAATCGTTTGCCGAGATGTTATGATTTATAATTCAAAAAGTTCTTGATGATTTCACATGAATTTTGGCATACGTTGTTAAAATGTCCATGTCGCGAAAACATATGTGTTACTTGATGTCTAGCTGTAACGGTTATTTGAAAGCGGCGAATTCTTTTGATGTTTGCCCATGTAAATATGATTTCGACCATAAACAAAATATTTTACAGTAATCTAGTGCAATGATGACCCATAGGCGTGTCCACAAAATTTTACATGGTGGCAGGTGTAAAAAAAATTTAAAATATATCTTTTGTTCGAAGAGTCAATTTGATATTGTTCCATGCTCTTGGTGTGAGTTTCACAAATGTTGTCGCTGCCTTTGAAATAAGTACATATATTTCTTCATGTAAGGAAATTTTGTCTGTAATAGTTGATCCAAGATATCTGAACTTCTGTATTGAATCAAGCGGGCTAATTTTTATAAGTAATGGTTGATGGTTTGCTTATAACATTTTTTTGAATTGCTTGGGTGGTATTGAGCAATGAAATGTTTTACAAATCAACTTGTAAATTTTGCAAATCAAACTTTTTTTAGTGTAGACTTAATCAGAGTAATGATCATTCATAATCAGACGAGTCAAATAGGTCGATTACTGTTTTCGGCTGAACAAACAACAAACCTTCCTTTTTCCAATATTCCTCTTCTTGGCGTAACACATGATCCTCACATTTCACCCAGTAGTCTTTATGTATATGTGATAGAGCCTGATTTGTAAGTGCCTCAATATCACATAATTTGAAAGTTGTATTTGTAGATGCTACGTGTCCTTTAACTTTTGCCCAAATTAGCTCTATAGGATTTAAGTGTGCATGATATGGAGGTAGTCTCAAACATCTATGACCATGTTCTTCAATTAACTTGTCTATTTTAAATATCTTTGTTCGTTGTGTCTGTTTTACAAGGTTAAGCAATTCGGGTTTCAAGTACCTGTCGGTAACTGGTATGTGTTCTTTTATGAGCCACGTTTTGATTGCATCTTTTGTACTTGATGATGTTGGGATTCTATCTTCTACGTTCACTACGTTATGGTATGAAGCATTGTCCATTATCAGACAAGAAGGTCTATCTAATATTGGAAGAATACTTTTTTCGATCCAGTCTTCGAATATGTGCCCATTCATTTCGGAGTGGTAGTCTCTATTGTCAATGGATTTTGAAATGAAAATTAGATGAGCATTCTGCAACAACCCATTATGTCTGCTACCTGCATGTGCAACTATCAAACGTTGCCCTTTACTACTTGGTACTGATCTTTTAATACTTCCATCTGCTAACTGCCATTCCTTTTCATTTGTATGATGAGCGTTGATCCAAGTTTCATCTAAATACACAATATCATAACCATTCTCGCGCATTCCCTTCACTTCACGTAAATACTTGCTTCTAAGAGCTACCAGATGTGGCTTTTCACAAATAATGTTTTTTCCACCAGCATACTTTCTAAAGGTGAAGCCTGCATTTCTTACAGTTTTCCATAATAAAGTTTTTGATATTTCAATGTCGTTATTAGTTTTCAGCCAAATCTTCAACTTTCTAAGTGTCACTTCTTCGTTTTTATCAAACATTCTACATATTTCTCTTTTTACTAGGTCCTTATCGAAACTGTCTATCTTTTCTTTCCTTCCTTGCTTTCGTGAATTTGTTGGCAATAAATATCCGCTTGCTTCCACTATTCGATCAAATGAACGTTTACACAAACCTAAAATATGCATTGTTCTCTTCTCAGGATTTGATAAAGAACAATAAAGATGTCCCTTTTTACGCTCTCTGCAGAAGTATTGATAAATCTTTATAGCAATGTTATGCTCAGTAAAATATTTCGCTTTCAGATTCATTCTCACATAGACTTGCAGAAGGTAATATGCTTAGTGCCGCCTACATTCTGTAAATATTGAGACGTGCCTCTGACTTGTGACTTGAAATCGAGTCAATATCCGTTTTTGATTTCACATAATTCTAAGTTCAGGAAAAATAATATTTGGTGCTAAACGGGAATTTCCATATGTAACATTGCTTTATACAAATGTACAGTGGAAACAACTACTTTTAGAACGGTGCACATTCTACCGTGAGGGTCATGCCTTTATATTTAATAATCAGCTGTGAGATGTAAGCATCTACATAATCCAGCGATTGTTTATAATTTAGATTAACTTTTTTTTAATATAGGTTAAATAAGGTATCTTTGATACTGGATCACATTTCTTTGATAAAAAAATATTTCTATAGCGACATTATTATTCTAAACCTAACTTCAAATGATCAATCCAAATGAACAATACGTTTTTGATAAAAATAATTTAACATCTCGGCAAACGATTCTGAACGGACTATAACAAATATTGAAGCTAGTCTCTGAAAGCACAAGAAGAAGAAGCATGGGTGTACTCACCTTATTGATAATACCACCACTCTCTACAACACCCTCTGCTCCAACCATCACAAGTTGTACCTTCTCCATAATGTAACTGCGGAAATGGACACTACATTCACTTAGAGATGTAAATCAACAGAAAATTATTAAACAACATAACCATTAGAAACATAAACATAGATGAAAGGGCTCTAGAAGTAATAAAAATAGATGACAGGGCTCCAGACATAAGATAGATGACAGGGCTCCAGACATAAGATAGATGACAGGGCTCCAGACATAAGATAGATGACAGGGCTCCAGACAAGAGATGACAGGGCTCCAGACATAAGAGATGACAGGGCTCCAGACATAAGAGATGACAGGGCTCCAGACATAAGAGATGACAGGGCTCCAGACATAAGATAGATGACAGGGCTCCAGACATAATAAGATAAATGATAGGGCTCTAGACATAACAAACATATTTGGCAGGGCTCTGGACATAACAAACATAGATCACACAGGGCTCTTGATAATATTTTTTAAATTTAATAGATAGCTAAACCTAATATTAGGACAACTGTTGTGTCAGACTCTCAATCCATGATCCTTCTTTTTCTTCTATGCCTGTTCTCAAACACTTGCAGGTTATCAGAATTTAGTCCAGAGAACGGAATGTATTGTGTCTCAAACACCTGCAGGTTATCAGAATTTAGTCCAGAGAACGGAATGTGTTGTGTCATGGTTCACAACTTTGTTGTGATATTTGTGCCTGTCGGCGTAACACATTCAACCAGCATGGGTATTGGGTCATTTTGACCCTATATAGAATGGGACACCCATTCTATAACCTCCTTAGTCGCCTCATACAACATTCATGTAATGTAAACAGTGTTGCCATCTATATTTTTGCTCCCCTTTTGGGCCCAGATAACACATTGACAAAGGAGAGGTTTACGCCCTCTATTTTCTAATAGATATCTAAGGATGAGGTTTAAATCCTCTATTTTCTAATAGATATCTAAAGATGAGGTTTAAATCCTCTATTTTCTAATAGATATCTAAGGATGAGGTTTACGCCCTCTATTATCTAATAGATATCCGACGATGAGGTTTAAATCCTTTATTTTCTAATAGATATCTGATGATGAGGTTTAAAGCCTCTATTTTATATATATATAAATAGACATATCCAATAGACATATATAATTCTCACCCAATTGCAGCATCAAGAATGACAGTAGTAGGTATTCCTAACTTTGAGAGCTCCTCCTTTACCTGGTACCTGGCAAAAACAAAATGGAAGTTTGCTAGAACCATGCAACTAGACAGAAAATAATTGCTCTATTGCTAGTGTTCTTGTAATGACTTTCTATTCCTTCTACACTAGCTTTATACATATAGTCTCTGATCTGGTCTGTACAAATACATACCACTACTAATAAAAAGATGAAGAAAACAATTATTAAAAAAAGAACTATGTTCATCTTTATTCTTTTTATTATAGTTCTTTTCTTCATCTTTTGTTTAGTAGCTGTAGGTATTTGTAAAACATGTTTACTTATTTGTTTAGTAGCTGTAGGTATTTGTAAAATATGTTTACTTATTTGTTTAGTAGCTGTAGGTATTTGTAAAATATGTTTACTTATTTGTTTAGTAGCTGTAGGTATTTGTAAAATATGTTTACTTATTTGTTTAGTAGCTGTAGGTATTTGTAAAATATGTTTACTTATTTGTTTAGTAGCTGTAGGTATTTGTAAAACATGTTTACTTATTTGTTTAGTAGCTGTAGGTATTTGTAAAATATGTTTACTTATTTGTTTAGTAGCTGTAGGTATTTGTAAAATATGTTTACTTATTAAATTATAATTACTTTGTGTTCTTGTTTGGAATGCATGTGCACCCCCCCCCACATGATTATTTCTCTTGGCAATGTTTTCCAGGTCAGTTTATGTGTATTCTTAAATTAAATTTAATATAAATTTATTTAGGGTTGGGATTAGTTATTTTAAAAAAACCTCCCATAACCTTAAAAAAATTAATATATAAATTAATAATTGATAAATATCAATTGGGAAACATTGCCAGGAGAAATAATCAAATTAATAATTACATCAGGGTTTCAAACAAGAACCGTTATTTTTATTAGTAGTAGTAGGTATTAGTAATACATATTTACTAATTTAATTATAATTACTTTGTTACTTGTGTTACTGCAGCCCACAACTGATTGTTGGATCTTTTCTGGCTTTATTTGGTAATTATATATTTAATTGAAGCTTCTAGCCAGGAGACTAGCTGTGACCCTTATGCTCTAACCGCCATTTTTTAAATGGATAAATACCTAGACTATATGTCACTCACCCACTCCTGTCTGGGTTGGACTCCGTAACATAAACAGTGAACCTCTTCTTGTCCTTTGCAGCTTCTTTCAATACTTGCATTACGACTCGAGACCGAGAGTGAGTTAGGATTACCTGATAACAGTAAATATATCTTTGTTATTGATAGAGTTCCAGAGTCTCTTAGCTTTTCTGTAGAAAATATCAGTTTTGTAAATGGCAATATGCAAATCTAAGTGTTGATTAGTTCTGTACTTGACAATGACACTAGTTCTGTACTTGACAATGATTAGTTCTATACTTAATAAGTGATGATTAGTTTTGTGCTTTGGGGCATATAACAGCCTCACCAACTCCAAAGTTCCCATAGATGTGTTGTTTGAATCTGTTGTGTCCATGTCATCAACTCCAAAGTTCCCATACATGTGTTGTTTGAATCTGTTGTGACCTGTTCTCAATCTAATAACTATTGTTTGTTCCTTTTTTCCAAGCCTGTGGATACCATCTGCTTTTTTTGGCCGTAAGTGTGAGTTTCATTCCATTTTGATGGATCATTTAATGATGGACTTCATTACTGGAACTTATAATAAATCTTCTATCTGTTGTTGGCAGGTACTACCAGTTTTATGCATGTCGTAAGTGGCGACTAAGGAGGTTATGGGATGGAGTTGGCTGTCCCATCTCATATAGGGTCAGTGACCCAAAGTCATGCTGAAGGCGGATGTGTGAGACCAAAAGGCGCAGATATCGCAGCCATGCTGTAAACCATGACACAGCGCATTCCGTTCTCCGGACTACAACCTACTACTATTTGCAGGAGTTTGAGAGTGAACGCAGAAGAACTACCAGCTTTATAATGAATATTCTATCTGTTGCTGGCAGGTACTACCAGTTTTCCCTATCTTGTCTGCTGTAGCATTTTCCCGAAATATGTCTTTATCTGTAATTTTGTCTCTAGAATCAAATTCAGTTATTTGTAGCTTAAACAGGGATCCATAAGATAGATGACATATTCCTCAAGACATAATAAACATAGATGACACAGGGCTCTAGACATAATAAACATAGATGACATATTCCTCAAGACATAATAAACATAGATGACACAGGGCTCTAGACATAATAAACATAGATGACATATTCCTCAAGACATAATAAACATAGATGACACAGGGCTCTAGACATAATAAACATAGATGACACAGGGCTCTAGACATAATAAACATAGATGACACAGGGCTCTAGACATAATAAACATAGATGACATATTCCTCAAGACATAATAAACATAGATGACACAGGGCTCTAGACATAATAAACATAGATGACATATTCCTCAAGACATAATAAACATAGATGACATATTCCTCAAGACATAATAAACATAGATGACACAGGGCTCTAGACATAATAAACATAGATGACATATTCCTCAAGACATAATAAACATAGATGACACAGGGCTCTAGACATAATAAACATAGATGACACAGGGCTCTAGACATAATAAACATAGATGACACAGGGTTCTAGACATAATAAACATAGATGACATATTCCTCAAGACATAATAAACATAGATGACATATTCCTCAAGACATAATAAACATAGATGACAGGGCTCTAGACATAATAAGATCTATAAAGCTTTGAATCTAGCAGCAAGAATATAATATAAAGGTTGTTGACTCACGAGCCAACTCTTGACTCCAGTTGTAATTGTAAAACGATAGCTACCTTAATATAAATCAACGCATTTCGTTCTCCGGACTACATCCTGCTAATCTGCAGGAGTTTGAGAACGAACGCAGAAGAAGAAAGAAGAAGATATAAATCATACATTTAAGAAATCCTTACCGCACCATCATCAATAAAGAGTTGGGCCATTTTCACACTCTTTGCTCTGGCTTTGAGAGTATTGTTAAAAAATATTTTCCCTCTTTGCGTCATAATTTTTTGGAAATTCTGAAAACAGACAAAATAGTTTTCAAAGACCAAATTGTACACAGCTCAAGTTGAAAGGGGCAAAACTCTGTAAACGGCTGAATGAAACAAAAAATGAATTACAAATAAACCCCGTCACAACAAATCTGTTTTGAATTAATTTCAATGTTTAATGACACTTCCAAACACTCAGCTATTTTACTATTTGTCTTAATTAACAAATTTGATTATAACACATGCATCTAAACAACCCAGTATATAGCAAACTATTTTGTAAATTGTTTCAGGTAAAAATGTACAAACTATGAACTTTTGACATGCACATAGCTATCTGTGTTTGAACGGTATTTTGAGTTTTTTAAAGTGGGGCAATGTAAGGGAGAGACATTAATAAATCACCAGTCAGGGACAGATAAAAGCAATGACAATAGTGGGGGCGGACTGGGTTTTAGGTGCGACCTTGTTTATTCATTCCATCCCTTCACACTACGAAAACACATCCAGTCCAGTCCTGTAGACTCACTGGGAACAGTTCTTCTAAATAGATGCAATCTGACATGGCCCCTGATTTTCATTGGCTGATGACACAAATGATACACAAAGTGACAGATGAAAATCACAGGAAAAGTAACATTTTGCCATTATAGAAGGATAAATTGGCATGACTGTATTGTCAAGTGAGTAGATTCAGTGTCAAGTGAGTAGATTCAGTGCCAAGTGACTAGAAATAGTCAAGTGAGTAGATTCAGTGCATTATAAGAGAATATGCATGTAAAGATAGTAGGAGAGGACTTGGGGACTTCTTTAACTGATACCCATGACTATCGAGATTTACGACCTGTTGCCTTATTGGGAATAATTGTTATAAAGTGATGTATTTGACTTTGCCAATGCTTGTCATTTGTCACTTTGTGTATAGTTTGTGTCGATTACTGATTATACAATGTCCATTATTGTATATACACAAATTCGGTTATTGCACATCTATTCTCTAAGTCACGACCAATTAATATAACTGGATTCTACTGTATTAATAGGCAGCAAGTACACATTTATTCTGTGTTCATTCTCAAACTTCTGCAGATTAGTAGGATGTAGTCTTGAGAACAGAATGTGTTCTTTCATTGTTTACAGTTTAGCTGTGATATCTGCACCTTTAGGCCTGCCATATCTGACTTCCGCATGGCTTCTGGGTCACTTTGATCTATATGGAATAGAACAGCCAACTCACCCCAAAATCTCTGGTGTTGCCTCTTACGACATGCATGGAAGGTAAACAGTGTTGCGATTCTTTGCTCCCATTTCAGGTCCTGTCAACATGAATATTACAAATTTATTATTTTTCATTCGCTTTCAAAATTGCACATTGATGACTTTGAAAAAGCTAGCAGCCAACTCCAGGCTCTGAACCCATTGATGACTCTGATACAGCTAGCAGTCAACCCGAGACTCCAAGCACATTGATGACTCTGATACAGCTAGCAGTCAACCCGAGACTCCAAGCACATTGATGACTCTGATACAGCTAGCAGTCAACACGAGACTCCAAGCACATTGATGACTGATACAGCTAGCAGTCAACCCGAGACTCCAAGCACATTGATGACTCTGATACAGCTAGCAGTCAACCCAAGACTCCAAGCACATTGATGACTCTGATACAACTAGCAGTCAACCCGAGACTCCAAGCAGATTGATGACTCTGATACAGCTAGCAGTCAACACGAGACTCCAAGCACATTGATGACTCTGATACAGCTAGCAGTCAACCCGAGACTCCAAGCACATTGATGACTTTGATACAGCTAACAGTCAACCCGAGACTCCAAGCACATTGATGACTTTGATACAGCTAGTAGTCAACTCCAGACTCCGAGCAGTGCCATAAACTTTTTCATGTAAGGAGTCATGGCAATATCAAGTGCTTCTCCGTTCTTCATCACATGTTGGGCAAGTCTTCAAACAGTGTTTGACTGTCACTGTGGCTTATGCTACAGGTGCACAGTCTGCTGTGCCATCTTATATTTGTAGTATAGGTGATTCTCTCCTATTGTCCTGTGCAGAGTCGGAAACTATCACCTGATCTCTTCTGCAGAGCTGAAGCGGCATCATTTTTTATTTCTTCTGCGATCAGTTTCCTATGCTCATACTCACAGGAAGGTGGGCCGCCTCCACAAATTCAGTCGTCAGCAGATCCTCACAGTTGCCCCACAACTTTACCTTCAGATTTGTCTATTGGGGATTTGTTTATTTGATCTAGGTGATATATATATATATATATATATATATATATATATATATATATATATATATATATATATATATATATATATATATATATATATATATATATATATATATATATATATATATATATATCCAGCCAAAATTGGATGTGTTGGGCCATTGGCTCAAATAAAACGGTGACACAACGCATTTCCATTCTCTGGACTACATCCTGCTGAAAATCTAGTAGGACAATGGTCCAGCTACAAGGAAGATCTAGCGGGAGTTTGAGAATATATATATATATATATCTATGGCACTGTACATACTGCAATGGAGTAAAAAAAATATAAATATCCATTATTATGAATGACAGTACCGTGTCTTGGAGATTAGCGAGTGTAATGTATCGAAGAAACTGATCACAAACAGATCTAATAGAGGCATAACTGTAATCTGTGTCCAGCATTTTCGTATTTGCATTTCTGATTTTCTCGACCAATTCTGACAGTGTTCCAGCTGAAAAAAAAAAGTTTTAACATTCAAACTTCCATTACTGTATAAGTAGTGCATGGTGGTTTTTTATAGACAGTGAAAATTATGGCCACTTTGACAAAGCCGTCTCCACGAAGTGTACAGGATGGATTTATATTGTACCTCTGAAAGATAAAATCCTGTCACAAACAGTGGTTTTAACCCAAAAGCTCATGGTTCAGAGACTGGAGATTTAGCTATTCAGCCACGTTTGAAGACAAATTTTCTTCTTCTGCATCTGTGGTCATGTTATATTATCAGGTCTGTTGTCAGGGCGAAGTCCACTGTCTTCTCCAGGTCAGAGCAGCTGCCCCATAGCTTTTGCCTCAAATCTGCATCCTCTTACCAGGTCCACTGTCTCTGCTCTTTGTATGTTGGGTTAATCTTGAAGTATGTGTTCAGGAGTCTGAACAAAACAACACGTGTTTGTTCATCTAAGGACTCATAAAGCATAGAAGATTGACTTGATTGTAGTTCCCCCACATGTGCTCTGTCCCTTTCAACAAAGCAGCACGTCAGCTGCCAAGAGTAACATGTTAACTATGCAGCTTTAACCAATAAAACCTAGGGATCTCTGGGAAAAATGCAGATGTAAAGGCTAAAAGGGACATACAGAACAGCAACACTGTTTAACTTCCATGCATGTCATAAGTTGCAGGGTGCAGTTTTCCGCCCCATCTCATATATAATCATAGCGATTCTGAAGCTATGCTGAAGTCGGATGTATTAGGCCAAATAACACAGATATCACAGGTAAGCGGTAACCATGACACAACGTATTCAATTTTCTCTGGACTATAGCCTGCTAAATAAGGGAGTTTGAGAACGATCACAGAAGAAGACAGGTATCAAATCAGCAACACCAAGAGCAGAAGGCAAACGACTGAACCAATTATATCATGGAGATCTCCCAAATTTAGATAATTTGTTAAGATTATCATTAATGCCAATAATGAACTTCAACAATTGGTACCTTTATCTCTTTCTTGATGAATGTCTCAACAGCAGAGCACAAGCAGTGCAGTATCACTGTGGATCCTCAACATAAAATCTTTTATTTATTGTGATTTATTATGGCATTAGATCAAAGGGCATTAGCCCATGGACTGCTGGATCAGCAACCATTTATTGTGATGGCATCTTCTTTGGCTCATTGTATTTTATCTTCTTGTTCGTTATCAAATTCCTGTAGATCAGCAGAATGTAGCCCAGAGAATAGAATGCATGTGCCATGGTTTATAGTTTAGCTGTGATGCCTGTGTCTTTTGGCCTGACACATCCAACTTTGGCATGGCTTCTGGATCACGTTGACCGTAGATAGGATGGAATAACTAACTCCATCCCAAAACATCATTAATCGCCTCTTACGAAATATACGGAAAGTAAACAATGTCACTATTATTTTCTACCCTATCGACCTCCAATCATCATTAATGTCAATCAGCAATTTGTACTTAGATACATTTACAGAAGGTCTAAACAGCAGAGCACAAACAGCATAATATCAGTGGGGGTCCTCAATATAATATCTTTCAGTTATTGTAATCAACAAGTGGAATGTTTGTGGGTCTCACCAAGGATCCACTAGACAAACCACATATGCAACAGAAAAAGTAGATGACATGCCAGTATATTGAGACTTTATTCTTATAGCATTTTTCATAGCACGTCATCTATATAATTATACATACTTTTCTTTGTGTTTTTATGCTTTGCTATTTATGTATATGAATGAACCCTCTGTACTTGGGGGGGGGGGGGGGGGGGGGGGGGGAGATCCAGAGATGTACTGTGCAGCACTGGAGGGTAGGGGAGGCTAGTTACACTGATTTCCTATGGCTGAGACCCATCATAAAGGTGCAGTGATCAGAACATGATAAACCTTTTACTTTGAACATTTGGCTACATGCCTGGAGCCATAAAGATGTTCATAACCAGTAGGCAATTGGTGGCGGGGAATGAGACACAGTGAACTGTATCTTGGCTGCAATTGGTGGCGGGGAATTAGACACAGTGAATCTTATCTTGGCTGCAATTGGTGGCGGGGAATGAGACACAGTGAACCTTATCTTGGCTGCAATTGGTGGCGGGGAATTAGACACAGTGAATCTTATCTTGGCTGCAATTGGTGGCGGAATGAGACACACTGAACTTATTTTGCCTGCAATGTCTTGGCATAGGCATTGATAAGGATATAAACCTACTTTCCTGGTGGTGAAACAGTTATTAACTGGCTCTAGTCTGGGGGTGGGTAGATAATCCATGCTGGATCATTGTGATCGTGAGAACATGGACCGTTGGATCAGCAATAAACCATTTATTGTAATGGTATCTTCTTTGGTTCGTTGCATTTTAAATATTTGCAGACAAAATGATTTTTTTAAAAATATATGTTGCTGTCATCTGTGTATTGTCGAGATCTGAAAGTAGCATAGAATAGAAACACTGTTTACCTTTCATGCATGTTGTAAGAGGTGACCAAGGAGGTTTTGGGGTGGAGTTGGCCATATAATCCCATATACAGTCAAATTGACCCAGAAGTCATATGTATCAGGCTAAAAGTGATAGAAATATCTAGCTAAGCTGTAAACCGTAACGGGTTCCATTCTGCCACTTTGCAGGAGTTTGAGAAATAATGCAGTAGAAGAAGACTTCACTGTAATATTTACACGTATCCTTCCTTTTCTTCCATGTTCGTTCTCAAACTCCCACCAGATCTCTCTTGTAGCAGGACAATGGTTCTAAATTTCAAGCATAATGCAGTCTAGAGAATTGAAATGTGTTTTGTCGCAGTTTTATTTATGACATTGGTCCAACAAATCTGTCTTTGGCAGGCTTACTTATCCGACCCCAGTGTTGTGAGCTTTCACTCTTTCTTCCCCCTTGTGCCAGATGCATATCTTCTTCAGCTGTGTTATGTCTATTTAGACGGTGTTGGCGATGGAGAGGTTTGATAGAAAGTATTATTTATTAGGAACCAGCATCACTAAACAGGTAAATTGCCATAAATGCTACGTTAGCCTGATATAATCACAGTGTGATGCATCATCCACCATGTGAGGGTTGTAGTTGCCACCTCTATCTTCATTCTCATATTTTGTTATTGATTGAGCTATCATTAGGAGCCAGCATCACTGCAGAAGGAGCATTCTGTCAGCCATCTAAAAGTATATATGCTCAGTTTCCAAGTAAGTTGTTGGTTCTTCTGGTCTTTCCAGTAAGGACGGACTTCCTCCCCGCTAAAACATTGAGCATTGTCTCTGTCAGCATCCTCGTCATTGTTTTGTAATGTATCCATTTGAAGGTGTAAGATGCAGACGAGGACAATTAAATCAAGGACGGTACAAGGTTTTTCCTCATTCATCTGTACCGTTAAAGATATAAATCGCTGGAGGACTCTGTGTGTTGATGCATTCAATGTGGCACACCTACAATCCTCACGGATTGCAGGTTTATTTATAGATAGATAGTGTATCCATGACTGCTCTAATCAATTCAGCCAAGTATCTTCTCATCACTTTGCCATCCACTATAGCTTTACTCGCTAATGTGTCAGCTTTTTTGTTCCCCTTGACTCCCCCATGACCAGGACAGTAGATCGATGGGACTCTTTGGGCACTGATTAGACGAGTAGTCCATGCCTTTCTTATCATGCATTTTCCTATCTTGCGCAGCATTCTCTAGTGTCTGTTAGAATCACTTGAGTGGCACGGTATTCATTGTAGGATAACACATTTTTTACTGGTAAGTAGTAAATGCCTGCTGACTGACTCTTTGAACCCAAAAAAATAACTAGCTAAACAGCTAATACATACCATTGCTGCTTTCCATAAACTTGACTAGAGTTGCAATCGCTGCCACAGCAGCAGACATCTCTGGGTCAGCTCTGAGCTGTTCATTGAAGATGTTCACCACTGCAAACCAAAATCAAATACAATTAGAATGTCTATATACTGAGTATACACATGGCCCAAAGTGACAAAATTGAAAGTCCAGTTGTGGGAATCTGTGAGATATGAGACTGTATCAAAATATTTTTGATACTAGGGAAGTATATGTAAACTGTAAAGAACGGTGGTATGGTATTTGAAATATTGTCTTGCAATTGGTGGCAATAGTAGGCATATCAATCTTTCTTAGACCATGTGGAAGTCATTGGGCATCTTTACATTACACTTTGTGCACATTTCTTACAGAAAGCTAACATTTATGGTTGGTTGGTTGCTGATCCAGCGGTCCATGGGCTCATGCCCTCTGACCCAATGCCATTGTGTGATATATGCATGTGTTTGTGAGTTGTTATATTCCATATAATGTGTTCCATTTATCTGGTCTTGGAGGGAGAAGCATTATCCTGACATCATCCAGTGCTGGACATTCAAAAACGTGGTGGTCAACAGTTTCATAGGGATGAATGCACAGCCGGAACACCGAGTGTGTTGTGGTTGTATTCTGTTCAGGTGATTGTTAAGCTGTACATGTTGTGTGTAAGTCAGAAAATGATATTCTGGCCTTTCCTTCCCAGGAGGTTGATGTCTTTAGGATATGGGTCGGTCATATATTTATAGATTTCATCCCAGTATTTCCCATGGCACATCTGTTCATCAAATTTTCTTTGTTCAGATATTTCAACATCATTTTAACAGTGTATGGTCATTTGTGTATATGGCTGTTCTTGTTGTGCTCCTTCTTTGCTAGTCTGTTTTCCTTGTCATTGCCAGGTGTGTCAGAGTGTCCAGGAATCCACTGCATAAAGATGCTGACTTCATAAGATGTAAGCAGCTGGTTCGCTTCAGTGCGTTATTTTTGACATTTTGTTACGTGTTTCTTGAGGGTGAACTGCCAATTGACCATGACTCCAAGATATGTGGGATGTTCTCTAACCCTAACGAGTTGTGCCCCTTGCCTTAGGGATTGACCATTGGGAAATCTCATAGGGATGAAAGGGTTAATCTGAATTAATAATTAAATCAGGAGTTTTCAAACTTTGAGCACAACAGAAGAAAACAGTGGATCTAAAAGGAATGGTATATTTTTCTTATCTACAGTCACCGCGCTATAAATAGCACACCGTTTTCATTTTAAATCAAGTGACTTCATGCAGTTCTGCTAGAAAATCCGGCAACCAATCAGTTCCCGCGTGCGATGACGTCACACACCCGACGAACGCCAAGTAATTTTGTGTGTGGCGGACATTTAAAAAAAATTAAGATTTGATCGATTTGAGCAGAGGTTTTACTAGCGGAAATCTGTAGTCACCTAATTAAAAATTTAAACAGTGTGAAATGGGTAAAATGAAGCACTTACCTTATTCACCGTTCCATCTGGGATAAACTCTCCGCAAACCATGCATTAATTTTAATATAAATCTCAAATCATAAGAATAACACAAACCATGAGCACCGATCTAATTTGTTGGTTTCCTATCACGCCTCGCCCAGTGTTGCCCACTCATGTAATAATAAAAGCACCAGATTTGAGTGCTTTCTTTCGAATATTTTTTTAAAAATTTTATAATTTCAAATAACTGGATATTCAAATGTTGAATCCCCCATTTTTTATACCACCCCTCCCTCCCCTTTTAAATTATTTTTTATCTCCTTTTTTTCCCTTAAAACCACACACAACCGTAACTAACTAACCTCGGATCTCCAAAACGATGCAAATACACTTAAACACTTTCCGCGTGAACTGTGATATCATAACCTCTCGCAAGCCGTGGCACATTTCCGCGTGAACAGTGGATCAGCGCAACTTCAGCTTTGGGGAATACATCAAAACTAGGTCAAATTTCACAGTGACCGTAGATACGACGAATGCGCCAATGGCAATATCCTAGATCTTAGTCTCATGCCGTACTGAGGACGTATCTATGGCACTGAGTCTAACCCCCTACACCTACTGCTAGTTAACTAACCCTCCATTAACTTAACTGAGTGTTACTTGTTATTGTGTTACATGTTTAGATTAAGATACTCTACGGACTCTACCGTTTCTACTAGAACGTAGACGTAGACTAGTGTAGGACTGTGTGTGTAGGAGTGTAGGTAGGCTACCTACGAAGTTTAGTCTCTCATCGACGATAGCTTTCTATTCTTCTGCCATTATTATACTATGTTGTAAAAATACCCCGTATAATGTGCATTGTGATTCTGTTTTGTAATCTTACCATCAACATCCATTTTATGAACCACGGAAAAATATCGACTATCAATCAGCCGAAGTGTGATCTTTAGAGAAATTGAAACGACTTGTTAGACAAATCTCTTCATTGCATATAGTCGGAAGTAAGCTGTCTTGAACTTTCTTCTACAAGAGTCAACTTTTACAAACATGGGGAGTTATCCAAGACCTTCACCTATGTAGTCCTGCTTGCTGATTTCAAATAACGCCACTTCGCAGGTCTGTCTTTCTCCACCTTTTTAATTGGCTGATTTCTTCTTCTTCTGCAGAAGAAGAATTGGCTGATGACACAAAAGTAATACTAATAATATAGCAGTACATCAAGGTGAAGATGACAACAGTTTCAGACGTGTTTTTTTGCATTTCTGATGTGGACCTAAGCGGAGATGACTTGAAAGTCATTTTTCTGACATAGAATCCCAATCCATATATGCGACACGTATTGTCAAATTTGAATATCTGCTGTTCTGTTATTTCTGGCAACACGTTTCTGTGTGCCGTTAAAATTTGGTTGTTCTCAACGATGAACAATATGCTGCGTCATGTTGGGCGATTCTGAGTGGCGGATTCCCATGATGTCGATGTTAAAGCTTTCTAAAACTATATTACCATATTACAGTTGCTATACTAGATTTTGTACAACTTACTATATTTCAGTTGCTAAGCTACATCCTACTATATTATACATAGTTCTTTTTTTCTGTGATCAATTAGGACTTATTACACACCCAGTCCGATAGTGGTCATGTATATAGAGGTTTGTTTTAGGTCTTTGCAAGTTCCCTACAATTTGTTTCGCAGAGGGCTACTATATGCCACAGTGTGTCGTTCTGTGAATAGATACACTAGGGCAGTACTTTATTATATGTTCTGATGTTGCTCCACAGATGCAGACCGCTGGCACATATTTGGTGTGTTTCTTTCAATTTTGTCAATAATAACGAGGCACATGCAGAAACAGGTTTCGAAGTCTGTGAAAAGAACGTAATCATCAACACAATAGTTGGGTAGTCGTAGCAGCAGTGAGTAGTAGTCGATGTACTACTGTTATTACTACTTCCATCACTATAGTACTATTACCATGATTGACTACTACAACAAATACCATTACTGCTATTAACTACTACGATTACAACTACTGCTACCGCTATAACATCTACTACAACAATAACAACTACTACCACTATAACCACATTTGACCACAGAATAACCTAGCACGTGACAAAGGAATGAAACACGCTAACACAATTTCAACATTAGAGAGAAACACATTTTTCAATGTAAAGCAAATTTAGGTCAATGGTACACCCAGATTTTACAAAATATCAAATCATCAATAGGAAAATATGGTAATAATGAATTGGTGATAATGGGGAAATTATTACGGTAACCCTATGATGTTACCAGTTAAAATAGTGCTGCCCGTCGCTAACCTTGATGTTAGACATTACCAACTACCATATTTCACTCGGACACGCATTCATTTCTACTTGTGGTTTTTTATGTTTGTATGTTATGTCCATATCTTGAAAAAAGGCCTATTGGTCCGAAACGTCGACTTTGTCCTGTGTATTGTCATTTGTATGATTATATTCAGTTTTGTTGTATGTACCATATTTATTCATGCTAACATCCGCTACTCATAGTGTGTTAGTCGTCATCAAGTAGGACTTCATTACCGGTCTTCCACGTGAGTATTGGTTAGACATTGTAGAATTCAAATGTGGTAAGACTCTTTATGTAGTGGACAATGGAATCGCTTCAATGATGTTTGGAATCATCCTTATCATCATCAGGTGCCATGCTGGCTGGTGTAGGCGATCTTGGCTCTCCACAGCGTTTTTTCACCAGCATTACTTGTGTATCAAGATCATTGTTGTTGAAGCATAAAGCCTGCCAAAGGTGGATGTGTTGGGCAATTGGCGCAAATAAAATGGTGACATAACGCATTTCCATTCTCTGGACTACATCCTGCTGGAAATCTAGTAGGACAATGGTCCTGCTACAAGGGAGATCCAGCAGGAGTTTGAGAATGAACACTGAAGAAGAAGAATCATAAAGGACTAAATTAAAACTTGTTGGCCCTATAAGATCCATCAACAGAATCCTCTTCTTCTGCGTTCGCTCTCTGAAAACCAACATGAAAGTTGTGTAATGTCCGCAGGGGAGTGTGAAGTACATAGTACTGCCGATTTCACAGCAGAGCTGTGTTATTTTGTGCCTTTCGCCCAGAACATCCTTTTCGGCATGGCCAGCAGAATGAAAACAAGCCTTTTTACGTAAGAATATTTCTCATAGCTGACGGAAATTGAACCAAGTCTATTCTAGTGACACTGAATCGCCTTGCAATTAAAGTAAACAGGTTTTCTGTACTTGGACCAATTATATCCACAAAAAAAAGATGCGATGGACCTTGAGGCTTTGTTGAAGACTTTATTGGAACGTAGAGTTGAGGGGTGGCAAGCAAGAGGTAGGCAGAGATACAAGCGGGAGAAAAACATCACGTATGCACAGGTTAGTCTAGCAGAGTGTACCCCCCAACGCAAGAGACAGCGGATGTTGGAGGTCTGCAGCAGCCAACCTTCATTGTAGAGATGGTACTTGTTGATCCCATCAGTCATATTTGCAGCCATGATTATAAAACTGTCATGGGCTATAGAAGCCTACCTGAAACATATGTATACCAAAGTCATCTGTTCTGGGTCAAAAGGAGAAAACATCACAGTTCAGTTGTAAACTAGCAACACAACATACCAGATCTTTCAGGAAAGTAAAGGCAGCAGGAGTGATGCTGACCATATCATCTCACATTGTACCGGTGCTCAATGTAATACAAGCTTCACACCGTATTTTCCAATACGCCTTGATGGCGTAGAAAAGAGAAACATAACTTTTTATGTACAACATACAAAATAACCAATGTTAAATCTGAAAGTAAAATCTTGAAATGAAATATTCTAGCACAAGTTCGGATGAATACATGATCCAAGCATAACACTGACATGTAAAATCCAGTCAAAGATGGATGTGCCTGGCCATTGGCGGATATAAAATGGAAACACAGTGCAGCTCCATTCTCTGGACTACATCCTGCTGGAAATCTAGTACGACCATTGTTCTACTATACGAGAGATTCAGCTGGAGTTTAAGAAAGAACGCTGAACAAGAATGGTTGGTTGGTTGCTGATCCAGAGGTCCATGGGCTCATGTCCTGTGACCCAATGCCATTGTGTGATATATGCATGTGTTTGTGAGCTGTTGTTTGTTCCATATGTGTTCCGTTTATCTGGCCCTAGAGGGAGAAGCATTTTCCCGACGTCGTCCAGCACTGGGCATTCAAAACGGTGGTGGTTAACAGTTTCATAGTCATAACTACACAGCCAGCACCCTGGAGTGTGTTGTGGTTGTATTCTGTTCAGGTAATTGTTAAGCTGTACATGTTGTGTGTACAGTCGAAAGATGATACTCTGGTCTTTTCTTCCCAGGAGGTTGATTTTGTCTTTAGGAATTGGGCTGGTCATGTATTTATAGATTTCCCATGGTCCATCTGTTCATCCAATTTTCTTTGTTCACAGATTTCAACATCATTTTAACTGTGTGCATGATTGTTTATGCCTGAACAAGAATAAGACACATAAACACGTTACTCTCAACAATTTTTTATTTTACACAAATGACTACGTACAATGATTCACAAATTGACATATATTGTGATTTATTTAGATTCTCTGTCCTTGTGTGTCTGCATAATTCTTTCCATTTCTAATAGTTTCTTCCTCATCTCATACAGTACAATACTCCCAGCAATGCCAGTATTCAAACTGTTCACATTTGAGTTCATTGGTACACTCACATACTGCCCGAAATGACTGTATGCAAACCTCTTCGCAAGTGTGGTTATCCCCTCTGTTTCACCACCTAACACGAGGGCATAGCTCATTGTGTTGCTTGTCTTATTCATGGAATCATCACTTTTGGGATGGTGTAAACTCATGTCTGAGTATTCACAAATAGGAAGGGGAATTCTGTTAAATTCATTTGAATTTTTTTCAGCTAACATGTCCCTCATCGCTGCTTTATTTTGTAAGGTTGAGTCATCTTCACTTTCACTGTCCGTGTCAGAATCTGATATGTCATCATCTTTGTCTAGTGCTGAAAAATAGTATTAAAAAATGTTCACAGAATGCAAAACTTTAATTACAGTGTAAGTTCTGCAGTTCTATGTTCACAGAATTACATACTTTAATTACAATGTAAGTTCTGCAGTTCTATGTTCACAGAATTACATACTTTAATTACAATGTAAGTTCTGCAGTTCTATGTTCACAGAATTACATACTTTAATTACAGTGTAAGTTCTGCAGTTCTATGTTCACAGAATTACATACTTTAATTACAGTGTAAGTTCTGCAGTTCTATGTTCACAGAATTACATACTTTAATTACAATGTAAGTTCTGCAGTTCTATGTTCACAGAATGTAATACTTTAATTACAATGTAAGTTCTGCAGTTCTATGTTCACAGAATGTAATACTTTAATTATAATGTAAGTTCTGCAGTTCTATGTTCACAGAATGTAATACTTTAATTATAAACACAGCTTGCTAAAGGTTAAATGACAATCGGTTTTCGGGATATGGCATGTTTTGTTGCTTGATATTCAATAATATTGTGACATCTCAGAATATTTGTAACTCCTTTCATCCACAATCTGATGTTACTGAAAACCACTTTGTAAGTTCTGCACTGTGTATTAGTAAATGTATTAGCAGCAATTAGCAGGTGTATTAGTGTGTATGGCCTTTTGCGTCTTGCAGACGACCGTCTGAATTTAGCAATAAGAAGCAATCCGTTTAATATTTTCTCAGGAATGTGAATTTTCAAGCGATATCACAGCAACGGAAGATTTTTGTTTGCATCTTTTTCTTTTTTTCTTCCATATCTTTATACATATTATTTCTGAACAATGCTGCTCCAGCACGCAGTATCTCCTTGCAGGCATCCCAAGTTCTGACCATGTTTTCCCAGTTTTTAGATTCTATGTAGAAATTTTTCATTGAGGATTTGCAGATGCCTTTATACCTCAGCACAGGTCTACCGTGGGCTCAATGATCTTCAGCCAGTCCCCAAATAGTACAGTTTTGGAATACGGCAGTCTGGCAATCTATTTATATTGAGTGTTTCCTTAGCAGATGGTAGCCGAGTGCGGTGCAACACTCCCATGTTGATGTTTGTCATGCCATTTGATGTTTAAGATCTTGTGGAGACATCTTAGATGAAAGATGTTAAGTACTAAATAGTAAGTTTATTAGTGAACTATTAGTGGATGTATTAGCGAATGGAGTAGTGGATGTAGTAGTAAACGTATTAGTGGATGTATAACAATTGAATAATAGTTAAATAGCAATTTTTTTACAGGATATGCTACAATTATTATTATAACTTGTTAATCTTTCTGCTACAGAAGTTGACAAATGGAAGTATATCAATACGGAAGCAAAACCTGCATTACCTTGTTGCAGAGTTTCAATCTGAAGCTTCTTATCAAAAGAACTGATCAATGTGGAAGACTGCCATGTGCTTGCAAGAAAAACTTTGGTATTATCATCTATGTAATTGGGCATTTCTGTCCAACTGAGTCCAGTATAAATGGGTACGTTGAAATGTCCTCCCATGGCAGATCTTAAGACTTTGCAATCCCACAGGTTCACAGTTCCTGTATTAAAATATAGTGAATCAGAATATAAGTATCAACTGTTGACATCCATGCTGTATCATCACCAACATCATCAGTATCATATTAACCGGTCTTCTTAACCGGCGTTTGCAGTTTGACATGTCAAATAGTTGGTTTGCATGATACCATAGTTGCTTGTACCTCTTGGCCTGGTATCTCTGACTTCAGCAGCTGTGCTTGCGTGGGCAGGACTGTGGTACTGCTCAATATTGTGTTGGCCTGATCAATCTTAGTTTCTAGGCTCTGTTAGCTGGACTAAGCCCAGTCTCCACTTCAAGGAGTTAGCCTCGATGGGGTATTTTACCATCACAACTCCACATCAAGGCCAACTTCTTAATCCAGCCAACAGAGGCTGGAAACAAAGATTGGTCAGGCTATCCTCTACACTGAGCAGAACACAAGAAAGCACAGATGCTGAAGTCAGAGATACCAGGCCGTAGGCACGCCAGCAACCATGATATCATGCAACACAACTAGATACCATGCCTTCACAGCAACCGCAACCAAATTTCATTCTATTATCCCCAGTGTATTGATTGGTCACTCTCCCGCTAACCAGCAGACATGGACTTCCAGTTCATTCGCTATTCATGGCTTGAAATAAAAATTACTTCTGTGGTTTGTCTAGCCACCAGGACGTATGGTAACAGGGTTCATGTTCTGGGGAAAGTCGAGGAATGGCACTACTGGTACTGAGTAAGGGTGAAGGTGACACTAATTATGCAGTTTCCAGTTAGCCACTGATGAGGCAGCCAAGCACTTATAGGTAAGCCATGTGCTATGGCACCAACTTACCTTTTTATACCCACAATTATATCACCAGCATCATCAGCACAATAACCACCACTGCCAGCGTCATCATCATTCTAACAACCATATGTTTACAATGAAACATGAAAATACATGTGGTTACATATATATAGTAACTAAGCCGTATTACCAATATCCAACATGGCAACTGATAAAGAAGCGAAAGAGATGACAGCATGTGAAATGAGATGTTTGAGGAAAACTATACATGTCACCAGAAGAGACAGACAGAGAAATGAAGAGATCAGGAAAGAAATAACAACCATCTCAAGTCAAGTCTGTACCGAGAGACAATAAATCAGCTGGTTTAGTCACCCCAAGAGAAAGAAACTATCACAACCAGCCCTTCATGCATACAACAGCAGAAGATCCGGGTAAAAAGCATGAGGAAGACAAAGAACTAGATAGGTGGAGATAATCAAAGAAACCCTAAAGAAACATGGGCTGACGATGGCCAATGTGACCCAAATGGCCAAAGACAGACAACTTAAAATCTCCTCCTCCCTCCCACGCAAGGTACAAGTGGAATAACAACATATAGATAGATAGCCATATAGAGTGGTCAAACGCAAGAACTTATCACACACAAAAAACAATATCAGGTCAACTATTAAGAAGTGCCCGGCTATGCAGAGTCTGCTCAATTGTACTGGGTTCAATTGTGCATCCAGACCATTTAGAAAGTAATGGTAACCTACTGAACATAAAATGTGAATAGGATATTCTTATTTCCCTTCTATGGTTTCCGGTGCTCAAAAATAGCAAGAGTTATCTGCCATGCATGTTGTATAAGGTGACTAAGGGGCTTTAGGAGTGGAGTTGTCTGTCCATAGTGGGTCAAAGTCACCCAGAAGGCATGATGAAGCTGAATGTCTCAGGTCCGAGATGACACAGCCAACCTGTAAGCCATGACACGGCCAACCTGTAAACCATGACACAGCCAACCTGTAAACCATGACACAGCCAACCTGTAAACCATGACACACCACATTCCATTCTCTGGACTGCATCCTACTAATCTGCAGGATTTTCACAAGATGGATATGTTACCAACTTTCATTAGAAATAAGAAGAATATCATTAAAATGCTACTACAGAGAAAAGCTGAAACAAGGTCACTCCAAATATGGTTCACATGAGGAGTTATTTCCAACTCTCCAGGAGAGATCAGCTTATCATCATGTCATTTCGCAATGAAGGTTGGCTGCAACAGACCTGCAACACTCCCTGTCTCTTGTTCTGGTGGTGCACTCTGCTAGACTAACCTGTCCATCTTGTGATGTTATTCTCCCACATATATCTCTGCCTACCTCTTGCTCACTTCCCGTTGACTTTACCCTCAAGTAAGGTCTTAAACAAGGTGTCATGTCTTTTGATGCGTCCAAAATAATTTATTTTCCTGTTTTTTATTTTCTTTAATAATTCTTTCTTTATATTAAGTGTTCTTAGAACCTCTGTTTGTTTTCTTCTCTTTTTATGATGTTCTCCCTATTATTCTATATATCCACACCTCAAAGGCATCAATTCTGTCTTCTAATTGTTTATTTAGTGTCCAAGCAATAAATCCATATCGATAGATTCTAGAAAACATGTCCTCAAATGCTACATTGAATCAGTGCTACTCTATGGAAGTGAAGCATGGACAATAAATAAGACATCACAAAAATCATTGGACACAGCTGATATGTGGTTTATTTGAAGAATGTTATGCACTCCTTGGACAGCAAAGATTGAACTAATGAAGGATGGATGTGAAAAGATGCATTATTGATAATATAAGAAAAAGACAGTCAACATTTATTAGGCACATAATGAGAAGAGGAGGTATTGAGAATATAGTGACAACAGGAAAGATAGAAGGGAAAAGATCAAGGGGAAGACCTAGAGAAAAGATATTGGACAGTTTGACTAAATGGCTTCAATTGATGACATCAACAGAGATAATGACATATATGGGAGATCGATATACATGGAGAGATATGATCGCCAATGCCATTCGGCACGGCACTTGATGATGTTTCTGAGATACATTAATATAGAATAGATGTAGCATTTTATAATTCTCATTTTTAACCTGTTTGTAATTTGTTTTAATGTTAATATTTTCCTAATGTCATTGAAGGTACTTTTAGACATTCCTATTCTCCTTTTAACTTCTGTTTCACATTTGCCATCATTTGTGACTATGTGTCCAAGATATTGATGTTTTACTTGTTGTAGTTTCTCTTCATGTATGTTTATGTTTAGCACCTGTTCTTCTGTGTCTTTGCTGATTATCATGGTTTTTGTTTTTTGGATATTTATATCCAGTCCATATTCATTACTTGATTTATTGACTTGATCTATTAGTCTTTGTAGTTCATGTTCACTTTCTGCTAAAAGAACAGTGTCATCTTCATATCTCAGGTTGTTTATTATTTTCCCATTGATCTTGAGTCCTGGCATTTCTTCTATATATTTAAAGATATTCTTTGTGTAGATATTAAATACGCTTGGTGATAAAATGCATCCTTGTCTTACCCCTCTTCTTATTTCTATGTACGGTGAGTAGCTGTTTTCACACCTTATTGATGCAGTCTGTTCCCAATATATATTTCTATAGTTTGATGTCTTTTCGATCTATGCCTTGAATCTATTTCTTGAAGACATTTTATTAATTTTTCATGTTAGACTCTGTCAAAGGCCTTGTTGTAGTCTATGAAGCAAATATATACTTTTGTGGATTATAAGACATAAGGTTCAGATGATGAGTTATTTCCAATTCTCAAGGAGAGATCAGTTTATCTTGCTGATCTTCAAACTGGTCACAACAAAATAAGAGGAGAAAATGGTGTAGAACATGTATGTTAAAATCTGGACAGGTACATTTGACCTGTTTCACTGAAATCTGGTAAAAAGAACATGTTGTGTACGATTATCACATTATGGAATCGGTTAAGAAAGATGTCATCCACATCCACCAGTATCAAAGAGAAACTGTATGGCAGAACTGAAACAGACTGCAGACTATATCAGAGAATAAACTTCTCTGATATATTACAGAAAAAGAAGAGTTCCTGTCTCACAGAAGGATGGTTACAGAAAAAGAAGAGCTTCTGTCACATAGAAAGATGGTTATAGAAAAAGAAGAGTTCCTGCCTTACAGAAAGATGGTTACAGAAAAAGAAGAGTTCCTGCCTCACAGAAAGATGATTTCAGAGAAAGAAGAGCTTGTCACACATAAAGATGATTTCAGAAAAAGAAGAGCTTCTGACACATAGAAAGATGGTTATAGAAAAAGAAGAGTTCCCACCTCACAGAAAGATGGTTACAGAAAAAAAAGAGTTCCTGCCTCACAGAAAGATGGTTACAGAAAAAAAGAGTTCCTGCCTCACAGAAAGATGGTTACAGAAAAAGAAGAGTTCCTGACTCACAGAAAGATGATTTCAGCGAAAGAAGAGCTTGTCACACATAAAGATGATTTCAGAAAAAGAAGAGCTTCTGACACATAGAAAGATGGTTATAGAAAAAGAAGAGTTACTGCCTCACAGAGAGATGAAGGAAGAATAACTACAATGCCTCTATCAATTACTATTGCCACATACCTCTGGTGGCAATGATACGTTCGCACCCAACAGCTGCAGCTGTGCGTATCAATGTGCCAGCATTTCCAGGATCCCTCAAACTGTCAAATATAAGAGTGATTGGCAGTATAGTCTCTCCTGGTGAAACTGCTTCTCCCTGTTGGGGTTTTTTAAAGACTCCTAGATACCAGAATCAACATTTGTGAAATTAAAATAGTCAATGTTAATTGTAAAGATAGTTCTACAGTATGTCATTTTGCAGGGATGTTATATTCTGTATCTCAATACTTAATTTCTTGGAATTGTGAGGGCAATGCTCAATACTTAATTTCTTGGAATTGTGAGGACAATGCTTTTGCTTGTTATTTACTCATCAGATCATCATCCTTGCACATGGCACATCTATAAGCGTTTCGATCTCCCCCTTGAGTATACCCACAAGGAACACATCTATAAGCGTTTCGATCTCCCCCTTGAGTATACCCACAAGGAACACATCTATAAGTGCTTCAATCTCCCCCTTGAGTATACCCACAAAGACACATGCATAAGTGCTTCGACCACAATTACACGATGATTGGCAGCTCTAGTTTCCTTGGTTGACAAACATTCTTCTATCTATCTATTGCCTTTTCTCTGATTTTGAAGTTAAGATTTCGCAGGATTGAATGATGATCCATTTTCAGACTATGGCATATGTTCAATCCATCATTTTCTCCTCTTATTGTTTCAGCTCTCATGTTTGCTCTTGCTGTTGACTAATATGGATATTTTACAGAACTGCCCACTGTACGACACCACAAGAAAAAAACTATGGCAATCTGGAACAGCTCTGATGGACAACATCTACGGTTCTGTCTTGGGACAGGTGACCACAGCACGATTCACTGATGAAGTCCATATCAGCTTCTGACTTCAACTGGAGAATGAGGAAGCCAATATGGATTCATTCTCATTAATGTGACCGAACCATTTCAGTTCAGAATATCCATCTAAGTCCACAGGGTGCTCATTTCTGGCGATCCGCATTGCAATCCTAACTTAATTATTCTGGGCATCTTCTTCTGCATTTGCTCTGATAATCCAGCACGAAGGTTTGTGTGATTTTCTGCAGTGAAGCATGAAGTATGTTGTGCTGCTAGTTTACAGCATAATTGCGTTACTTGCACCTTTCAGTCCATTACATCCGTTTTTCAGCATGTTCTGAGCATGAAAATGGAATGATCACCCTCATTAATTTTATATGCATCAATGTTGTTTTTTTTGTAAAGAGTTCAGTATATGGGTTAAGTAAAAAGTTGCGTCCACTGTTCTAACGATCAATACAGTGGCAGAGTTCACCAGCATATCTGCTTTTCATTGCCCTGAGCAACCAGAAATAAAAACAAATGTTACTCTTACTAACCTCCATTTCCCTGCTACTTCATAAGCACATCCTGGTTGTTTTTTTTTTAAATCACACTCAATGAGTCACTGAGAATGCAGATATGGGACCAGGGTCGTAGATATATTTACCTTAAGAATTGGAGGGGGTGTTAATCTTAAACTTTTTTTAAAAAAGGACATTTGTGCATTTTTTGTGTGTTAAGTCTTCCTTATCATGGAAAAAAAATGTGTTGACCTTTTTGTTTTATGATAAATCCCTGGGGGTGGTAGTGATAGGGGTGGGTTTGTGTTTGACTTTCTTCCCACCTTTTGGTTAAGTTTCAAGTAATAGAATTCATGTTCTGATTTGTTAAGGGGATGGGGTTTAACCCCTCCTCCATCCCCACTTATCTATGAATGAGCTTTGGGCACGCTCTGTGCTTTCATCCAATTTAAGACCTTGGTCACTGCCATAATCTCCATTGACCTCTGATGAAACTCCCTTCACATTGTACCACTTCATTGAGAGGGACAGAGTGCAATGAAACCCATCCTCTAATGCCAATTTTTGGGGAAACAGCAAATTATCCCAAATTATGTGGATACTCTCTCACTGTGAATACCAGGAAATGAAAAAGCAGACCAACTGGTTAAGGAAGGTGCTGCCGAAGACCAACAAGATGTACCAATCATCTACCATCAGAAAAAAACAGATGATCAAGTCAATAAAAAAAAAACAACCACAAACACCAACACAAGATGACTATCATATTATGAATAGATCAGAACAAGTTGTAATTCTACGCCTCAGAACAGGACACAACCGACTCCTCAGTCACATGTACACAAAGTTCAAGATTGGCAACACTGCCATGTGTACATGTGGGCAGGCAGCACAGAGTACCAAGCATATACTTCAAGATTGTTCTGAGTATGAAACGCATGTACTTTGAAAATTTATCAGAACTCTGTCCCAGGACATTTGCGGCTTGAATAGAGTTTATTAGCCATGTACGAACTTATAATCAAGTACATAACTCTAATTGAATTCCAAAAGTGGATGTAACAAATGGTCATCATCATCATGTGATAGACGAATAGCAAACAACAACCTCTTTGACACAACATAGTTCTCATCCCCCTACATATGGCTATATTTAGGTTACCGCACCCATTTGTAGACACTGCTCTTATCCTAATGAAACTGGAACACCTCCTTATTGACTGCTCTTACCTTTCAACTGCCAGGGAAAACTCTTACAGACGAACGTAGCAGTCATTAACTTACTGTATGGAAAACTAAGTCAACTTCAGTAGACTTGCACTTTTTAAAAAAATGGCATTTTGCTGCCAAAGTAGAGCTACCCAGCAGCAGTTGGATATCGACAACAACACATCCTGTTGCACACAATTGTGCAGCTACACCATTAAGAAAGCAATGGCAAACTACTGAAAGTGTTTTTATGTTGCCTAGAAAATCAGTACAGCCAAAAATTCTGGTGTGATGGCTACATTCAGAGTAGGGTATACTACTAGATTTATCAGTTACATTAATCATGCATATATTATTTTATTAATTTTTGTTTTACAATATTTAATTTGGCTGACATGTTTACATTTTTTATTTACAATATTTAATTTGGCTGACATGTTTACAGTTTTGTTTTACAATATTTAATTTGGCTGACATGATTACATTTTTGTTTTACAATATTTAATTTGGCTGACATGTTTACTTCAGGCTGCTAACATATAGCAGGTGATGTCAAACGGTCAGATTTGAGCAGAAGACAGACATATTTTTTTAACATTTTGTCTCGAAGCGGTAATTGTGGAGCACACAAATAGAATATGGGGTAATAGATTAAAAGATTGCCCAACCCGTTTTACCTTCTTAATTTTTCTGATATCAATAATCAAATTGGACTCATGTCTGAGAATGAAAGGAGTGTCAAAAAAGGCCCATACGGTGTAGAGAATCAATTTCACTGTACTCAGGTTATCTAATATGTGCTCCATCCCTCTCAATGGAAACTGCAGAAAGTATTACTCATAGCACATAACTTCATAGGATTAATTAACACATAATATCCGGTGATCGAAAAAAAATCCATATAAACAAGTCTACGAACAGAATCTAAGGAGTTATATTCCCATAAGAGGTCCTTTAAAGAAAAGACAAGTACAAGAAAGGATGAGTAGAACATTAAACGAGTTGAAAGCAATCGCACCCACTGAAGACCTAAGTGCTGGACCATTGACACAAATAAAACGGGAACACCAAACTTTCTGTTCTCTGGACTACATCCTACATTCATTAAAAAAAAAATCTAGTAGGACCATTGTCCTGCTACAAGAGAAATCCAGTAGGAGTTTAAGAATGAACACTGAAGAAGAAATCAACAGCTAACAATAGGACAAGATGGAGGAGGTTTATTGAGGACTTGAGCTCCGCAGTGATCATTCTCAAACTACCGCTGGTTAGCAGGATGTAGTCTGAAGACTACTTCAGACTACAGGCATTTGAGAATGATGCAGAAGAAGAAAAACAATCTTCTAGAACAGGAATGTAATATATCTGCACAGAAAACATTCTGCTAGAACAGGAATGTAATATATATGCACAGAAAAAAATCTTACCCAAAATTCCAGCTGGAGTTGTAGCATCTGACCACGTCTTCATGTCTCGATATAAAATCTTATAGAGAGGAACATCTTTCAGTAAATGAACAGGAAAGTCGTTCAGAATGGCATGATCACAGAAGTACAAGCTCTTGGCTGTTGCTCCTTGTAATAAAGCATCCTTGATGAGCCGCTGTCCTTCTAAGAGAATTGTATCTGAAGCTGACTTTGGCTGGTTGGACTTTGCTTCTATTATAGTTCGTCTAGATAGCGTTTTAAAAAAAGAATTTAAAGAAAACTATGGCAATGTTAATGAATTATGCAAGAAATTACAGATGATAAATGATCATGTTAATGAATTATTGGTTCTTTCCCAAAGTAAGAGCCGACTTTTTTTGTGTGTGCAGAAAGCGGAATGATTTAGGCAATTTTTTCCCCCCGCAAATCCAATCAATCTAATCAGTGTTCGGATCGAGATATTTATTTTGGGTAGGTCGTATGGGTGGGTTTCTCAATGGTGTGCAGATGGGGGACCTCTCAGTGTGTGGTGCAAAAATCATCAAATCCGGCAGCAGACATAGCACAGAGAGACTAACAGAATTTGATCTCCCCAACGAGGCCAGCACCCTGAAGTGGTGATGTGGTTTAGTTCAGCCATCAGAGCTGAAAACTGATATATATATATATATATATATATATATATATATATATATATATTACTGTATACATCTTTTGTGAATAATTTCAGATAATTATCATTCTATAGTTCCAGTCAGGTATGCGGACCCCAGTTGTCAGCTTTTCTTTGTAATCCCCCAGAAACGAACTGTGTAATGCTATATTCCCATATTGAGAACCACTGTGTGACTAATCATTATTCACAACTTCAGCAATGATTAGGAGTAAAGATTATAGTGGTTAAACCCTGCTAAAGTCACATGCATCATACCACAAGGTTTAAATATTGCAACGAAGCTGTAAACCATGACACAATGTATTCCATTCTCCAGACTATATCCTGTTAAGTAGTAGAAGTTTGAGATAAGAACAGACATAGAAGAACACAACCAGTACACCATCCTGCTTGTGAACTCGGCTTCTTGGAAGGTTGAAAAGGTTAGAGGATTGACTTCATTGTATTCAGATTATCCTATATGTACTCTGTCACTAACGACACCTGCTGAATAAGTACCCCTCATGGCACATATCATAACTTCAAGTGATAACCACCAGAGGTTTCTGAACAAATCTATGTTCCTCTTTGTTAATTCTCAAACTCCTTTAGATTAATAGGATGTAGTCCAGAGACTGGAGTGCATTGTTATAGTTCACAGCTTGGCTGCAATATCTGCATCTTTCGGTCTGATATATCCGACTTCAGTATGACTTCTGAGATGGTGTAGTGAATCTGCTACCTTTTTTATCACAAATAAAACGACTTCACCACTACCAGGGAGATCCTTCTGCAATGATGCAATTAAACGACTTCACCACTACCGGGGAGATACTTCTGCAATGATGCAATTAAACGACTTCACCACTACCAGGGAGACCCTTCTGCAATGATGCAATTAAACGACTTTACCACCACCAGGGAGATCCTTCTGCAATGATGCAATTAAACGACTTCACCACTACCAGGGAGATCCTTCTGCAATGATGCAATTAAACGACTTCACCACTACCAGGGAGATCCTTCTGCAATGATGCAATCAATCATTATGCATTCACATCCAGTTCAGTACAATATCGATTATATAATTAGAGCAGTTTGAATGAGGTTGCCGTGTGTTACCAAAAATTTTGTTTCTAGAGGTGCTCCTTAGAATTATGACCAATTGACTAATTTAGTTACTTGTCTAGACTGTTACATACTAGTACCACTTCTTATTCTTCGTTCTTCAGTCAGATATCAGGTTACAGCTCCAATAGCTTCAATGAATTGTGTGATTCGCTTCAGGTCATCCATGGAACTTCAAGTCTGGAAGTAGACCATATTTTCTCCCTCTCTTCTTGGTAGAGTTGACAGGCATGAAGAATGTGTTCTGCAGTCTCTGGGCTCAGTTCACAGGTCTAGCTCGCCAATTTTCAGCTTTCGGAACATGTGACTTCTCAATCTGTTGTGGCCAGTTCGCAGTCTGAAGATGATGGTTTGTTCCTTGCATGACATTTGATGGTAGGAGTCATTTGGTTCTGCAGTTGGATGCATCTGCTTCCACTTTTTCTTATATTCTGCTTTTAACATGGTCTTACTTTCATAGTACATATTATCACTTTCTATTTGTTCTAGTAATCCCCCTTTCCTTGCCAGGAAATCAGCTTTTTCATTTCCAAATATGCCAGTGACCAGGGATCCACTGCAGTACTGTTTCTTTGGTAGTACTGCTGAGGTGTAGTAAGCAGACCATAAGTTCTTTCATGCTCATGTTCTTTGGATCTTTCACTGTCTGCAAGACTGACTTTGCATCAGTTAGAAATACTACATGTCTGTTGTGACTCGGCAAGTAATTTATGAGGATTTTGGCTGCCTCTTTTATGACTTCCATTTCTGCTTAGAAATTTGTGGAATGTTTGCCTGTGGGTATTGATTTTTCGATATCTTTTCTATTTGGTGTTACTATATATATTCCTGCTCCTCCATTTTCTTCGTCATACGCCTTGCTGCGGACCCTCCGGAAAGCATTCCGCTGACCGTCCTGAGAACGCATCAGGGTGATCTGCGTTGTGTCATGTTTTACAGCCAGCTGCGTTATCTGCGCCATTCGACCTGACACGTCCATCTTCAGCCCGCATTTTTTGTGGCCGGGTTGGCATTCTCGTATCTTCTATCCCTAGTACTTGGCCAGGCTACAGCAGGGTTGCTGAACTCCTGTTACCAGGCCCACTGCGTGGAAGTGTACTGAGGATCTTGGCTAGCTGTGGTTCACTGACCCTGATGCTCGACCAGCTATGGAACGCCAGCCAGTGCACTCTGGTGTGCATGTCATCTCTGGGCCCGCTTCTTCATATAATACTGCTTCTTTCACTGATACATCTGTATATACATGTGTCCATATATCCTTTGGGTATGCTATCTGTATGTGATTCATAGATGTCTCTTTTTGTACTTGTATAGTAGTTTCTGTTTTTGGAATAATGCTTGGTATATTGTCTATAATTTTTGGGAAGTTGTTCCTGTCCCATGTTGGATATGTGTTAAAAGTGTTTAGTGATTTTAAGTTTTGTAGATATGTATCTGTGAGTGATTTCTGAAACTGTTTAGCAGAGTGTAGAAAGTCACCTCTTTTGTAGGCCTGCTTAATCTTTGGGTTCCAGCTGAAGACAGATGTGTTGGGCTATTGGCGCAAAAATAAACGGCGACACAATGCATTTCCATTCTCTGGACTACATCCTTCTGAAAATCTAATAGGACCATGGTCCTGCTACAAGAGATATCCAATGGGAGTTTGAGAATGAACGCTGAAGAAGAAGAATCTTTGGTTCATTTGATGACTTTCCAAACATTTGAACTTTGCATACTGTGTGAGGATATTTTCATTTCTTCTTTCTTCCTTTGATGGCAAACCTGTGCATGTTTCCATTTCTGTGATTGGGTAGTATTCATACCTTTTGTTATAATTCTGAGATTGCACTTTGTATCTTTTGAGTGTTACTCTTGGCTGCAGTGTCCCATGCTGACATTCCATATTCCAAAGCTGGTCTTATGTATCCTGTGTATGTTCTACTTAGAATTTTCCCATTTGCACCCCAATCTGTTCCAGCCAATTTTTTAAGGATTGCTGTCCTCATTGTACCTTTTGTTTGGCACTCACTTGTCTATGTGCTGTTTCCATGTAAGTCTTGGGTCAAAAGTAACTCCAAGGTATGTGGGTCTCTCATCTTTTGGCAATATTTAACCATTTATGGTTCGTGGGATTTTCTGTGGTTTGGTGGACATGCTGAAGATGGTATAGGTAGTTTTTTTGGACATTGATAGACATGGCCCATTGGTTTGTCCATTTGGAAAAATTGTATATAGTTTTCTGTAACCTTATTTTTGTTGTGCCTACACTCTTTTCACTGGCACCATATCGCCAGATCGTCTGCATACATTTCAGCGTTTACGCGACAGGATTTGGTCAATGTCATTCATGAATATAAGGAATAGAGTGGGGGATAGAACACTTCCCTGTGGCACTCCATGCTTGAAGAGTTTCTGCTATGCTTCATTTCAAGCTTCACTGCTGTCTTTCAGTTGTGCAGGTAGTGTTTTATCCAGCAATACATGCGCTCGGTCACTTTGTTTTGTTGTAATTTAAGGAGAAGTCCATCTTTCCACACACAAAGGCTTTTTCCATATCTACTCATACCACAGATGTTTGCTTTTTTTTGTCCTGGAAAGCATCCTATACTTCCTGGGCAATTAGTGTGATCTGGTCTTCAGTTGATCTACACTTTCCGAAACCAGTTAGCTGGTTTACCAGGGTTTTATTTTTTTCTAGGAACCACATCATTCTTTTGTTTCCTAGCGTCCCATCAGTTTGCACAAACAACTGATCAGATTTATTGGGTGATAGCTGTCCACCTTGTTTTTTGGTTTGTCTTTTTTGTGGATGGGTATCATTATGGAAGTTTTCCACTCTTCTGGCACTAGATTTATCCCAACAGTTTAAAAACTGTATTAGTTTTTTGTGTGTTGATGGTCCGATGTGAATTAGCAGTTCATTTGGTATGTCGTCTGGGCCAGGTGATTTCCTAAGTTTTAATACTGCTTAGTCCTCCTCATTTGTATCTCTTTTCTCTATCATTTCGAAATGTTTGGTATCCTTGGATGTTGAATCTGTTGTTTGTGAGGTGTGTTTCCTGTATGCATGCTATATCAATTTCTTCTTTGTGTAATCGGTTTGAAAGTGCAGTCTTTTTATTGTAGACACCTTCTGCATTTCACTGCAATATTTTCAAGTGCTTATTCTTGTCTTTGGAGTCTGCATCATGATCTTTATGTGTGTTTTTAAAAAAAAAACCAGCAGTTGTTTTTCTCTGATCTCTGTTCCTAACCCCACAAATTGAGACAGAGGTACCACAGGTCGCTAAGGATGGGCTACTTAGAGGTTTAGAGCCCAGCACTTCATCCACCTGACTCAAACTAATCATCTGCAATCTTTTATTTGACATATAAGCCATTGCGTGGCAGTGTTTTTCACCCTCTTAGTCATGCTATGGCTGGACTATTTTGTACTTTTTCGCCCAGTGTCCCCGTCTTCCATCTTACTTTAGGTTCAGGATGTGTTTCCCTAGCCCTTATCCATCCCAGGATTGTCCATGAGCAGTGCAGGTTTCATTTTGGAGTTTTCGTTTTCTTAGACAGCCTACCATGGTTACCAAGCACCATCTACCCAGGGTTTGAAGTCAAGATTTCCCCTCTCATAGGATAATTTTTCCATGGATTTCTTCATTTGTGGTTTATTTCTTGTGATCTAAGGCACCTCCCACTCAAGGATGGGGATTTAAGAGTTTTCCTCTCTGTTGCTCCAATATACATAATCCCCCTTGCCCTACCCTCTAACCCTATCTAACTCCCCCCCCCCCCCATTCCCAGTGTGGTGTCAGTGACCCATCTACTCCTTTCGAAATACGACGCTACAAAATAATTTTGACGCCCTGAATTAGAATATAAAATATAACAGAAACTGAAAGTTAGACATCACATGCCCAAGCAAGCAGCAATGGAACAATCATCATTATTATTATTAAAAGGAAAGGTCAAGACTTACCCCAGACGAATATCACCGTCCATTAATTTTTCATACTTCAGTCCAAAATCCGACTCAAAAACATTTGTTTGCTTTTTAATAGTTTCTTTCTTTTTATTATCTATTTCTTTATCTTTCAGTTTAGAAATGGTGCTGTTTTTGTTACGATTTGTAATGACATCCTCGTGGATTGGATCTCCTTTTATGTAAGGATAACGCACATTGTTCCTGGGATCTGGGTTTGTTTGTCCCCTTCTGCTGTAATTTCTGGCAATACTAAAACAAGAACATCTAGTTGTCTGGATACTGATCGACAGACATGTGTATACATGTGAGTGAAACCTTGCTATCAGGTGTGACATTGTTGACAAGTAAAACTTGCTTAGTAAATTTCGGTAACAATTTTAATTTGCACTGCAAGCACAGTTACCACTCAATATTTTGGAGAAAAAATCCTGTTCCGAAGGCAAAAAGAAGTCGATCTCGTATATTAGTGGGTTTGTTACTTTACTGATTTTCCATACGTTGCTGTACACGACTTTGGTTCTTGCATTGACTTGCAGCCCATTGTTTTCCCTATAGTATTTTTAAGAGTAGTTTTAGGTCTCCCTCGTTTTATTTCCCCATTCCGTGTCCACATGAGTACTTGTTGGTTCAATCTATTTTCAACTAGTCTTAGGACGTGTCATAGATAGTTCCATATACGTTTTATTATGCCATTTGATATGTACTCTTAGGGATCAATTAGGAAATATGTACTCTTGAGGAAACACTTAGGGATCAAGTCAACAATATAACACATCCAGAAACAACAAGTTAAATGGTACGGCCACATAACCAGACAGAAAGAGCAAAGTATTACCCAAAAAACACTTAACAAACGATACGAAAACAGTCGACCTATTGGACGCCCTCGTAAAAGGTGGATAGATAGTGTATTAGAGACACTCGGAAATATAACAGCAGAAGAGGCAAATAGAAAGGCAAAAGACCGTACACTCACTCTCCCCTCAACACCGAAAGGTACATGAGGACAGAAAGAAGAAGAAGAAGATATGTACTCTTAATCTCGCATATTCCTATATATATATATATATATATGTGTGTGTGTGTGTGGCCTATATGCCATTTATGTAATATTTTACGTCAGCACAAACAATGATTTTCCGTGTCTAATGAGGTCGTTTGTTTTATAGTAAAAATATGGCCTGGCATAGGTCCTACATGTCGGGAGCATGTATGAGTGTTATGTAGAGATACTGTCTAATGTCGCGGGAGATCGGGGTAAAAAGTGCTTAAAATTGATGTGCTGGATCGAAAGAATGGGACAGACTGCTTTCTGTCTCTCAATATGTTTAATATTTTAATATATGATATTCTTCTTCTGCGTTCGTTCTCAAACTCCTGCAGATTAGCAGGATGTAGTCCGGAGAACGGAATACGTTGTGTCATGGTTTAAAGCAATGCTGCGATATCTGCGCCTTTCGGCCTGACACATCCGACTTCAGCATGGCTTTGGGTCACTGTCCCTATATGGGATGGGGCAGCTAACTCCATCCCATAACCTGCTTAGTCGTCTTTTACGAAATGCCTGGAAGGTAAACTGTGTTGCTATTCTTTGCTCCCCTTTCGGGCCCGGCGACACACGGCGATATATGATATTATACCAATTCTTTTCATAATTTATTAATTTCTTATTTTATTTAGTTTAGTAACCATTGCAGCTTTTCTCAGACATGTTACATGTAACGATTTTCCTCTGCTGCGAGACTATTAAAAACCATGTTTGACATTGGTAAATAAGTGTTGGTATAAAAATTGGCACAAAATTTGTATTTAAACACGCAGAAAACAAAAATCATGTCAACAGATATAACAACACAACAACCAAAAATCAGAATAGACAATACCGAGATAGAATGTGTGGATAAATTTGAATACTTAGGAGCAAACATCAACGGTGCAGGAGACTGCATGGCAGAAATAAGGAAGAGATTGGCAATGGCATATTGCAAAATAACACGGCTGAAAAACATATGGAAAAACAACAAAATAGAAACGAAAGTGCTAATGTTACGAACTTTTATTTTTCCGGTTGCAACATACGGCTGTGAAACATGGACTCTAAGTAAAACAGCGGCAAAGAGGATCAACGCATTCGAGCTGAAATGCTACAGGAAGATACTTAGAATATCACTGAAGGATAAAATCAGAAACTCAGATATTATAAACACACTGAATATTCCAGAGTGTTGGTTACTAAACACAATAACAAAAAGAAAACTACGCCTATTTGGTCATATAAAGAGACATAACTGTTTAGAAAGACAAATAATGGAGGGAAGAGTACCTGGGTAGAGGAGAAGGGGCAGACCAAGAAGACGATGGACTGACGACATTAAAGATAACATGAATACATCGCTAGAAAAGGCAAGTCACATCGCCCAAGACAGAGAGAGGTTCAGAGAGTTCATTGGGACGACAACGTTCTGGAAGGAATACGTCATATGACAATAAAAATTGTAGATATTATCTGTCTTTTGATTTCCATCCTGATCTTTGGGTGGAGACGTAATGGTGAAAGTTGTTAAGTTACTGTGTTTGCTTTCTAACCCCCTTTTTTGTAGCATATCCTGAACAGGATGTAGCAGTCATCACAGCCTTTCGAAACTCCAGTCGATCTGTAAGCCAGTCTTTCTGTTTCTGTTAATGTCATGTTCATGTTGTCTTTGGTGTCTTGCTTCCATCTTCTTCTTGGTCTGTCTCTTGTTCGTCTCCTTGGCGTCATCCCCTCCGTTATGGTCTTCTCTAGGCTGTCATGGCGTTTGATATGGTCAAAAATAGGCATATTTTAGTGTGTTTTTTTTGGAAAGAACCATGCTGTTCTTTTTGTTTAGCCAGTTGTCGTTTACACTAATTGGGAGCCGCGTTAGTGCAGTGGTTAGCGCACTGGCTTCGCATATGAGTGGTCCTGGGTTCATTCCCCAGTAGAGGCGGAAATGTTTTCAGATCGCAACGGCTCCCAGGTCGACCCAGCCTTAAATGGGTACCGGATTAATCCGGGAAGTAAAGACTGCGAGGGAGAGGAGATGGCTACCGCCCTCATTTGCAGAGCCTGTGAAATGTGAGAGCGCTAACATCTCACACCCCTACGGCATTAATAAATGCTATGGGTTACTTTACTTTACTACACTAATTTTTATGAGGATGACTATATTTGCAATCTTTTTGGTCCGTGAAATTCTTAGGATTTTTCTGTAACATTTTATTTCAAATTGTGCTATTTTATTTTTCACTTAAAATAAATAAAGGCATATCTATCTATACACTGTGGCCCTTGTTTGCCTTGCGGCGTCAGGGGTGGAAGAGTTCTCTGGAGAAAGCCTTCTTGTGTGCTGTTTGTAAGCTTGTTCCTGTGACTTCTTTGATTTCTATGATCCATCTTTTACGTGGTCAGCCTCTGGCTTTATAGCCATTATAACTATATGTCATGGCCATTTGTGACATGCTGTCTGTTAGTAGTCTGGAAGTGTGTGAAAACCACATGATCTGTTGTCTTTTAATGTGTTAAAATAATGTTGTGTGGATATTATTTAAATTCGTTGGCTTTTTTAACTTTGGTGTTATCTATTGTTATATCAGAAGAGAAAATAGACAATAAATGGGAAAGCCTAAAGAAAAGTATTCAAACATCAAGTAAAAATTTACCAACAAGAAATACCAAGAACAAACAAACATGGATGACAGATGAAATATTGGAGAAAATGACAGAAAGAAAGAAAGCTAAAAATACACCAAAATACTCAAGTACAGACAAGGAGATACGTAACATGTGCAGAACAGCGAAAAAACAATGGCTAGAAACAAAATGCAGTGAAATAGAGGAGATGTCCATACAACAGAAGACAAAATTAATGCATAAGGAGATAAGGCTGTTCACAAATAAGAAAAATCCTATTAATGGCGGTGGCTGCATAAAAGATAAAGATGGTAAAATAATATTTGATAAAACAGAAGCACTCACAAGATGGGCAGATTATGTAACAGAACTGTTTGACGACCAACGGAACAAAAAACCAACAATATACAACAATGATGGACCAGCAATACTGAAATCAGAAGTAGAACATGCAATAAATTCAATAAAATGTGGAAAAGCTGCAGGCTCTGACAACATAACAGCAGACATAATAAAAACTCTAAATGAATTTGGTGTAGATACTATCACAGAAATTTGCAGTGACATATACGAAACAGGCCATATACCTAAAGACCTAACATCATCAATATTCATACCACTACCTAAGAAGCCCAGGGCTGTGGACTGTACAGATTATAGAACAATAAGTCTAATGAGCCATCTAACTAAAATACTTCTCAAGATAATACATGAAAGAATTAAGAACAAGATAGACATGGAGGTCGGTGAAGAACAATTCGGTTTTAGGAAAAACAAAGGAACCAGAGAAGCTATACTGAGTATCCGGCTAGTGATAGATAAATATATAGAAGTCCAAAAAAGTATCTATATTTGCTTCATAGACTACAGCAAGGCCTTTGACAGAGTCCAACATGAAAAATTAATCAAATGTCTTCAAGAAATAGGCATAGATGGAAAAGACATCAGGCTGATTAGAAATATATATTGGGAACAAACTGCATCAATAAGGTGTGAAAACAGCTACTCACCGTACATAGAAATAAGAAGAGGGGTAAGACAAGGATGCATTTTATCACCAAGCCTATTTAATATCTACACAGAGAATATCTTTAAAAATATAGAAGAAATACCAGGACTCAAGATCAATGGGAAAATAATAAACAACATTAGATATGCAGATGACACTGTTCTTTTAGCAGAAAGTGAACATGAACTACAAAGACTAATAGATCAAGTCAATAAATCAAGTAATGAATATGGACTGGATATAAACATTCAAAAAACAAAAACCATGATAATCAGCAAAAACACAGAAGAACAGGAGGTAAACATAAACATACAGGGAGAGAAACTACAACAAGTAAAACAGTATCAATATCTTGGACACATAGTCACAAATGATGGCAGATGTGAAACAGAAGTTAAAAGGAGAATAGGAATGGCTAAAAGTACCTTCAATGACATGAGGAAATTATTAATATCTAAACAAATTACAAACAAGTTAAAAATGAGAATTATAAAATGCTACATCTATTCCATATTAATGTATGGCTCAGAAACATGGACACTAAATAAACAATTAGAAGACAAAATTGATGCCTTTGAGATGTGGGTATATAGAAGAATAGGGAGAACATCATGGAAAGAGAAGAAAACAAATAAAGAGGTGCTAAAAACACTTAATATGAAGAAAGAACTACTAAGAGAAATAAAGATCAGGCAAATAAAATACTTTGGACACATTAAAAGACATGACACCCTATTGAAGACCTTACTTGAGGGTAAAGTCAAAGGGAAGCGAGCAAGAGGTAGGCAGAGATACAAGTGGGAGAGTAACATTACACGATGGACAGGTTACAGTCTAGCAGAGTGCACCACCAAGACAAGAGACAGGAGATGTTGGAGAAACGTTGCAGCCAACCTTCGTTGCGGAGACGGCACTTGATGATGATGATTGTTATATCAGTTGGTTTTGCAGACTTGCTAATTTTCATAACTTCTCACGACTTCTGTTGTTTTTTTTTTGTACGTTAATTTTCATATTGTCAAAAAAAGGAGGGAGGTAATTTTTACATGCTAATAGCAATGCAAAGATGATTGGCAAACGACAAAAAAAGTAGATAGGTAAAAGAAACAGGATTGTTGCTACATGAAAAATTTTACCTGCCGCAATTAAAAACTAGGAGCAAGGTGAATAAACACAGGCCACGACCCCGTCATGTGTCAATACACCGGAGTGGTGCTTTATTTTACGTCATTGCATAAGGCCAATGTGACTGTTGTTGCACTTTAATTGGTTTGCGAAGCTAAATGTAAATAGATGACCAATTAAAATAATTGCAAAAGTGCAATTAGCCTAAGGCAGTGGCGCACACAGTTGGTTGTAAGTGTAAGTCACGTCATGAACGTGACTATATTATATAATAAATATATTTATATATTAGTATAGTATAGGGCCTATAGCTAGCCCATGTTCCTGATATAATATAAAAAGAAGACCCGGGCGTGGGTTGAAAAAGGTGTGTCTGTGCAGAGACTTGGTTTCTATATATCACAAATAATAAAAATAAGAGGATGGTGCATGGGTAAAACCATAAATAAAGGATGTCACACCTTAGAAGATTCAAACCCGATGAGCAAGATGCATCTCTTAAGCGACTGCAGGTCAGTTGTAGGCCCTAAGCTTTAGTTCAGTTGTAGTCCCTAAGCTTTAGTTCAGTTGTAGGCCCTAAGCTTTAGTTCACAAGTTCGAGTGTGACGGTGCAAGTTTTTATATAATATATCCAATATCTGGAACAAATTAGTGATCGCAATCATAAATTGTAATATCAGTAGAATTTGATTGTTTAGTCTCATCATCATTAAGTGCCGTCTCCGCAACGAAGGTTGGCTGCAACGTATCTCCAACATCTCCTTTCTCTTTTCTTGATAGTGCACTCTGCTAGACTGTAACCTGTCCATCGTGTGATGTTACTCTCCCACTTGTATCTCTGCCTACCTCTTGCTCGCTTCCCTTTGACTTTACCCTCAAGTAAGGTCTTCAATAGGGTGTCATGTCTATAATGTGTCCAAAGTATTTTATTTGCCTGATCTTTATTTCTCTTAGTAGTTCTTTCTTCATATTAAGTGTCTTTAGCACCTCTTTATTTGTTTTCTTCTCTGTCCTGGACAGTGACCATGATGTTCTCCCTATTCTTCTATATACCCACATCTCAAAGGCATAAACTTTGTCTTCTAATTGCTTATTTAGTGTCCATGTTTCTGAGCCATACATTAATATGGAATAGATGTAGCATTTTATAATTCTCATTTTTAACTTGTTTGTAATTTGTTTAGATATTAATAATTTCCTCATGTCATTGAAGATACTTTTAGCCATTCCTATTCTCCTTTTAACTTCTTAGTCTAGTTTAGTTTAGTCTAAAGAGTCTGAACAAATTAGGACTGGATCTATAGGCCTAAATATGATCTGTGATTGATGCACTTGTCACTAACCATTCAATCTTTCAAAGTTTCTGCTCCCTGCAGAGAATAGGTCAACAACTAAGAAAGCTCTTCCATCTTCAAATGTCCTATCTTTAGATATAGTATAGCTTCCAAAGCTTTTCCGTCATTTGTGTATCTCTTTCCTCTAAATATCATGAATAATTAATGCATCATGATCTTCATCTGTCACTGTGCATTCCAGAACACTGACCTAGGTCCTGTGTTAGGTTACTCGTATTATTAACCCAGGACCCTGACTTAGACTGAGTCTATAGCCATGGTGACTAGCCTATAATTAGTCTATGTATTTTTATATGTAGGCTTAGAGGCCTAAATAGTTCTGTCTGCCTATAGTATCGGTATAATAATGTGACCATCAGGGTCCTAGGGGTACCACACTGGAGACATAACCCATGAGAGTCCTAGGGGTGCCCCACTGCAGACATAACCCATCAGGTTGCCACACTGGAAACATAATCCGCCAGGGTCATAGGGGTGCCACAATGGAGTTATCAGTACAAATACAAATAAATACACCTCCAAACATCTGTCCTCAGCCATTCAGAGGAATGTAGAAGATATGGACTGGATATAAACATTCAAAAAACAAAAACCATGATAATCAGCAAAAACACAGAAGAACAGGAGGTAAACATAAACATACAGGGAGAGAAACTACAACAAGTAAAACAGTATCAATATCTTGGACACATAGTCACAAATGATGGCAGATGTGAAACAGAAGTTAAAAGGAGAATAGGAATGGCTAAAAGTACCTTCAATGACATGAGGAAATTATTAATATCTAAACAAATTACAAACAAGTTAAAAATGAGAATTATAAAATGCTACATCTATTCCATATTAATGTATGGCTCAGAAACATGGACACTAAATAAACAATTAGAAGACAAAATTGATGCCTTTGAGATGTGGGTATATAGAAGAATAGGGAGAACATCATGGAAAGAGAAGAAAACAAATAAAGAGGTGCTAAAAACACTTAATATGAAGAAAGAACTACTAAGAGAAATAAAGATCAGGCAAATAAAATACTTTGGACACATTAAAAGACATGACACCCTATTGAAGACCTTACTTGAGGGTAAAGTCAAAGGGAAGCGAGCAAGAGGTAGGCAGAGATACAAGTGGGAGAGTAACATTACACGATGGACAGGTTACAGTCTAGCAGAGTGCACCACCAAGACAAGAGACAGGAGATGTTGGAGATACGTTGCAGCCAACCTTCGTTGCGGAGACGGCACTTGATGATGATGATGATGAGAAGATCATGCCCAGATCATTCCTTGATCTTATATATAAGCCTACAGGATTATCTTTCCTCTTCTCCTTCCACCTTCAACTGTTCCTTGCAAAATAATTTTAGAAAGTGAATTTTGTTTCATTACAACAAATGGAAAACATGAAAAAATTTAATCCAACAATCATGAGAATAAGCCAGTTTTTCTTCCACAAGGAAGACCAAATTCTGGAAAGAATATGCCAGCTTGTGTTTGTTCTAAACTCACAATCTGTTTGGATTATCTGCTAATATCCAAAAATGTATTACCGAACTTAGGCTGAGTAACATGTGTACCACAAGTAACATTTGGATTCGAAACCCAGGTTTGCCGGTGAGTAAGCAAATGACTTTAACAATACACTATCGTGGCTTCTGCTTGGCACTCTCTGACAAGGTGCACAGCCATGCTGTTTAGAGGAAATATCACCTGGAGGTGTTTAGTCTCTTTCAACAGATGGTGAAGTTGAATGCACGCTGATAGTTTCAGAATTAGAAGAATGTTTAACCAGCCAGACACAGGAACCATCAGTATCCATACCCTTCGTCATAGGTTAGGGGAGATTGATCACCGATGGGTTTGCCTGGAGTGCTATGATATTAACTCATAATGCTCTTTCCTGTTACTTGTACACTATCCATGGATATAGATCTTGTGCGTCAGTGAGGGGAAGCAACTGTTGGTGATACTATTTATAGGTAACACTATTTATAGGTGACACTATTTATAGGTGACACTATTTCCTACCATGCACATAAGAGGAGATTAAGAATTTTTTGTTGGGGGGGAAGGAAGGAAATTGGAGTTGGTTGTCCCATTCCATAGAGAGTCAAAGTGATCTGAAGCCATGCTGAAGTTGGATGTGTCAGAACAAAAGACTATGATGTTGCAGCCAAGCTGTAAACAATGATGCAACGCTCTTCATTCTCTGGATGACATCCTCCTAATCTGCAGGAGTTTGAGAATGAATATAGAAGAAGATGTAAAATCTTTATCTATGGCCTACACATGAAAATATGTACATTTATCCAACAATACCAAAAAGTTGAACTTTTTTTCTACAGAGTTTCTATAAAGTTGTCAGTGCAATGATTTTGGGGAAGTAAAAAAAATCAATGCAGAAGATGGATGTGTTGGGCCATTGGGGCAAATAAAACAGTGACACATTTCCATTCTCTGGACTACATCTTATTGGAAATCTAGTAGGACCATTGTCCTGCTGCAAGAGAGATTCAGCAGGAGTTTGAGAATGAACACTGAAGAAGAAGAAGAACAAAAGAAATATGTGCTTAATATTATGTCATTGACAGTTGTGTTCTTCCGTGGTCTAGTGTAGAGTGTGGCTCAGTACTGGTAAATTGATGTTAGCTTCAGAATTAACTTGTATTCACTGACCAAGAATGGTTCTAGCCACTAAGCAAAGGTATTTGGTGGAACAAGTGTTTAATAATGGGGGTAAATTCCTCTAATTCTTCAGCATTCAATCTCAGACCCACTGGATCACTGTTGTAGCAGGTCAATGGTCACACTAGATTTCCTGAAGTTTGAAGTCCAGAGAATGGAAATGTATTGTGTCGCCGTTTTATTTGCGTCAATGGCCCGACACATCTGCCTTCAACAGTGTGGGGTTAAATAATGGAAGGTGTTATTACACAATTTCACCCGTGTGTTGCCAGGGACCTGGAAGGGAGCAAAGAATAGTGACAATGTTACCTACCAATCATGTAATAAGAGATAACTAAGGAGATATTGGGGGTAGGGTTGGCTGTGTCATAATGAAGATGCTGTCGCAGGGTCAAAATAACCCAGAACAGCCAGAAGTCATGCTGAAGTTGGATGTGTCAGACAGAAAGGGACATATATCACAGCTAAGCTGTAAACATAACATAATGTACTCCATTATCTGGACTATGTCCTGTTAATCTGCAGGAGCTTGATAACAAATGTATGCGAAGAAATTTCATGCAGATGTTTGCTGATACACAAGCACCGTACCGTAATGCAATTTAAAATTTGATAAACAAATTTCACAATACAGTTAGCATGCAAGATGCATACAGATTTGGAAGTCCTTCAATTTATGAAGAAATATGTATCAGCATCCATAGCAATTATTCAGAATCCATGTAAGTCTTTACGATATGCCTTGAGGCCTGATTTAACACTTCCAACTTCTGCTGTAGAAATAACTTAATTGTACTATGGGCCATTTTATACAATTCACAATTGACATGAGCAGTAGTGTTTTTTGTTAAATGTTGTAGTGTCAATGACATCACACAAATCTGCACTAAATACCCACATTTCATGTCACCAGGAATGTAAATGAGTGCATAGCATTTTTGTAGACACCCTGTATAAGTTGTTGGGATACAATATTCATCAATTTTGTTATTCACTGAATTTTGCAGGAGATTTCCATAACTCATCACAGACTATGCTCAACGGATCTGACATCACAATCTTCTCCTCACGAAATGATCCGGAAAGATTCGGATGGTGAAGATACACCTGCATTTGATGATGAAGACATATCACAAGTATGTGCGATTACGTAACCTGCATTACAGTGTAGTGTATATGTAAGTTGTGAGAAGAATTGTTACATAGGCCACTCGTAAACATGAATGTAGTCAAGTTTCTCTTATTGACGCCACAGTAAGTTTCTCTTATTCACGCCATTGATGCCACAGTAAGTTTCTCTTATTCACGCCATTGACGCCACAGTAAGTTTCTCTTATTCACGCCATTGACGCCACAGTAAGTTTCTCTTATTCACGCCATTGACTCCACAGTAAGTTTCTCTTATTCATGCCATTGACATCAGTTTCTCTTATTCATGGCATTGACTCCACAGTAAGAACATTCTTATAATTGGGAAAATTCTCAGTGGATAACCAGAGCAAGTGATATTTTTAAACTGCCTAGGTCACTTTTATAATGCAAAGCATTCTGCAGCATTAGACACCTGGTTCTTCTTCACACTTTCAGTCCACCACTGTCTCTTATCAAGCACAAAAGAAGATTTGTGCTTGATAACTTCGCAACTTGAGAAGGAATAAACCCTTTTATCTGCAGTGTGCATTGAGTTTGCAAGCAAGTCACAGCGAAGACATCTCAGGAGCAGTAACTATCCAGCTTATGTCATTGCAACCTACAGCCACATCGAGTCGGACATCCACGTTAAATATTGCTTGAAGCTACGAGTTGGTACTCTTAGAAGACAGTGTGCCACTTCGTTGAGAAGGATGGAGTATATCATCATCAAGTGCCGTCTTCGCAACGAAGGTTGCCTGCAACAGACCTTCGACATCCCCTGTCTCTTGTTTTGGGTGGTGCACTCTGCTAGACTGTAACCTGTCAATCTTGAGATGTTACTCTCCCACTTGTATCTCTGCCCACCTCTTGCTTGCTTCCCTTTGACTTTACCTTCAAGTGAAATCTTTAATAAGGTGTCATGCCTTTTAATGTGTCAAAAATAGTTTATTTGTCTGATCTTTATTTCTCTTAATAATTCTTTCTTCATATTAAGTGTTTTAGAACCTATTTGTTTTCTTCTCTTTTCATGATGTTCTCCCTATTCTTCTATATGCCCACATCTCAAAGGCATCAATTCTGTCTTATAATTGCTTATTGTCAATGTTTCTGAGCCATACATTAATATAGAATAGATATAGCATTTTATAATTCTCATTTTTAACTTGTTTGTAATTTGTTTAGATGTTACTTATTTTCCTCATGTCATTGAAGGTACTTTTAGCTATTTCTATTCTCCTTTTAACTTCTGTTTCACATCTGCCATCATTTGGGACTATGTGTCCAAGATTTTGATGTTTTGCTTGTTGTAGTTTCTCTTCATGTATGTTTATGTTTAGCGTTTGTTCTTCTGTGGCTTTGATAATTATCATGGTTTATGTTTGTTTTGTTTTTTGGATATTTATATCCAGTCCATATTCTTTACTCGATTTATTGAGTTGATCTATTAGTCTGTAGTTCATGTTCACTTTCTTCTAAAAGAACAGTGTCATCTGCATATCTCAGGTTGTTTATTATTTTCCCATTGATCTTGAGTCCTGGCATTTCTTCTATATTTTTAAAGATATTCTCTGTGTAGATATTAAATAGGCTAGGTGATAAAATGCATCCTTGTCTTACCCCTCTTCTTATTTCTATGTACGGTGAGTAGCTGTTTTCACACCTTATTGATGCAGTTTGTTCCAATATTTATTTCTAATCAGTCTGATGTCTTTTCCATTTATGCCTATGTCTGGAAGACATTTGATTAATTTTTCATGTTGGACTCCGTCAAATGCCCTGCTGTAGTCTATGAAGCAAATATAGATACTTGTTTGGACTTCTTTATATTTATCTATCACTAATCGGAAACTCAGTATAGCTTCTCTGGTTCCTTTGTTTTCCTAAAACAGAATTATTCTTCACCGACCTCCATGTCTATTTCCACAATCAAATCCACTCCAAAACCTCCTTAGTCATCTCTTATAACATGCATAGCAGGAAACAGTGTTGTTATTCTTTGCTCTAATATCAAAACATGGGTGGTAGATTATTGACCGTATATCTCCCTCATTCTACCCCTTCAATCATTCTCTTCTACTACCACACTGTTTGTATTTCTCCATTCTACCCTTTCAATCATTTCCCTCTACTTTCCAACTGTTATCTCCCTCATTCTACCCCTTCAGTTATTCCCCTCTACTAACCTAATGATTGTATATCTCCCTCATTTTACCTCTTCAATAATATCCTTATCAGAATCATCATTATCCTTATCAACATCATCATTATTAATATGTTATCTTTATCCTGATCAGCATCATCGTGCTGGGGCCCGAAAGGGGAGCAAAGAGTAGCAACACTGTTTACCTTCCACACATGTCGTAAAAGGCGACCAAGGAAGTTATGGTATGGAGATGGCTGTCCCATCCCATATAGGGTCAGAGACCCAAAGCCATGCTGAAGTCGGATGTGTCAGGCTGAAAGGTGCAGATATCACAGCAGTGCTGTAAACCATGACACCGTGCATTCCGTTCTCCGGACTACATCCTGCTAATCTGCAGGAGTTTGAGAACGAATGCAGAAGAAGAAGAAGCATCATCATTATCCTTATCTGCATCATTGTTATCCTTATCAACATCATTGTTATCCTTATCAGCATTGTTATCCTTATCAACATCATCATTATTATTACCAACATCATTGTTATCCTTATCAGCATCATTGTTATCCTTATCAGCATCATTGTTATCCTTATCAGCATCATTGTTATCCTTATCAGCATCAGTTTTTTCCTTATCAGCATCATCGTTATCCTTATCAGCATCATCGTTATCCTTATCAGCATCACCATCATAGTTTTTATACTGATTAACTCATGACATTTTTGTGGTAGTTGAGCAAGGCAGACAAGTGGAATACACTCTACTCCATCCTCCTGGCAATGAAAGATAAACCGTTTGATGAAGTGGAGGAAAATATGAAGCCATCACCTGATCTGCTTGAGAATCAACATCATCTGGGAAAGCTTAACACAGAAGATGAGCTGCAGTTAGAGTTGCTGGCCGTACAACGTGTTTTGAAAAAAAAGGTGAACATTTGTTGTTGTATGATAGAGAATGGGAGTCGTGGTATTGTAATGTGAAGTCATTCACTTGCCGACCAGCAGACTCAGGTTCCAAGTTCACCTGTTATTCATGGTTTGGAGTAAAATTTTCTCCTGAGGTTTATCCAGCTACCAGGAAGAAGGATATCAGAGTTTAGGTAAAGAAAATGCTCTGGGAAAGGGAAATAAAAAACTGATAGAATGGTTTCAAGAGCATGGTGTCATGATGGATGACAATGGACAAGGGGAGATTTTCAGTTCTTTATGTGATGATGTTCGTCCGTCGTGATCGACAATGACCAAAAAACTCAACCATAATAATAATAACAATAAATAATAAAATAATAAAGTTAATAGTTCTTTATGTATACATATGTTAGATGACAACACTATGGTGAATGAGAGAGTAATGAAGAAATTGAATAAGTATGGAATTTCTCGGAGAGATAGTATGAAGTGATGATTGATGGGCAGGACTAGGAAAATATATGATCAACATGCCACGGGAACTATCAGCATATAATACACTTCACCATCCATTGAAAGAGGCAATGCTCTTTTGGATATGTCCGGAGTGTACCGGCATTTGTTGAGAAAATAACTAATTACTATATGCTTTGGGAATTTTGAGGAATGATGTTATCACCACTGAGCAATTACATTGGACACGCACTATGAATGGATACTGAAAGACTCCCCTATCAAGCTTTGATGTGGTCACCAAAGGGCAAGAGTAAATAAGGAAGACCAAAAGAAACTTTATGTAGAACTATTACAAGAGAGCGTTTCACCATCGGTATCAGAAACAATGAAGATCTAAAGCAAATTGCAATGAAACACGAGACATGGAAATCTATGACATCAGCCCTATGTGCTGTCTTTGGCCCTAGAGGAATAACTAACTAACCAACCACTGAGCAAGTGTGAAAGCAACTAGTCAAGCGATTTCTTGTCAGCCATCTCCTAGGTAGCTGATTACTTATGGGAAATTGTGTGCTTTAACGCTGGTTCGTAACTCCGCTTACAATGACCTTTTGTATGATAGAGGTATGAAGATATAATTAACATTTATAGACTTTTATTTTCTTTATTGTTGAAATGCTGTATTTGTTTCTACTTTTTCTTTATTATTGGGTAAGAGTGATTTGCCTGTAATTTTCCTTAATATCTTTCTGTATCAAAGATTTTTAATTCCTGAGAATATTCAGAAACAGCAATCAATGGAGTTGTAATTCATTCATTTTCCTTTTGCGCTGAAGTTAGCGCATAGGACAGAGGTCAGATCTCTCCAATTCTGTCTGTTCAAAGCTATTCTGTGCAGTTCTTGAATAGTATGAATATTGGCTGTTTTACTTTCTCTAAGTATTGTTCTTCTGAGTGTTTCTTTTGGTCTACCCCTTGCTCTCTTGCCTGTAGGTATCCATTCAAGAGATTGGTGGTGTATTCTGTTGGTGTCTGCACGTATGACATGCCTGATGTAGGATCAACTGCATTTTCTGATAACATCTGTGATGAAATTTTGATGTGTCTCTTCTCTGATTTTATCATTCGATTTGAATTCACTCCAATGGGTGTTAGTTATCCTACGAAGACATTTGTTCTCGAAAATTCATTAATTTCTTTTCTGAAGACAAAGAGCTTTTCTAGCTCTCAAATCCATATGATAGCACCGGAATAATGCAGGAATTAAATAAGCGCATTTTTGTGCATGTGCTGATTAACTTTGTGACTTCCGGTAGTGACGTCCGTTGATGGAGGGTGTTTCTCTAATCAAGTCTGGGTCACTCCATCGATCGTTGGATTAATCAACTAACATCGTAAAGTAAAACCGATTTGTGTAGCAGAAGTCAGTTGTAATTAGGTGATACATTATGAGAAAGTAGTGGGTCATTAATAAGCAAGGAAATAGAAAGGGGTTCACACATGACATTTAGTAGTAGGAAATAGAGAGGGGTTCACACATGACATTTAGTAGTAGGAAATAGAGAGGGGTTCACACATGACATTTAGTAGTAGGAAATAAGCTAAACAGTGGGTAAAAGCACCCCCACATCTCCAAAGTTTTTCCCATAAAAGATAATACAAAATTTCACAAGGGAAACAACTTATTTATTTTTAGGTACACCAAACTTCACCCCCCCCCCCCCCCACCAATCGAATAAATATCTGCAGTCTGCAAAGACCTGGTCATTGATAACAATATTGTGACCTGCAATGCATGTCATAAGATGTGACTAAAGAAGTTTGGGGGTAGAGTTGTCTGTACCATTTCATAGGTCAAAGAGACCCAAATGCAATGCTGAAGCCAGGTTTGTCCGACTGAAAGGCTGAGATATCGCAGCAAAGCTGTAAACAATGACATAATGCATTCCATTCTCCGGTCTACATCAGCAGAAGTTTTAAATTAAATGCAGAGGAAGAAGAATAATTATATGCAAACAAAACAGGAATATATTAGACAACTTAACCGCATACCACTGAAGTTGGATATGTCTGTCCATCATTAGGTAACATATCCAGGACAGGATGTAGCAGTGATATCAGCCTTATATAGTCTTCCTGCTTCTGTGTGTGTTATTTTTAGATGATCTTTGATGTAGGTCTATTGTGTACATCTTTTTATGGTGTATCTCTTTTTCAAAAATCTAATTCGACTGTCACCGTTGCCAAACGTGACCCATACAGAAGAAATTAGGTTTGGGATCTAGGGACACGGAGGGTAGTAATGGTCTTCCTACATGAGGAATAGTTCATTGGTTGCGAAGAACCTCCTCAGAAGAAACATGCACAGTGGCTGAGGCAAAATACAATCTAGTATTATAGCATATACCCCTTCCGAGTAGAATTCTGCAACATGCATTGCATTTAGACAAAAGCTGAGGTTTCCTGGGTATGAAAGAAAGCTCTGAGAAACTAACCCACCATATATAGAAAGTAAGAGCAAGTTGCTTACAATTTCTGCTGATAGTGACAAACAAACAAACAAACCTCTTTTTGAATGCTCTTGCATAGTCCCCTCCATAATGGTCTTTTGTAGGATGTCATGTCATATAGGTCTCAATTTGTCCATTGGTGCAAATAAAAAGATAACACAATGTATCTCCATTACTTGGAATACATCCTGCTGGAAATCTAGTAGAACAATTGTTCTACCACAAGGGAGATCCAGCGGGAGTTTGAGAATAAATGCTTACAAAAAATGTAATCCCATGACATGAAAATTTTTATTTTAATATGAAAAGCACTGGAAATATAAAGTTTTGAAGAATGCTAATGTGTTCCAGCAAGCATTAATCTTGAGAGAATGATAATCTATTCCAGCAAGCATTAATCTTGAGAGAATGAAATGTATTGTGCTAATTCTTTTTTTTCTTCAGCATTCCCTCTCTGATAACCAACACGAAAGTTCATGTGATTTCTGCCGGGGAGCATAAAGAACGTCGTGCTGCCAGATCCACAGCAGACCTGTGTTATTTGCCCCCCAAAGGGTCCTGGATATCCATTCTCAGCATCTTGTGCCCTTGTGTTGCCTGGTTCCAAAAGTGGAGCAAAGAATAGCAACACTATCTACCTTCCATGCTTGTTATAAGCGGTGACTAAAGACATTACGAGGTGGAGTTGGCTGTCTCATCCCGTGTTGAATCACAGTGACCGAATGGCCATGTTGAAATCGGATGTGTCAGGCTAAAAGTCATATATATTGCAGCAAAGCTATAAACCATGACAACACATTCCATTCTCCGGAATACATCTTATTAATTTGCAGGAGTTAGAGAATGAATGTAGAAGACGAAATGTATTGTCGTGAATTTACAGCTTGATTTCAATCTTTGAACCTTTGGACATGACACATCCAACTTCAGCATGATTGTTAAAGTCACTGACTTGTTGAACAGCTAACCTCACCCGCAAAACCTCCTTAGTTGCCTCTTATACATTGCGAGTCAACGTACTGTTATTCTTTGCTTACTGCACTGACCCCAAGAACACATGGTGACATTTGTTATGGATTCTGATGGTTCCCATGTAAGATGACCTTTTTTTGGTACTAATATTTCAGACTCTTCAACTTCAGCGAGCAGAGGAAGAGAGAGACTCAGCTTTAGTCTACATCCGCAATTTGAAAACATCTCAAGAAGGTAAATTATCTGTTGGTAAAGGTAAAATAAGTTATGAACCAGCTTCATAGCACATGGTTTCCCATAAGCGCTAAACTTCCCAGGTTGACCAGAAACTGCATAACTTGTGTCACCTACCACACCTGCTCAGTTGCAATGGCACCATTCCGGAACCTTCCCAGAGCATGAGGGCTGATACCCTACTTCCTGGTGACCTGGTTGAATCATGGGAGTAATTTTTATTTCAAACCACAAATGAGTGTATTAAAAACAGGTCTGCTGGTCAGCAGGCAAATGACTTGATATTTCACTTCCACCTGCCCCATCGGTACTCATATCTATCTACCTATCTATAAACCTGCAACATGTCAGGGTCGTAGAGGTATCACATTGGATGCATCAACACACAGAGTCCTCCAGCGATTTCTATTTTCAACAATACGGACAAGTGGGGAAAAATCTTTTATCCAGCCCTTGATGTCTATGCTTTATTTCTCCTCTTTCTTCCACTCTCAGCGGCTTCCTAAATTATGCTACAATTTAATTCCACGAATGTGCATCAGAGGACAATGGATGATTGTAAATGTTAGGGACTGCTTTTGAATGAATTAAGAGCCACCACCCTCCCGCCATCAGGATCATCCAAGGGGGATACAATGGGGGGGGGGGCTCTCTGTGTGTAGCATGCAGATCGATGCATTTGGCAGAAGATTGATGTATCTAGTGACAGTAAAATGCGTAAGGTTAGACCTAATCCTTACACCCCTAATCCTTTCTCCTACCAATCAAGTGGTGTTGGTGAAACACTGAGAGCTCTCCCTCCGCTCTCACATTCAGTGCATAGGAGGCAGATTATAGAATGTGGGGCCTTGCAGCGTGTAGCAAGCAAATTGTGGTTTATGCGTCTTTACCGAAATTTCATTTTGTTAAATAATATTATGGTTCGTTCCACAAAATACAACCACATATTCCCGTAATTAACCTATTGGGGAGTAAGTTGTTATGCTCATATTTTCCATTGACCAATGGCATTCTTATGGACCGCCCATGTGGTGCCAGAGCCTGAAAGAAGATAAAGAGTAGCAACACTGTTTACCATCCAAGCATGTAGTTGATCGCCATCTCGAGTCTTAACTTGATCCCATTTCCTGAGTTTACCATCCAAGCATGTAGTTGATCGCCATCTCGAGTCTTAACTTAATCCCATTTCCTGAGTTGTTATCATCACATAATTGGGACAAATATTTCACTGATATTATCACAGGTGCAAGCATTTGAGCTAACACATTATTGCTGATTACATTTGACAACTAAATGATATTATTGCTGCTTACATTTGACAACTAAATGATATTATTTCTGCTTACGTTTGACAACTAAATGATATTGCTGCTTACATTTGACAACTAAATAATATTGCTGCTTACATTTGACAACTAAATATTATTGCTGCTTACATTTGACAACTAAATGATATTATTTCTGCTTACGTTTGACAACTAAATAATATTGCTGCTTACATTTGACAACTAAATGATATTATTGCTGCTTACATTTGACAACTACAGGGTAAATTATATTAAATATATTTATTACAGAAAAATTGCCTTCCAGTGAGATAAAGATAGAAAATTTAAAACTCTACAAATGTGGAATGGAGAGTTTGAGAGATTCAGCTGTCTCTAAGGTAATATTGTTGTTATAGGCTTATTCATTTCTGCACAATTTGTTCTAGAAATGTGATGACATTAAATGGCACATTTAGAACCTTAATACCGCTGTCATTGACGGATCTGGTATCCTTAGTATAAAAAAGGCACAGTATGTTGTGAAAAGAGGATAAATGCAGCAGCTCAACAGCAGAAAGTAGCTATAAATTCACGGCTGGACTAAAAATCATCTACAATGGTGATCCCATGCCCAAACCATCCAAGGACATTTGCAGTCAGAATAGGGCTTACTATTCAACAAAGAACTCGTAGTCAAGGACATAACTCTAATAGAATTTCAAAAGTGGCTGTAACAAATTGTCATCATCATTATGTGATGGACAAACAACAAAAATATAGACAGCCATCATTAGCATTGATACTATTCTTATGGTATAAAGCATTATACTTTCTTGACGCAGTCACAAATTCACTGGGTGGGTATTACATACTATGTCAGATAATAGACTACTAAAAATACTACCTCTGTGGTGAGACACAGAAGAACTTCTGCTCTCCTGTTCTAGAGGGTTTCCTAAATTTAAAAAAAAACACCATTTTGCACAAGTTTTTGATGGAAAACTATACGGTAACAGGCGGGATTAGAATCTGTCCATTCAGCTAATACATCTAAGTAGACTAAGACTGGTTCTATCACCTCTGTGTCTATGTTGTCAGGAGCACAGACCAGGGAACATATCCTGCAAGACTGCATTAGACTAAACCTTATAAGTGAGTAGCACTGGACAACATAGACAGATATCCAGAGAACTGTATGGGAACACTGGACAACACAGACAGATATCCAGAGAACTATATGGGAACACTGAGATGCTTTCAAATACAGCAACATTTATTAAGAAAACTGGACTTGCTGTGTAGACAAGTTAAACTTCAAATGAGAAGAAGAAGCTAAGGTATATGGATTTCTGAATTCAGAAAAAATGTTTACTAAAGTTTCAAGGTAAACTTGTGTCAGCTGATTTGTCGTCTACTAGAGGTTTACTGTTGCATGATGGTTCGACTGATATGTCACTGAGGAGAGCTTCAAAGCTTCTGCATGCGAACTCAAAACATACATTTTTGCAATATTAGTTATTGAACTATCGTAAGGGCCCGGAGATGACATGCACACCAGAGTGCACCGGCCGGCATTCCATAGCTGGTCGAGCATCAGGGTCAATGAACCACAGCTGGCCAAGACCCTCAGTACACTTCCGGCCTGGAAACAGCAGTGCAGCAACCCTGCTGTAGCCTGGCCAAGTACTAGGGATCGAAGACACAGGAATGCCAACCCATCCCAAATAAATGCTGGCTGAAGACGGATGTGTCAGGTCGAAAGGCGCAGATAATGCAGCTTGCTGTAAAACATGACACAACGCAGTTTACCCTCATACGTCCTTCTCAGGACGGTCAGCAGAATGTTTTCAGAGGGTCCGCCGCAAAGTGTACGACGAAGAAAAACTATTGTAATGCACAAGTCAATACATTTCCATCTCTACAAGATAATAGCCTCAGGGGAAGTAATCCCCTAGTCTGTTCCGATGAAATAGAGTGTCCAGACATTCTAGGTAGGAGGGGATGAAATTCAAAATCATCACATATTGTGTGAGCGCTCTGTTGTTGATACTTTTAGTTATCTAAAAGAAACTGTGCACATATAGGTGGATCTCTGAACTATTTGTTCTAAAAATTGATCCAAATGAATATTTCAGTATTATTGATGATATATTTATTTTTTAAACGCAGGAGAGTGTATTAGCACTGCTTTCTCCACTTGTTGAAGAGTTCCATAGACAGAAGGTGTACTTAGACCATCTGATGACAGTCACTTTAATGAGGGCACCATGGATTCTGGATGAAGTGGATAAACTAGAAATTTCGAACTGCGAACAATCAGTTTTAAGAATTGATGATGATGAAGAAGGAAGTTGATGATAGGTGGCGCCACAGCACAGATGTTGATAATTTTTTGAATATGAATATCAATTTTGAAAGTTATTAATTCATCTTGTGTTCAGACTATTGGAGCTGTGAACTCATTACCTGTGGTAGCACTGTGTTTTTGATAACTAACATTCTCATAGATAAAAGACAGCTGCTTATACGATACACCTGCATAGACTATATAAAATGGTCCAATCCCATATCATGTGCTCGACATAGCTCACAGTTTTTTATGTCATCTCCGATTGCATATTTTAGTAGTTTGTGATGTCACTCTGCTGGTTCATTTCTATTTGCGAAATAACTGCCATATCGATGCCATCCACTGATAAGGAAACAACACAGCATCTGTCTCCCTTGAGACACAAATGTATAGAGTTTAGGAGGGTTTTTTTTAACCCTACCCCTACCACCCCACCTGCTAAACTCTATACATCTATACTTAAAAGACCTTTTTTGGTGTGTGTGGTTTTTAGTCTCAATTGGTTGGCATCTATGTTATCTTGATATTTTCTATTTACTTTTAACTGGTTATTTGTTATGTTGATATTTCTCATTGATTTATAACAGGTTATTTATCTTGAACTTTTCCTTTGACCTATAACTCATTATTTGTTACCTTGATGTTTCCCATTGATATAAATGGTTATTTGTTACCTTGATGTTTCCCATTGATATAAATGGTTATTTGTTACCTTGATGTTTCCCATTGATATAAATGGTTATTTGTTACCTTGATGTTTCCCATTGATATAGCTGATTATTTGTTACCTTGATGTTTCCCATTGATATAAATGGTTATTTATTACCTTGATGTTTCCCATTGATATAACTGATTATTTGTTACCTTGATGTTTCCCATTGATATAACTGATTATTTGTTACCTTGATGTTTCCCATTGATATAAATGGTTATTTGTTATCTTGATATTTCTCATTGACTTATAACTGGTTATTCTACCAGCACTTGATATTTTATATTCACTTCTAACTGGTTATTTGTTATCTTGATATTTCTCATTGACCTATAAGTTGTTATTTGTTATATTGATTTTTCTCCTTGACTTATAACTGGTTATTTTACCAGCAATTAATATTTCTCATTAACTTTTAACTGGTTATTTGCTATCTTGATATTTCTAATTGACTTAAATTGGTTACTTATCTTGATATTTTTCTTTGACCTATACATGATTATTTGTTATTTTGATATTTCCCATTGACTTATAACTGGTTATTTGTTATCTTAATATTTCTTATTGATTTATAACTGGTTATTTTACCAGCACATTCTTGAAGGATATATGCAGTTTGTTATGCTTGACAATGGTCACTGTACTGGGTCACAAATTAGAAAATTTATGTACTTATAACTGAATAGTGTAAAGTCTTTTTTGTTTTATTTTGAGATGAAAATAATGACATGCTCTTGCCTGTTGAACATATGGTAGTCATTATTTTGTTTATTCTTTAACCATTTTGTGCCTCTGTATTATAACTTTACTTTGTTGATAAATAGTTGATACACCCAGTTATGGGATTTTTTAAAAATCAACTCTCTTATTTCTTGGTGAGACCGAATCCATTCCAGTTTGATTTTTCCTTTTTTGATATCATATTCTGGAGATTATCTTGTTTCTTCTTCTTCAGAGTTCATTCTCAAACTCCCATTGGACTTCTCTTATAGCAGGATAATTGTCCTACTATATTTCCAGCAGGATACAGTCCAGAGAATGGAACTGCACTGTGTTGCTGTTTTATTTGCGCTAATGGCCCAGCACATCCGTCTTCGGCTGTATTACCTTGTTTAATCTGGTATATTTAGGATTAGTGTTTCTATTGCTGATTTTTCTGCCTGTGTTGTTATGAGACCGAAAATGGAGCAAAGAATAGCAACACTGTTTACCTTCCATGTATGTCATAAGAGACTGCTAAGGGGGTTATGTGACGGAGTTGGCTGTCCCATCCCATATAGGGTCAAAGTGACTTAGACGCCATGCTGAAGTCAGATGTGTCAGGCAAAAAGGTGTAGATATTGCAGCTAAGCTGTAAACCATGACACAGTGCATTCTGTTCTCCAGACTGCATTCAGATAATCTGCAGGAGTTTGAGAATGAATGTGGAAGAAGAATTATCTCTCTGTCTCATGTTTCACTGCTTACCCTTTCAGAAAAAAAATTTCTTTGAGTCTTTCATGCTTGTTACCAGTAAACAAATAGTCCCATATTTAATGGTGTTAATTTATATATTTAATGGTGTTAACTTATTAATTTAAAAAAAATTATTTACACAGATTTTATATTTAATTGAATATACATTGATATTCACTTTTAAAATGTATTGCGTTGTTATTTGTTGCTGTTATTTTTTATGCCTGATAGTTTTGGTGATGTTATTGCTACAATTAGGGTCATAGTTACGTCTTCTCTAAGTTGGTTTCATTTGTGGCCCTCGGCAATGTAAGACATATTGAATAAAGGGTGCTCACGCCTTCTAAAATGACTGATTTAACTATTCCCCTGATTTTCATTGGCTGTCACACAATGTATAATCATAGTGACCAATGATAAATCATGGGAATAGTTACATGAGACATTAAGAAGGCTTGATTTTTCAATAGTCAGATCTTATATTGTAGAAGGCCATGTTTGATATAAAAAAGGTTTTTTTCCTCAATTGTGTGGACAATTAGATCCTTTTCAGGGGATTTTAATTTAACTTTTTTTTTTAATAAGAAAACCATTATGGGGGAGCCCGTGGATTGCTCCATAGTACAGTGGTAAATATCATGATCTAATTTCCTAAGGGTTTGGGGTTTAAACCTTATCTGTGGGCTTGTTTGCAATGTTGTCGTTGCAGTTTGTGCTGCTACTGCCATTGGTGTTGTTGCTGTTATTATTTTGTTATATTATATAGTGGATGTGTGTCTACTACATGTCCAGCAGGTAATATAATGAGCTACAAGGACCCGTTAAAGGCATCTGAAAGCATTTGGACTAGACCCAGCTGAAGATGGGTGTGTCAGGCCATTGGTGCAAATAAAACGGTGACAAACGCATTTCCATTCTCTGGATTACATCCTGTTGGAAATCTATAAGGATGATTGTCTTGTTGCAAAAGAGATCCAACAGGAGTTTGAGAATGAACGCTGAAGAAGAAGAGAGCTGCGTGACACTCTACATTCAAGAAAGGTACAACATCTTGTGAAAAGAGTAGAAATGCAGCAGCTCAACAATGGAGAGTAACTATAGAAAGTAACGGGTAGACCAAAAACCATCCCCTGTCCAAACTGTCCAAGGACATTTGCGGCCATAATAACCATTAACAACTCATAATCAAGTAAATAACTCTAATTGAATTTCAAAAGTAGATATAATAAATGGTCATCATCATGTGATAGATATCACAAACAAAAATATTATATATATGAGGGCTGCAGAAGTGTAGTTTTTGTTTGGTTTTAGCGTTCATTCTCAAACTCCCACAAGGCCCATCTTGTATGTTGTAGATAATGGTTCTACAACATACCCAGCGCGATTGAGTTTAGAGAATGAAGATGCGTTGTGTTGCTGTTTTATTTACATCAATGGTCTGACACATCCGTCTTCTGCGGAATGAAAGTTTCAAGGATCCAACTAAAAACATCTGACTGTAAAGGTAAATAACTGTTACAATATTGAACACAAAAATGACAAAGATATTTGAATCTAAATGGTGTGTTGTAAAAAAACCTACACCTTGTAATATATTGTTAAACCTTTTAGTTTTAACACATACTTAGAATGAATTAATACCTGTTTGTTACTGACCGAATGTAGGGATAAGTATAGTGACACTTACCTGCCATACATAAGCGGAGACTAAGGAGGTATTGGGGTTGGAGTTGGCTGTCCCATCCGTATAGGGTCAAAGTTATCCAGAAGCCATGCTGAAGTCAGATGTGTCAGGCTGAAAGCTGAATATATCTCAGCCAAGCTGTAAACCATGATGCAACACATTCTGTACTCTGGACTACATCCTGCTAATCTGTAGGAGTTTGAGAACTAACATAGAAGAATAACAAATTAATTAACACTGACTGCCACTACAATCATTAAAATAGGTACCAAATGAAAAAGATGAAGACCAAGAGAAACTCTTAGCAGAGCAATCATCAAAGAAGGTATGACTATGGGTCTCAACACCATGCAAGAATTACACATAGCAGCATCACATTGCTCAAACTGGAATGCACTCGTTTTTAATAATAATACTGAGAGCCATAACTTGTTATGGTTGTAGGGTGCCACTCTGGAGACATCAGCACAAAAAGATCCCTCAGACTATTCCTTGATGTTATTAAATCAGTATTTTCTTTCCACCTCTTCTCCTTCCATGCTTGACTGTTTCTTGCAAAAATTTTTTAGAAAGGCAATCATGTCTCGTTACATGTCCAAATCAAACAAGTTTACGCTGTTTCACCACTGCCAAAAGTGGTTCTTGATAACCTGCAAGTTTGTTTATTTGCTGCCAGACAAATGTATTTCCTTTGTGTTGTATATAACTCATTCTTAAAAAACGTCTGTAGCAATTGTTTTCAAAAGCCTGAATCTTTATTTCTGTGTCTGCAGTGAGTGCGCAACTTTCACATCCGTATAAAATTATACTTCGTACTAGCAACCTGAATAGATAGTGGTTTTTACCCTATGCATAAATATTCAAAACATAAATAGAAAGCTTTCTTGTTAATCAGCCCACTTTTATCTATACTAGAGGTTCTTATCATGGGTCATATGCCCCCAAGGGGCCACAGCATTTTGCTTGGAGGGGGGGGGAGGATGAAGAAGAAATTGTGGTCACCAGTCCTTCTATGGTGGGCACTGGCATTTTTGATGATAAGATATCTATGTTCTTTCAGCACCGAATACTGTACATAGGGCAGAAACCAGAGCTCTCCAGTTTGAGTGATGTGATGCTAACGTGTGTAGTAAAATATAAACTACTAATAACCATAGAAGAAAGTTCACAGATTTTTTTTAAGGCTCCAGTGAGGCCCAGAAGGAGTTTTGTTCTGAAAGAGACCATGGAAAAAATGATTGAATGGTCACTTCTTTCAAATTTTCTCTCTATTTCTGTACAATTTTTGGTCAAGTCTTTCTTCTTCTTCAGCATTCATTCTCAAACTTCCGCAGGATCTCTCTTTGTAGCAAGACAATGTTCCAGCAGAATGTAGTCCAGAGAATGGAAATGCATTGTGTTGCCGTTTTATTTGCGCCAATGGTCCGACACATCCGTCTTCTATGGTTTTGGTTAAGTAAAATGTACCTCTTAGGGAGTCCGCAGTCTTTAGTCCAATTTGGTTATATTGAAACTTTACAACCATACAAAAATAGTGGAGGTCACAGATTTGGTAATCCAGCCACCATGGCCTCCTAAGTTTTTCTATCAGCTTTTCTATATTAATGTTTTCAAGTGTTCACAATCTTAACACAATTAACGTGACATGAGATATAATTTTCGACCTCATTATCTGTAAATATTATCTAACAGGGGAAAGTCCTCGAGTCACAGTTAACACTATATCACACGATGAAGATTTTTTTAAAAATACATTGATTTAACTGGTCATATCTTGTTAATTTTTGTGTTCACAATTTTAACAGTTATTTCCCTTCAAAGCACGATATTTGTCCTTGAAACTTTCAAGATGATAATATTATTTCTTTGATATTCTGCATATATTGAAATTTGTAAAAACAATTTTTTCCCAAAAATTGTGTAAAGAAAAACAAAATTTGCATTTTTACAAGGTATATTTTTCTTATTTAGTTAGACTTAATGTTGATTGCGGATATGCTGGGCCATAAGGCGAAAAATGGCAAAGCATCGATGTGGACACAGCATCACAATGTACTTGACACTCCCCGGTGGAAATTACACAAACTCTCGTGTTGATTATTAGAGAGAAAATGCAGAAGTAATTTGAGTTAAGTTTGTTCTTTTCTCTTTCTTAGGCTTCTTCTGTGTTTGTTCTCAAACTCCTACAGATTTGCAGGATGTAGTCCGGAGAATGGAATGTATTGTGTCGTGGTTTACAGCTAGCTACAATATCCGCGTCTTTAAGCCTGACACATCCAACTTCAGCAAGGATTCTGTGTCACTTTGACCCTATATGGGACAGCCAACGCCATCCCAAAAACTTCTTGGTTGTCCCTTACAGCATGCAAAGTAAACAGTGTTGCTATTCTTTGCTCCACTTTCAGGCCTGGCAACACATTGGGAAATTAGAATATAAAATTAAATATTCAGTATGAATATTGCCTCCTACAGTATGAATATTGCCTCCTATATGTATATTCAAATTGAGTAAAAATACATTCCTTTCCCTCTAACAAAAATCACATTTTAGAGAAAAGGGTACCACACCCATATAACAACATTAATATGCAATGTTTCATTATTTAAAAAAACACATTATGCATAGGGGCCTATCTGAAGCTTCTTCTTCGGGGTTCATTTGAGAATTGGATCCCATTGGATCTCTCTTGTACCATGAATATTGTTCTACTAGATTTCCAGGAGTATGTAGCCCAGAGAATGGAAATGTGTGGTTTTTTTATTTGTACAAATGGTCTGATACCTCCATCTTCGGTATGCCCTGAACCTATTAGGCCCTACATTTCAAAGACGAGTCTGTCTGATATGGTCACTAGTTTTACATCTAGTACGAGTCGACAGAGGAAGGTGCCAAAATGTCTCGAGAAGTCAGGCCAGACACCGGCAATGTTCCGTAGTCCCCCTCTAATTTCTTACATAAGCAATACAAATCTTAAGGGTATCTTGGCCCACTGACGTCTCGAGTTACAATCATCTCAAACCTGATGTCTCGAGTCACAATCGTCTCAAACCTAATGTCTCGAGACACTCGTCTCAAACCTGATGTCTCGAGTCACAATCGTCTCAAACCTGATGTCTCGAGTCACAATCGTCTCAAACCTAATGTCTCGAGACACTAGTCTCAAACCTGAGGTATTGAGCCGTAATCGTCTCAAACCTGACGTCTCTAGTAATCTTAGCCTGTATTCTCATTAGGTTTATTATGTGATCGTGGACAGTGACGTTCTTTACTCGACGTGTGTTATGATGTGCTCTATACAAAGATCTTTTGGTCGAAACATCGGTTTGTGCTTTTTTTCAATAGCAGAGATATTGAGGTTGGGTAGCCAATCACACATCATCCTTAGTCACATTGCAATATACATTGCAGGTGGCAGTGGTATTATTCTTTGCTCCCTTTTATGATTCCGTGTACACTGATGATGATGGTATTTTGCGTTTGTACAGGTATTATTTGTTTAGAAAGACAGATAATGGAGGGCAGAGCACCTGGGAGGAGGAAGAAAGGCAGCCCAAGAAGACGATGGACTGACGACATTAAAGATAACATGAATACATCGTTGGAAAATGCCGCTTCGCTCAAGACAGAGAAGGGTTCAGGGGGTTCATTGGGAAAACAAAGTTCTGAAGAGAATATGTCACATGACCCACAGGTTGTCATGAAACAGATCAGCGTAACATGTCAAATGGACTATGGGCTGTGTGCGTCCCGTGTTTAGTTTCTTAGTATTTCGTTCGCTGGAAATGTACTTATATCTCTTAAGTTTTATAGGCATATATAAATTTGACTGCTTTGTAACGCATACAGAGGTCCGGGAGTTTTTCTTCCACTGTTGTTTCTCAGGGCCAGTGTATTTGCCTTTGAATTTCATATTCCGGACATTCCTGAAGGTTAGGCCCTATGCTCTGCTGTCTGAGGTGCCTGCCCACAAGTACATATGGTCGTGTTACCAACTTAAAATTTGAGGCGCAGAATGGCAACTTGTTCTGTGTTCATAATTTGGCAGCCATCATGTGTTGAATGGCTTGACGAAATCGCATCTTTTACTGGAGATGCGGTTAGTCAAGTACGGAAGAACGCGTGTTCAATAGTTGCTAGGCGATTTGGTGCCGTTGAACGGACTGGTTCAATTCCCGTTAGTCTCATCATCATCATCATCAAGTGCCGTCTCCGCAACGAAGGTTGGCTGCAACGTATCTCCAACATCTCCTGTCTCTTGTCTTGGTGGTGCACTCTGCTAGACTGTAACCTGTCCATCGTGTAATGTTACTCTCCCACTTGTATCTCTGCCTACCTCTTGCTCGCTTCCCTTTGACTTTACCCTCAAGTAAGGTCTTCAATAGGGTGTCATGTCTTTTAATGTGTCCAAAGTATTTTATTTGCCTGATCTTTATTTCTCTTAGTAGTTCTTTCTTCATATTAAGTGTTTTTAGCACCTCTTTATTTGTTTTCTTCTCTTTCCATGATGTTCTCCCTATTCTTCTATATACCCACATCTCAAAGGCATCAATTTTGTCTTCTAATTGTTTATTTAGTGTCCATGTTTCTGAGCCATACATTAATATGGAATAGATGTAGCATTTTATAATTCTCATTTTTAACTTGTTTATAATTTGTTTATATATTAATAATTTCCTCATGTCATTGAAGGTACTTTTAGCCATTCCTATTCTCCTTTTAACTTCTGTTTCACATCTGCCATCATTTGTGACTATGTGTCCAAGATATTGATACTGTTTTACCCGTTAGTCTCAAGAACTGTTAAATGTCTGCCGTTATAAATGTCTATCAATTAGGCTACTGCAAAATTACAGAGTGGCGCCACATCATCGAAATGGAAAACCCTAGTTTCTGCGTTACACACATGATTACTGAAAGAAGATGGATAGTTCTGATGAAAGACAACGTTTAAATGTCCTCACCTGAGGTGCGAAGTCTAAAGTTCAAAGTTCACAGTGTGTGTATATTTATTCATGGAAAGTCAAGGTCGTGTCAAGAAGTAACAACAAAATCCCGGTATATATAACAAAGATAATATTGCCGGTCTCAGTCGTCTGCTTGGTGCTTGGCATTTTGAAATTTTACATACACTTTATTTGTACTTGCCATGGCTATTTCTCAAGTTGTTACAAGCGCACTAGAATTTGTGAGCAGCAACCCGCTGTTGGTTATTCTAGGATTAGTGTTACAAGTTGGTGTTTATTTTGTCTACTCAATTTTCAATGGCCGGCAAAAAGGCGAGAACCCATTTCAAAACGATAGAAGAAGACCACCAGAACCATTTGTACATGATACGAAGACTCGTGAAGCCGTTATAAAAGAAAGTAAGTACGATTTAAAATAAATACAAACTGGTTTTTTAATTAAGGAAATGTGTTAAGAATTTAACGTGTAATGGTGAATAGCGAACTGCAACGGTAAATTAATATTATTATTATTGTATTTGTCTTCTTCTGCGTTTGTTCTTAAACTGATTAGCAGGATGTAGTCCGGAGAACGGATTGCGTTTTGTCATGGTTTACACCATTGCTGCGATATCTGCGCCTTTCGACCTGACACACCCGACTTCAACATGGCTTTGGGATGACCCTATATATGGGATTCGACAGCCAACTCCATCCCATAACCTCCTTAGTCGCCTTTTACGACATGCGTGGAAGGTAATTCTGTTTTGTGTTAATTGTGTTTGTGAATAGTGTTGCTATTCTTTGCTCCCCTTTCGGGCCACGGCTTTATTATTTTAATCATTAATTAAGTAATATGGCATTGATAATCATTCATCAATGCCATATGCTTACTTAGTTAATGATTAAAATAATACAAGAAATATATGTTAGGTTCTTTGCCAAAGTCAGAAACACCTGCTAGATCTTCCTTGTTGGCAGGACAGTGACCCTACTACTAGATTTTCATCTAGATGTAATCCAAGGAACGGAGATGAGTTGTGTCCTTCATTTACTTGTACCATGACGCATCCAACGGTGGAAGAATAATAATCATTAATATCCTTTATCTATCCTATCCCGTTCCACTTCATTATTAATATTAGATTGAGATATCATATAGGCCCTTGCTCCTCCTCCTGCGCCTACCGCAACCACCACTAACTAAGCTTACTACTAATCCCCTGCCTACTGATCCTACAACTACCGCCACTACTATCACCAACACTAAGTTTACTCTTACTAGTGCTGCAGCTTCAAGAACTATTGCAACTACTATGACTTCTGTTGGGCCTTCCTGTTTGTTGCAAATAAAATTTATGGTAGCAGTTGCCATTGAGCAAATTATTCCAAACCAGTTATTTGTCTCTGAACCCATGTAAATTTACCTGTTTTTACCATAGTTGCCAATCCATTTTTTTTTTAAATCACTAAAATGACAACAACAGTGATACAGTGTTCCCCTCTTCTTATGACATAACAATAATTTTTATTTTTAATAATCTTAGTGTGCAGTTTAGGGGATCTCCCTAACATAGTGTTTAAGCCAAACACTTTGTGCTCAAGAGGTCATGAGTTGAATTCCTCTTGTGAAGCTTGTTTACAAAGTGGATTGTTTTAGAGATCTCTAGGGAAAAGACCTACTGCTTTAAACTACATAGCTTTGTGGCATACCGGTTCATTGAGAAGGAAGAAGTACATATGGTATGGTAACTCGAGTACAATGAAGCAAATCCTCTACACCTTTTCAGCCTTTTTTTCCTCTCAACTATTGAGACCTCTTTCAATGTTGTTGTTTTATCGGAACATGATATTCTCATAATCCTTCTGTAAAACAAGATCTTGTTGACTTCCTTTACTTTAACTTTGATAATAAGAAAATTAAGAGAGATTTTAAACATTAAAGTAAATTTAAAAAATTGAAGTTAGTCTTCTCCTATCTGACAAAACAAAACTAATTTTCAAATTTTAGGATTGCAGTAAAATAAGTAGACAATGTTAAAGTCAGATGCGTTGGGTCATTGCCGCAAATAAAATGGTGCCACAATGTATCACTGTTCTTTGGACTACATTCTACTGGAAATCTTGTAGGACTACTTTTTTCAAGAGAGATCCAGTGGGAGTTTGACAATGAAAGCTAACTAAATAAATAGTTTCAGTTGATGTGATATTCCTCATACACAAGTGAAATGTCCAACAGAAAGAGCATACAACATGAGAATGGAAACAGCAAGAAGTAAAGGAAGACCAAGAAGAAGGTGGATTGAAAGAGTTACCAATGTTCTGAGGCGTCACAATATTACTGCATATCAAGTGACCAAATGTACCATAGCCTGAAAACCAACCAATTGTAATTCAATCCTGCGATGCCTTGCAGCAAAAGCACAGGAAAGACAATAGACAGAGATGTGAAAATGAGCATGGCATATAATAAAAGTTCATTAGGTTTTGGTGTTTATCCTGAGGAGAAGTCCAATCTTGGCTAGGAAATCCAATCTTGGCTAGGAAAAACTTGTTGCACCGTGAACGGGAATGAACAAGGTCTTAAGAAAAGAGAAACTTGTTTGACTTATCATTTTATTTTTGTTTCTTAAATCATCTGCAGTACTCTACTCTTATCAAAGTTTTTAATACTGGCATTGATCTTACCATGTCAGGCTGGATGGTCAAGAGCTATGGTGTCCCAAGAGCAGGGTACATTTAGCTGACCACAACTGCACATCATAGTGTAAGTCCTGCGATTCATCTAACTATCCACTTTTCAGTTATGCCATATTATATTCATGTATGCATTCCTTCCGGGTTTAAGCCAGCCAAAGTAGCCACCCTATGATTCAAGTCAGCCAAAGTAGTTACCCTGTGATTCAAGTCAGCCAAAGTAGTTACCCTGTGATTCAAGTCAGCCAAAGTAGTTACCCTTTGATTCAAGCCAGCCAAAGTAGTCATCCTGTGATTCATCTAACTATACTCTTTCCAGTTATGCCATATTATATTCTCATGTCAAGTGACATATTCTTTCCAAATCGTTGTCTTCGTCGTGGATACTCTGAATGCCTCTCTGTTATGGCCAAGCAGGCCTGCATTGGCCAGAGACATGTGCATACATTCTTCGATGTTGCTGGTTCATCGTCTTCTTGGTTTTCCTCTTTTTCTCTCACCTGGCACTCTACCCTCAGCCTTGTGATACCCTCATGTCGCTCTAAGTGTCCAAAATACTGTAGCTTCCTTCTTATAATGGTATTTAGAAGCCACCCTTCATTTAGTTTCCGTAATTTCAAAGTTATATTAATGTATCTTTTCCTGCAGGATTCAAACCAGCCAAAGTTCCAGATAATCTGGATGTCATTATCATTGGAAGTGGAGCTGGAGGTCTGTCTGCAGCAGTGCTTCTATCGAGGGTTGGTAAAAAGGTCCTTGTTCTTGAACAACATGATCAAGCTGGTGGGTGCTGCCACTCATTTATTGAAAAAGGTTTTGAATTTGACACAGGTATGTATCCTAATCTTGACACAGCTGTAATAAATGTACTTCTAAATGTCTGTCTTGTTTTACAATTAATCAGTTGCTTATTCCATCCAGGACGTAGCCATCAACCCAGCAGTTTTTTGGCTGTAGTCATTTTCTTGACAATATAAGTACATTCAGTAGTTTTCCATTGCTTTCTTAACGTTTCAAATACACAATTGCTTGTGGCATCATTCCAACCCGGTACCTTGGGTCACAGACTTGCTCTATAACGCGTGGAGCAGGACATTTTACAATTTCAAAAGCAATATATGTTCTTCACCATTCTTTAGTCACCATTGTGTTGCCTGGCTTGAAAAGGAAGCAAAGAATAGCCACACAGTTACTTGATATGCATGTCATAAGAGGTTACTAAATAGGTTTTGGGATGGAATTGCCTGTCCTATGCCACAATGGATAAAAATGATTCAGAAGTCATATGGAAGTCAGATGTGTCAGGCTAAAATGTGCAGATATCACAGTCAATCTGTAAGCATTGATGAAACCATTCTGTTCTCTGTACTACATCTTGCTAATCTGCAGGAGTTTGAGAGAGCACAAGAAGAAGACTATTTATGTTGATGTAAATTTTCTAGATATAAAAACATTGAATAGGTCATCATCATCTATGTGATGTGTCCGTTACAGAATATTGTCCTCACTTTTCCCTCCATGATTAATCTTTCTAAACCATTTGTGTATTTGTATATGTCCAAAATATGTTAGCTTGTATTTTTGATAGTTTTGAAAAACCAGTCTTCTTCTTTGTTCAGGTCTTTACGGACATCTGCATTTGGTTCATCTTTCTGTCCATGATATTCTTAGGAATTTTCCATAACATTTCATTTCAAATGTTGATATTTTCCATTGCGAATATAATTACCCACGTCTTTGAATCATATGTTGCCACTGGGAAAATATAGCTTCTTAATAGTTTTTGTTTTTATGTTTGTGTCTTGTCATTGATTTGTTCATCTGTGATGTTTTTTTGTAGGGACATTACTAATTTCTTTCTGATCTCTGATGAACAATCTCCCGTGGTTTAAAATAAATTGAAGATGATTGACTCGAGATATTCAAAGTTGCAGAAATTTTTTAGTTGTTCTTTGTCAATAACTATTGTAGGTATGAGTTCATTTCTGTTGATATGCATTATTTGGTCCTTTATTTTGCATTGTGGAATAGATTTTGTGCCTTATTACAACTGACATAATCATGTGTTATAAACCTGTGGGGATTCTTGATATTAGGGTGGTGTCATCTGCATGCCTAATTTCTAGAATCTCTTCATGTCCTCCAACATTAAGATGTTGAAACTGTGCATAATGTGGGTCTCATACACTTTGCATGCTGTTTTCTCTGTATATGTTCAACAGGTGTGGTGAAAGGTAATGTGTGTTCTTAACACTACACTCTCAAGTTATAGACACTACACTCCTATGTTTATAGACACTACACTCCCATGTTTATAGACACTACACTCCCATGTTTATAGATACTACACTCCCATGTTATAGACACTGCACTCTATGTTCTAAACTCTACACTCTCTCATGGAACAAGATTCTTATGGCCCAAATACAATTTTCTGTTTACAGGTATCCATTACATTGGGGATGTACAGGAAGGTACACTTTCTCGTGTGCTCTTTGACCAGCTGACCGGTGGCCAACTCAGATGGGCAAAACTGGATGATGTATTTGATACTGTGAGTTACGTCTGTCTTCGCTGTTTGAAATTTCAGGTACATTCTTCCTCCTCAGAGACTGCCACCCAGGGAAATGTTGTGGTCTGTAAAATCCAAGGGCACAGTACGTGATTAACCGTCACTGCGTAATGTCGATACAAATACACTGCCTGGTGACAGATAGGAAGACTGTTACAGGCTAAGGAAGCCCACCCAAATTAAAGGCAAGCTGGAATTATGTGCTGAACCTTCAGAGATGCAAATAACGAAGCTATGCTGTAAACCAACAACCAAGCACAACATACTTCACACTACCCGTCAGAAATTACTCAATTTTTTGGGTTAGTTATTGGAGAGCGAATGCAGAAGAAGAAGAATAAGAAGATATATTCTTCTGTTAAATTCTTCTGTATTCATTCTTAAACTCCTGCAGATTACCAGGATGTAGTCCAGAGAACAGAATGTGTTGTGTCATGGTTTAAAGTTAACTTCAATATTTGCACCTTTCTGCCTATCTAATGTCTATTGTCTTTCTCCAAATGGTTTGTTATCTACTCTAGCCATTAAGTGTAGGGTGATTGGAGCTCGAGCTTGTGTTCCAAGGCCAGATGTGTTGCCTCGGCTGTGCTGTGACCGTGTTTGTTCAAGATGTTCCTGACATTTTATATCCATCTTTTTTTTTGTAGTCTTCCTCTGGCTTTGTACCCAGAGCTCATTTCGTTATATGCCTGTACGGGCAACTTGTCGTGATGCATTCTCATAATGTGTCCAAACCACTTGATCTGCTACCTTTCCATGTATTTTGTGCAAGGGGCTATACCTAGTCTTTTCCAGATGTCTTCATTTTATAATCTGACAGTGTTGGTAGGAATATACTGTACATAATTTGTCTTTTAACTTCCATCTCGATCTTGGAATGAAGAAGTAGCATTGACAGTTGTCTGTATTTACTGCATTTACCATTTGATATCTCGTCTCTCTATCAAAGCTTCCATTTTCTGTGAAAACACTACCGAAATATTTGAACTCTGTCTCCAAGAATAGATAATTACAATTGTAAATTACATAATTTTGCCCTTCTATATTTCTGGCAGGTTGCAGTAGGAGAACCTTCCAATGCAAAGCGTTTTCCAATGAAGGGTGGATCAGGTTATTACCAGAATCTAATCGACCAGTTTCCCAATGATAAAGCTGCAATACTTGCATACAGGGATCTTATTAAGGTAATATGATTTTATTCTCTAATGTTGCTATTCTTTACTCACCTTTCAGGCCTCACACAACACAGGTGAGATACAGATCTGATTGTTAATAGGCTAATCCTGATTGTTAATAAGACTAGACTACAGAACTGATTGTTAATAAGACTGGACACAGATCTGTTTTTTAATGTTAATAAAACTTGAACACAGATCTGATTGTTAATGTTAATAAGACTGGACACAGATCTGATTGTTAATAAGATAGATAACAGATCTGATATTCAAACCTCACACCTAACTTCCTTTATCACTTTCTTCAACATGCATGACAGGTGGAAGTGTTACTATTCTTTGCTCATCTTCTTGGCTTCCGACACAAATGTGCAACAAAGTTAATAAACATCTTAAATGGCAATGAAAATATTTAAAACATTGAAATATACGAGATGAAAATATTTAAAACATTGAAATATGCAAGATGGAAATATTTAAAACATTGAAATATGCGAGATGGAAATATTTAAAACATTGAAATATGCGAGATGGAAATGAAAATATTGAAATATATGAGATGGAAATATTTAAAATATTGAAATATGCGAGATGGAAATATTTAAAACATTGAAATATGCGAGATGGAAATGAAAATATTGAAATATATGAGATGGAAATATTTAAAATATTGAAATATGCAAGATGGAAATATTTAAAACATTGAAATATTCGAGATGGAAATGAAAATATTTAAAATATTGAAATATGCTAGATGAAAATATTTAAAACATTGAAATATGCGAGATGGAAATATTTAAAATATTGAAATATGCGAGATGGAAATATTTAAAACATTGAAATATGCGAGATGGAAATGAAAATATTTAAAATATTGAAATATGCGAGATGAAAATATTTAAGACATTGAAATATGCGAGATGAAAATATTTAAAACATTGAAATATGCGAGATGAAAATATTTAAAACATTGAAATATGCGAGATGGAAATATTGAAACAGATAGAAATGAAAATATTTAAAACATTGAAATATGCGAGATGAAAATATTTGAAACATTGAAACAGATAGAAATGAAAATATTTAAAACATTGATAATTCTGAAATTTATTCCTGCAAAGCATTAAAATGTTCTTATGAATTCAATACCATTTTTTATTATTTCCCAGGATGCTTCTAAGTCTTTCTTTGGCGTGATCCTTCTAAAAATTGTACCTCTTAGGATAGTAAGTTTGCTGGTGAAATCAGGATTGTATCGACTGGCAATAGCATGCTACAGGAAAGGGTATGCTTTCAAAACCTTACAGGAAGTTCTTGATGGGCTGACGAATAATAAGGAACTGAAACTAGTTCTGTCATACATCTGTGGAGACTATGGTGATTATCACACACCTTGTTTTGTCATTCCTGTTTCATAATTCCATTTGTTTTCAATCATAATTAATTTCATTCTCATTTCTTATTTTTTTTTTAAATTTGCGTCTCTATGATAGTTACATGAGGTATTTGTGTACAAATTCATAGTTACCTTGAATTCTTGTGTTGTTAAATGTCTGCAGTCTAGTCTTTGTGATTTTATATTTATTGTCTGTTCTATGCTGCCTGCATGCATTCATCTTGAGAAAGACCTTATTGTTGAAACCTTGATTTAGTCTGTTTTACTTTCATCTATATTTGTTCATGTCCATTAGTCTGATAATCTGTTTGTGAATGGTAAACTTATTATGAATTGATGATCATATAAGGATCTCTTGATGAGCTAATGAACAACAAGGAACATTGATGTTATCAATCCAGGATTTTCTTCGTCCGCCTCGTTCTTCCTCCCTCCACCCTCTATTGTTCCGTGCAAAATAGTTTTAGAAAGTAAGTTGTCTTGTTACATGTCCAAACCAAACAAGTTTACATCATTTCACCACTACCAAAAGAGGTTCTTGATATTCTGCAAGTTTCTTTATTTGCTGCCTGACGAATATATTTGCCTTGTGTTCTATATGACTAATTCTTAATAAATGCCTCTAGCACTTGTTTGCAAAAGAATTTATCCTTCTTTCTTTGTCTGCATTGAGTGTCCAGCTTTCACATCTGTACATAATTATACTTAGCACTATCGATCTGAATAGATTGATCGTTACTGTAATACTGATCTTACTTTATCAAATCATATACAACTTTGACATAACAATCATCACTGTCTCAAGTCTTAATTTAATCTCATTTCCCGAATTGCCATCATCACATATTTGAAACCTGAGATATTTGAAGGTGGTAACTTCTTCAAGTTTGTGACCATTGAACCGGATGTTCGTGGGATCTTGCTTGATATCACTGGCAACCTATATATTGCTTTTGTCAATGCTAATTTCCATGTCATATTTCCAACTAATGTTTTCCAACTTTGATGTGAGTATATTCCTAAGAAGACCATGGACCAAAAAGATCACCAATAGGGACATTCTGAAAGAATTGCAAGTAAAAGAAAACTGGCTAAACAAAAAGGTCCTCTATAGAAAATTGCATGTGTTTTGGCCATATGAAATGAGATTGTTAATCTCATTAGAAAGGACCACAATGGAGGGAATGATGCCAAGGTAACAACATAAAGGTAGGCCATGACGAAGATGGATGCAAGATATTGCGGACCCCTGGAATATGACACAGAAACAGACAGATTGGCTCAAGATCAACATGAGTTTTGAAAGGCTGTGATGACTGCTACATACTGTCCAAGATATGCTACCCGAGGATGATGACCACTTTAGGTGGTAAGGGTAACTAAGAGCCACTTTAATTGGTGTCCCCCAATTTAAGAGTTAAGTATAGGAATGAAATGTATTGAAACCAGAAGGTTTTAATGATCTATACAGTTATGCCCTCTCCATATTTCAATCTCTTTTTATTCTATCAAATATTGGACAGGCGTTCTTCCAAAAGATGCCCCATTTGTCATGCATTCGTTACTGATAGAACATTATGAGAATGGAGCATTTTATCCTGCCAATGGAACCTCAGAGATCGCCTTCCACATGATAAAAGAAATACAGAAAGGTGGTGGCAAAGTTCTTGTACAGGCACCAGTCAGCAAAATTTTGTGCAACTCAAATGGAACGGCAGTGGGTAAGTATTTATAGAATTTTGGAGCAAGCTGTTCACTTGTTTATTTTTCAGTGAGATGAAATTGTCATCATGAGATTAATAGCAATATCATGGACAGTGGAAAAAATTAAACAAGAAGTGTTAAGAACATGCAACAGAAAAGAGGGTTGACTTCTAAACAGAATTATAACAAGAAATCTGAGGTTTTTTTTTACATCTATCTATAAGCCAGTTAACCCATCAGGGTTGTAGGGGTACCAAATTGGATGGATAAACACACAAGATTCCTTCAGCAATTTTTATCTTTAATGATGTAGACACATGAGGAAAAATCTTGTCTTGTCCAGTCCTTGATGTTGTCTATCCATACTTTTATTTGTCATCCTCTGCTTCTTCCACCTTTGACCGTTCCCTGCAGTAATGTTTTTGACAAGGAATCATATCGGCATACATGTCCATATAAAGACACATTACCATCTTCAAGCTGCTGTTGTGTGATGGCCATCAGTGTATACATTGAATAAGAAAGATGAAAGAGAGATCCCATTGGTAGACCTGGGCATACTGTTGTGGGTTCAAATGACGACAACCACACTTGAGAGCCACCTTCAGTCAAATCTACTGATATCCATGTGATGAGAAAAGGGTCGACACGGAGCAGCAGGAGCATATTGATAAAATACTTGAAAGGCACTCTTAAGTTGGTTGCTGATCAAGCAGTCCATGGGCTCATGCCCTTTAACTCAATCCTCTAAATTAACAATAACAGCATTTTACAAGACCTGCATCAGAACTTGAAAACATCATGGGCAAAAATATCCATAAATTCTACTTCCTTGTGAATGGATGAACTACTGAAATGTATAAATTATACTTTCTTGTGAATGGATGAACCACTGGAATATATAAATTATACTTCCTTGTGAATGGGTGAACACTGGAATATATAAATTATACTTCCTTGTGAATGGATGAACGCTGGAATATATAAATTATACTTCCTTGTGAATGGGTGAACCACTGGAATATATAAATTATACTTTCTTGTGAATGGATGAACCACTGGAATAATTTTTATTTCAAACCATGAATAAGTACTAACTCAAAACCCGGGTATGATGGTCGGAGGTTGACTTTACACTACACAGCTACAACTCCCTCCTGTTGAGATATCACTGTAAGAGTGTGATGGTTTTAATGGTTATTGACTGAAAGTACAATGGGTAAATTGATGTTGGTCTTAGAAAAACATAATACAAATCAGTAAATAATATTGACCTTGACTTTGCTTCTTCAGGTGTTCAGGTGGGTAAAGGGGAACTGGATATATACGCCAAGTATATCATATCTGATGCTGGTGTTGTCAATACTTTCAAGACACTGCTCCCACAGGAAATTGCAAAGTCATCATGTAAGACAACTCTCTTTTAAAGAAAAATTTCATGCTGTGTAAATAACGGTTGATATGTGTACATGGTTGTTACAGTATGTACATGAGTTTTATCATGTGTACTTGCCTGTCTTGTGTATACTTGATTTTCTTGTGTATACTTGATTTTCTTGTGTATACTTGATTTTCTTGTGTGTTCTTGACTTTCTTGTGCATACTTTTCTATGTCAATTTGACTTTTCTTGTGTCGTTGATATTTCTTGTGTCCACTTGACTTTCTTGTGTGTACTTGAATGTATGTACACAAAGAAGTCACCAACTGAACTTATTAACAAGAGACAGAGAGTTGTGGAGAAGCATGATCGCCTACGCCACTTAGCATGGCACTTGATTAATTGAATGGGAAAAGGGGGACACACTCCCCCCCCCTCCCTCTCTATCTACAGCCTTGGTTGCGTAATATCACTTGCTGATTCTCGAAAGAGGAGCAAAGAATAGTAACTCTGTGACCCTTCATGCATATGGTGAGAGGAGGTTTTGGTGGTGGGGTTTGCTCTGCTATCTCAAAGTAACCTAAAAGTCATTTCACAGACTAAAATCAGATGTGTTGGGTTGCAAGGCACAGTTATGGTAGCCAAGTTGTAAACTATGACACAAAACATTTCAGGACGACATCCTGCTAATCTGCAGGAGTATGAGGAAAAAACTACTGAAGAGGAAGAACACTGAACTTCCTCAGGTATATTCTAGGCCAGTGGTTCTCAATGTGGGCCATATGCCCCCCTGGGACTGCTGAATTAGGGAGCCATGGGGCCTAGCAAGACCATTGAGGGAGCCACAGAGATTAGCAGGGGGGCCATGAAAAAAAAGTTTGAGATTTGGGGGATACAGACCCATCCGAATGGGGGGAGGCAAAGAAAGGTGACCACTTGAACGGTAAATGACAAGAATTGTAATAATAAAACTTAAATGGCCTTGGTGACTTCTAAAGAAAGGTAATATCTCATTATTTTAGGCACTAGATCACAGAAGAGATTTTATCCCAGAAGAGGGGTGGGGGGGAGGGAATGGGCCAAAAATGGTTGAGAACCTCTGGTCTAGATGTGTTGTCAATCAAATTGTCTATATCCAGCAAACACTCACTATGCAACTTTAGTAACTGTTGTAGCATGTATATAACTTTTTTTGCATTTAAAATGACTTTTGTTTTCAATTTTGCATCAGATATCTACCCTTTGATTGAAAAAGTGGGACAAAGCTATTCGTTCCTGAGTGCATTCATTGGAGTCGAGGGCAGTCCTAGTGAACTGAAACTACCAGCTGGTAACATATGGTGGTACAATGGGTAAGTGACAGAAACATGTAATTTGTTTGTCAAATGTTTGTTGTCACTGCATGCTTTCCTGTAGATGACAAAGAGATTCAAGCCAGTGGACATTGTACCATTGTCCTTGAGTGGTAGACTCCTGGGTGATGGGAAATGCTAGATATGACATCACTGCGGATGGGTCAAATCTGACAGAAGAATGATGGGATAGTTGGCTCTGATGTGTGCTGTGTCCCTGGCACTTTATAATACTGGGATATTGGCACACTGAAACACCTTCCTTTCAGGACTAAACATGTCCATAAACCCCACTTACACATCCATGCCGTTGAGACAACCTTATATGTCTGTGTGTTGTTCTCACTTACACATCCATGCCGTTGAGACCTTATATGTCTGTGTGTTGTTCTCACTTACACATCCATGCCGTTGAGACCTTATATGTCTGTGTGTTGTTCTCACTTACACATCCATGCCTTTGAGACAACCTTATATGAATCAGGGTGTTTTCTCAGTTATACAACTGACCTATACTTTTGTCAGAAAGGCTATGGGCTGCTGTTAAGAGCTATCTGTTCAGAGATAAATAGATTAGTTCATCATCATCATTAAAGGATAGACCAGCTCTATTGCTCATAATTTCTTGGTATCACAACAGACATCTCGCCCGTGTGTTGCCGGGGCCCGAAAGGGGAGCAAAGAATAGCAACACTGTTTACTGTTTACCTTCCACGCATGTCGTAAAAGGCGACTAAGGAGGTTATGGGATGGAGTTGGCTGTTCTATCCCATATAGGGTCAGTGACCCAAAGCCATGCTGAAGTCGGATGTGTCAGGCCGAAAGGTGCAGATATAGCAGCAATGCTGTAAACCATGACACAACGCATTCCGTTCTCAAGACTACATCCTGCTAATCTGCAGGAGTTTTAGAACGAACGCAGAAGAAGAAGAAGACAACAGACATCTTTCTTGAACATGAAATTCTGTTGCAATGTTTTGTTTCTTTCAAGTGAAATAAATTTTAAGTTTTTACATTTTCTTGCAGAAAAGACATCAATGAAACAGTGACGGAATTCATGAATTTAAGTGCGGATGAGATTGAGACGGCAGAAATTCCCTTCTCATTTATTTCATTCCCATCTGCTAAGGATCCGGAGTGGGAAAAAAAGTTTCCAGGTCAGTAGTCTGTTTCCTAACATTTAGCACACTACAGTAAAAATACATACAATATTCCCTACCATTACATTCTTGCTTTTTTTATTGTACACAGTATTAAGGAAGGTTTTTTGGAAAAACTCTGTAACTTTTTTATATTTGGAGATTTTTTTATAATTTATGTTTATAGAAATAAAGGATTAGGGTTACTGAATGTAATGATGTAAGTTTTGTTGGTGTATGTTGTGATATTTGAGAAAATGGTGGTGACAGTTTCACACAAATATAAATGACTCATTTATTCTTCACCTAATGTGTTTAGCATAACTGTTAGATTCAATCGAGCTGTGCCTAATGGTCCTGCTTCAGAAAAGTGACAAAAATAGCTGCCATGTGAAAGAAAGATTTGGAAAATATCGTTCTAAAATATTCACTAGAATTCTATTACACGACCTATTATTTTGAGAGCTAATGGGAAGAGGAAATTAATTATGTCTATTTCCGATTCCTGTGTTACCCGGATGAATGATATTAGTTTACAATCATGATTTCTTTATTGAAAGAGGTGCATAGCAATGGGCAGCAAATATTTGACTCACAATACATTGAGTTTGGAATAGTTATCACATACAGCGTGTGAAAGGTTTATGTATGTGAGAGTATATTATGACTGTTCTATAAATGGCTATTAGTTAAAGTGCATTGCTGGTGGTCATACCATAAAGTAAATACCACCATAAAGAAAATGAAAAGGCAGATATGTTGGCAAAGGATGGAGCAACACAGGAACAAAAAGAGACCAAGAAATCACCTACAAAGAAAAGAGGACACCCCCCCACCCCACCCCTGGTCAAAGGTATTAGGAAAGTTGATCACCCAAAGGACAACTATCATTATCTTGACTGAACGAAGCAGGTTATCATCTTCTATATCAGATAAGAACACAAGAGTCTAAACAATCACCTAAATAGACTAAGATTGGTTCCATCATCTTTGTATCCATTTGGGCAGGCAGTGCAGATTTCGAAACATATCCTTCAAGACTGCATTACACTAGACCAGTTAAGGGAGGAACACTGACCCACAAAGACAAGATAGCCACAGAAATCTGTATGGGAGCACAGATGGGCTTTCAAATACAGTAGCATTTATTAAGAAAACCAGACTTGCTGTGTAGACAAGTTAAACTGCGGATGAGAAGAAGAAAAGTTTTAGCATTGCTGATGGTCTTACTGTAAAATAAAAACCAAATCAAAAGTTTTTACATTGCTGCATGTCCTGTTAAGAAGTGTATGGAAAATTATGGCTGCAGTAACAAAAGCCTACTTATAATTAATGAAAACAGACTGCCACTACAAGCATTAAAATGGGTACAAGATGGCAAAAGAAAAAATAGGAAGGGCCAAGAGAGACTCCTCTCAGAACATCAATCAGAGAGAGTGTAATTATGGATCTCAACAACATGCAAGAATTATACACAGTAGCATCACATTGTTCGAACTAGAGAGCTCTGGTTTCTGCCCTATGTACCATATTTAGCGCTGAAGGAACATAGATAGAAATAGATAGAACAAAGACATCTTTGTTATAGCAATAACCATGGTGTTTTCTGTTCTAGTGATAACATTGTATGTATTTATATATATCTTCCTCAGGCAAGACTTCTGTTCTAGTGATAACATTTGCAAAATGGGATTGGTTCAAGGAATGGAAAGATGAAAAGTTGCGTCACCGTGGTGATCGCTATGAAGATTTGAAAGATATTTTTGGAAGAAAGTTGTGGCAACAGGTTGTTGACCTATACCCACAACTTGATGGGAAGGTAAGCAATATTATACACTTAATACAGGGTGTCTATAAAGTTGCTGTGCACTGAATTTTAAAAGAGATATATGTGCTCAATATGACATTATTTAAAGTTGTGCATTTTCCTTGGTCCACTGTACGCATGACTCATCTGATTACCATTAGCTGCAAAGTTAAGTTTTATTCGTTAAACAAGAAAAAAGCTAACTACTGAACAAAGAATGTTTGTGGTGAAACAAGTGTTTAATAATGGAGGCAGATATATGGAAGATGTTATAAAACTTGTGCTTAAGTTTCCTGATAATGTAAGACCCCATTTAAGTCTTTGCAACATACCTTGAGATTGGTGGTAGACACTTCCAACATCTGCTGTAGAAATAACTCCATTGTACTACAGGTCATTTGAGCTAATATACAATTGGCATAAGCAGTAGTGTTTTTTTCATAATTTTTGTAGTGTCAATGATGTCTTATATAAATCTGAAATAGATAACCACAGCTCATGTGATATCAGCAATGTAAATGAGTGCACAGCCACTTAATAGACACCCTGTATAATCTTAACCACCGATATTCTATATTTGATTTGACCACCATGAGTTGTAATAGTGCACCACAAGGACAAGAATTTGTACTTGCCTGTGTAATCTCCCTGCCTTTGTACTTTGTACAATACAGTTCATTGAAGAAATAGCATATGGCTATTTATATGGCATATACTGAGAAGCGTGAATGAGAAGAAGTAAAAAAAAACCTAAAGGTGAAGAAGGTCACCATGATGGTGCTCATATCATGCTCAAATATTGACCAGTGATTATCTGACCTGACAACGGCATACTCTGTGGTTACCCATAGGTACTCCACCTCTTTCATCAGATGATGAAATTATGTGACATTTTCTTTCCAGAACGTGGTCTTCCTTATGGATTCTCTGAACTCTCCACAATTCTGGACGAGTTATCGTGTCGTAGCTAGAGACATGTTTAAACAAATAAGAATATACATAATAGAATTACTAGGCACATTACTTCTGTAGTTTACCATTGCTTTCAGGAGGAAATCTGTTTATCAAATACCCCACAAAGAAAACATTGCTTTTATATGCCACTTTTTAGCGAAAGTAGACAAGATGGGGAAGTGTATGTATGCCGATAGTTCCTGTGGTTCATTGATTATATATTTTCTTAGTCCTGTCCATCAATCATCCCCTTTTACTATTCTCCTGAGCAATTCCAAACACATCCAATCTCCTTATAACAAACTCATTCAATCTCCCCATAACAAACTCATTCAATCTCCCCATAACAAACTCATTCAATCTTCTTATAACAAACTCATCCAATCTTCTTATAACAAACTCATCCAATCTCATCCATCATGGTATCCGCATCCAACAGATGTATATTCAGTGGAATCCCATTATAACAACTTGATCTGGAACCGCAAAATATGTATGTAATAACAGAAATTTGCTATATACACACAATATGGAATAATTGGGCATTTTGAAAAGTGTTGCAATATAAGAAAATTTGTTATAAAAGAATGCTGTATAAAGGGATTCCACTGTATAAGGATTTCACAATATTCCACTTGTCAATTGTCATCTGTCCTGACACCTTTGCTGTTAATACCTGTCTGTCCGCTCTCGTATTACCCTCAACCTCAGCATGACCATGTCAAAATATCCATGTAACTCCCTGAAGGTGTGAAACCCCAAATATATGCTCCTCACACTCTTTTCTTTGATTCTGTTTTTAATAAAAATAACAAAAGTTACAACTATTAATTCTCAGAAAGTATACATGGAAGTAGGAACACCTGTGACCAATCAATACTACCTGGCCTGTCCACAAGGTGAGATGTATGGACTTGATCAAAGGGTATCACGTTTCTCTGCGGATGCAGTCAGTAAATTACGCCAAGAAACTGATATCAAGGGACTTTATCTGACAGGTTTGTACTCTTCTACGTCAGCTCAATCTTTAGCACTCTGCATTAAAATTACGCGAAATTCCCCCTTCCCTCCAGCCATTGGATTATTTTTTGACATTTATCATTATTTTTGGTAAGTGTTTGGAAAACGCAATAACTTTTTTTTATTTTTAGAGATTTTAAAAGAATTGAATTCTGAATCTAGTGATGTGAGTTTTTTATCGATGTATGTATGATGTGTGATAACCTGGTGAAGATTAAAAAATTGCCGGTAAAAAAAATGTAATGACTCACCTATACTTTGATGTGTGACATCCCAGATAAAATTCTTCTACATACCTTGGCCTATTGTATTTATGTTGTTTCATAATCAAACTAACATAATATAATATCACCTTTGAAAACAAATAACATGTGAATTTCACTAATATTTTCAATCCGTTCATCACTATGTCTAGGAATATTTTGTTCACCGAACACATGCTACAGGTTAAAAGTATATGCCTGTGTTTCTCTTCTGATCTAATCATTCGTCTTCTCTCTGCTTTTTCTGCTATTAGATGTCACAGTATTGAAATACAATCGATTTTCAGACTATGGCAACGCTTGATATGCAGTTATATTGTGAGGTCTCAGAATGTCGGTAACTCCTTCAATCCATCTTCTTCTTGGTCTTCCTCTGCCTCTTACTGTTTTCATTATCTACATTATCTCTGCTGAAGTAGCCAGTAAATTCAACACTGATATCAAAGGACTTTACCTGACAGGTTTGCACTATTCTCCTACGTTATCACTTGATAGGTTTGCACACTTCTCCTACGTTATCGCCTGATGGGTTTGCACTCTTCTCCTACGTTATAAGTATTTGTTATGTGTGTTACTTGGGCAATGGTGAGGCCTGAAAAGGGAGCAAAGAATAGTGACACCGTTACCTGCAATGCAAGTAAGGACGGTATGTAAGGACACCTTTACCTGGATCGGCAAATAAGGAGGTTTTATAAATGGAGTTGGCTGCCCCATCCCATAGAGGGTTAAAGTGACCCAGAAGCCGTGCTGAAGTTTGATGTATCAAACTGAAAGATGCAGATAATTGCAGCTAAGCTGTAAACCATGACACAACGCATTCCTTTCTCTGGACTATTACAGTTTTCATCTACCTTTCAGTCTAGTGTCCTCATTTAGAAATGTATGTGTAAAGACCATGAAAGATTTTAATACATTATTCTTTTCCATAACTAATTCTCTAGTAATTGTATTACCAGTACCGCCGAAGACGGATGTGTCGGGCCATTGGCGCAAATAAAACCGCGACACAACGCATTTCCATTCTCTGGACTATATCCTGCTGGAAATCTAAAAGGGCCATTGTCCTACTGCAATAGAGATCCAGCAGGAGTTTGAGAATGAACGCTGAAGAAGAAGAAGAAGTATTACCAGTATGGTTTTTATTGGTTTTTTCATCCATCACATGATGATGATGGCCATTTGTTACATCCACTTTTGAAATTCAGATAGAATTATGTCCTTGATTAGGAGTTCTTAAATGGCTAAATAAGTCCTACTCTGGCTGCAAATGTCATTGGACAGTTTGGGCCTGGCATGACCACTATAGATAGATGTTGGACTACCTGTGACTTTATACCTAGCTACTCTCCACTGTTGAGCTGCTGCACTTCTCTTCTTTACACAAGGTGCTGTTTTTTTTCTGTAAATCGCCATGTAGGCCTAGCTCTATTTTGTGCAAGTTCTTTCCATGTCTCGTGGTCTAGTTCAAAGTCTTTCTGTGAGATCTTTAATGAGTCCTTGTAGGGCTTCTTTTGACCACCGTAATCATGCCCTTTTGCAACTCACCATAGAGAAGTATATTTGGCAGGCGATGATCTGGGTTATGTACCAGATGACCTGCCTATCAAATCTGTGTCTGCATCAGAATAGTGTCAAAGCTAGGGATACCAGATATATCAAAGACAGTGATATTCAGAATCTTGTCTTACCATCTGATGTTTATAACTTTTCTGAGACAAGTTGTGTGAAAGTGATTGAGTTTCCTCACGTGTCGTCTATACACAGTCTATGTTTCAGCGTATAACAGCACTAGAAGTACCACTGCTCTGTAAACTTTCAGCTTAGCAGGTTAATGCCATTTCTATGTAACACATTGTATTATTAACACTAATATGCAGTGTTGGCTGCATGTTAATCATATAGAACAGTATATCTCAAAGTTTTAAATATCTTAACACAGGTCAAGACACCTTTTCTTGTGGATTCATCCCTGCAACTCTCTCCGGAGTATTTTGTGCATCAAAGATCTTAAACAGAAATGTCTATGGTGACCTGGCCAAACTGGTGAAGGAGGTTAGAAGATCAGCTGCTGTTACGAACGGAACATCTTTTAAACATAAATAATAACATGCTCCATTGACAGAAATCAAGTAATATTGTTATTTAATTTATTTAGCTGTGTTCTTTATTTTCTGGAAATGTGAAGTGTTAAAAAAAATGTGTTATTTCAAATTTTGAGTGTGCCATTTTCTACATGTTATTTTGAGAAACACAGTAGTCCAGTTGATGATGAGAGTGTGTACTATCGCTGGGTTACAGCATACCAGGTTTGAAAACACTTCCTGACCAAATAATCCAGGTCATGATTTCTCGTCTTATATAGTGCTCCACAGGTGAACCTAGCTGTTAATAGATACCTGACACATGAGTTAGCGAAGGTAAACACAAAAAGGAAGGGAACAGGCCACCCCACCCAATAGATGCTGTGACTTAGTACATGAAGTGTTATTTTCTTCCTCGATGGCTGGTTGCTACGGGATGTACCTTTACTTTATTTTATCTTCTAGAAATGTTTGTATGAACTGTTAAAAAAATGTTGAGAAGTTTTCTATTTCAATATTTTTTTGGAACATTATCTTGAAATGTTTGTATAAATTGTAGAAGAATATCAACAATTTTTTAAAATTTTTTAGCGATATCCTATATTTTCTAGAAATTTTGGTGTGAAGTGTTGAAAAATTCTAGTTTTATTATTGTTATTTCAATTGTTGTGTTTTTTCCTGGTATGTTGGTACTTGTATGAGCTGTTTGAAAAATATACAAATTTTATTTCAGTTATTATTTTTTACATAATTTTGTATACAAATTTACTGTAAAGTTAATAAATTCAACAACAAAATATATAACAATAATAATAATAAGACCCATACCTCATCAGGGTTGTAGGGGTGTCACACTGGAGACATGAACACTAAAATCTCTCCAAACACATCTATCCTCAGCCATTCTTTGTTGTTTTCAATCTATGATTTCCTTTTTTCTGCCTCTTCTCCTTCCACACTTAACTGCTCCTTACAAAATAGTTTAAGATAGTGAGTCATGTCTAAACAAGTTTATGCAATTTGACTGCCACCAAAAGTGGTTCTTGACAACTTGTTAGTTTGTTTATTTACTGTCAAAATAATATATTTGTATTATGTTTGACATAACTGATTTTCAACAGATTGTCTGTAGTACTGACTTCCAAAAGCCTGAATCCTTTCTGTGTCTACATTTTGTGTGCAACTTTCACTTGCATGCACAAGAAATACTTAGAACTAGCGATCGGTATATATTGATATTTACTGTAATACTGATCTTACTTTTTCAAATCATATTCAACCGTGCCACGGCAGCGGAGGCATGGAATGCTAGATAACACCGCTACAGAGGTGATCATGATGATATATTTCTAAATAACAGTAGGAATTTAGGTCATCTCTGTTTACCGATGTAACATGTTTTATTTAGCGACACATCTGACTTGAGCATTGTGTTACCTAATATTAGTAAGAGACAATGTTTATTTTTAGTACTCATGAGACAAGGAGGTCCGGAGAACATATTTATAATGGGCAAGATTGATGGTAAGAGAGATTGAGGATGATAGGATGAGAAATTACTAGCCTGACATCATGTCATAGCAAAGAGTCGCAATGATCCTGATAAAAAATATTATATAAATAATGAGTTAGAAAGATCATTGATCGCCTGTGTAAGTTAGCGCAGCAGCTGATGAGGGGTTGCCTTGGTGTAGAGGTTTAACACTAGTCTCTCATCTAATAACGAGTCATCCCGGAGGCTCTTCAGAAAAAAAATATTAAGTGACCCAAAATATACAGTCTCGTCTAATTGAGACATGATAATTATATATTTGTCTGTTATTGCCGATTATTAGGTTGTTTTGACCAACTGAAATTAAGAACGAATACTGCTTCTGATGTGGTACCCCTATTACCCTAGTTGCTAGTCTACAGATAAATAGAAATGTCATGTAACAGAAAATTGGTATTTCATGGTGGTTGATCTAGGGAGACCTTTCGCATGTGAGTTATTACAGCAAAAAATTGTACATTTTTTCTTGTTACAGATAAAATTATACATTTGTTTGTTGTTACTGATACAATTATACAATTTTTTTTTTGTTACAGGTAAAATTATACAATTTTTTTTTGTTACAGGTAAAATTATACAATTTTTTTTTTGTTACAGGTAAAATTAAGTGTACATTTGTTGCTATTGATGAATTAATTTTTGCATAATTTATTGATCTGTTTTGATTTTTTATATTTGGAATGACAATCTTAAAAAGATGTGTTTATTATCAGCGTTCCCAATTCCAGCTGAATTTCTCGTGTAGCAGGACAATGGTCCTACTAGATTTCCAGCAGGATGTTGCCCAGAGAACAGAAATGCATTGTGTCACAATTTTATTTGGGCCCATGGCCCGACACATCTAACTTAAAAATTGATATCGAATGCGTTAAATTTTCTACTAATGCTACTAAATGGTACACATCCATATCACCAGTTGACCAACAGTGCTTCATGTTCATCAGCGTTATTCACACTGCATGCTTGGCCTCTTTAACCAATCTGAATGCTATTGACTGATGTATAGGCTTCTATTGACCTGGCCACAGAAGCTTACATTATCTTTTTAAACTCTTTACGTCCACCGAGTCTCTAAAATCTACATTTTAGGAAACCCATTATGCCGAAAAGCTGCTTAAATCTACATTTTAATATGAATTTACTATCGCACTCTGGCTTAGCAGGAAAACCTTGTGGAGACAGTTACATTTTTAAAATATTACAAACAATAAACTTTTTATGTAACATTTCATTTCTGTTGTTTGAGTTACAGATGGTGTTACGCAGTTGTTACTGTTAAAGATAAATAAAGCTTTGTAGAATTTTGTTTTGTAAAAATGGTCTTATTACTTCAGGATACCAGTGTAAAAATGTGGGTTAGCATGACAGGTGCAGATACTTCAGTATTGCTGTAAATCTCATGAAACAATATTAACATTTATTTGAGGATATTAAACTTGTATTTATTTGTAGACTAGAATGTGAACATTTATTTGTAGACTAAAATGTGAACATTTAGTTGTAGACTAGAATGTGAACATTTATTTGTAGACAAGAATGTGAACGTTTATTTGTAGACTAGAATGTGAACATTTATTTGTAGACTAGAATGTGAACATTTAGTTGTAGACTAGAATGTGAACATTTATTTGTAGACTAGAATGTGAACATTTATTTGTAGACAAGAATGCAAGAAGAGTATGACTCAATGGCAAATGCTCCAAAGATTCTGTAGCGCAGGGGTGAGTGCACTGGCTTTTTATCATGAATAATAACCAAATTGTCTGAGGATAACCGACAAGGTGGAAAGTGCAGCAGTAACAAAAATAAGAAACAATAACAACTATGATATTATATTATTGTGACTGGTAACTAATATAACTGATAAAGAAAAAAACAAAGTCCATGAGAAACAACCAAAAAAAAAGTAACAAGAACTTACCCCATTACGGTCCAATAGGGACCTATATTGAGAAAACAAAACAGAACCAGAAATAAACACACAAAAAATGTCACTACAATGAGATCACCTTTATATCAAAGGAGAAGACTATTGAGATGCAGTTGTAAGACTTTCTCATTGTATTGACATTTTGTGTTTATTTCTGGTTCCTTGTTATTTCTTGATAAAGGATCACCATTTGACCATAATGTGGTAAAAGTCCTTGTTACTTTGTTTTTATCTCATATATATTATTTGTGCTATTCATTAGTTATAATAATAATCATGGGACAATAGTATTTAATTGTAGTTGCTATAGATTCCTAGCAATGTGGTCTTTGGTTTGGTTCTATAGTTTCCTAGCATGGTGGTCTATAGATTGGTTCTATAGCTTCCTAGAAATGTGGTCCACTTGGTAATCAACTGCGACAACGTCTGTATGCAGTCAAAATGGCGGATCTCAAGCAACAATATTCTGAAATATACCACTTGCTGGGGACCGAAATGCTATATGGATAGAGATTGCGGTTGTCTTGTGCAGTGTTTTCTTCGACAGAAAAGGCGAAAATTATGTGTGCAAATGCCCATCTAATGAAGGTCGGTATAATTTACGATTATTACAATTCATTACACGAATTATCAAGAAATTCCCCCTAGCACACATAGCAACAACTTTTCGCTGTTGAATGGGAATTCCCGCAATGCTACATGACAACTCACTGTCCAGTATAGGGCCTATTCAGAAATATCTGTTAGATATAATAACAACACTAGAGCTTCAGCCCTTACAGTTCGTGGACGGGTACTACACAAGACAGAGGCTGAACAGCTGAAGTTCATGGACTTCGTGAGTCACGTCAATCCTATAAGCACAACAACACCACGGTGAAGCCATGCTCGTTAGGCAAGAATTACCCCACAAACTATGGAATTTAACAACGTGGGTTGGAGAAAATAGAGAGTTGCAGGGAGTACAGATAACATTACAGGTTAGAAGATGGAATACCTTTAACATCTACATGGGCAATTGCTCTCACATTAAGCCCGACGACTGGGGGTTCATTAGCGAGCTAGATAATCTCCCTGGAGAAATGCTACTAGTTTGCAGGGATTTTAATGCACGCAATGTCTCTTGGTGAAACCCAAACAACAAACCTCAGGGACTGGTTTTAAATCAGGCGCTACTCGAGACTGACCTAATTATTCTGAACTGCGTGAGCATGACTAGGTTAGCTACCAATGATACAGACTATGATTCCAACATTGACCTCAAATTGATGCCAGGTCATGGAGCGACAGATGCGAGATGGACAGCTCTTAAATACTATGGAAGCGACCATTTTCCATGCGCCATAAGTTTCCCAAAAGGACATGTTAAATTGATCAAGATTCACCACCCTTTTAGATATACGCGCGCACGAAAGAATCAGTGCTTAGCGACTTGAGGAAGAAGGCCTGGGAACGCAAGTGGGTAAGACTAAATAATAAGTAAAATTCAACAGCCCCCATGGTGGACTAAAGCGACAGAGGCAATATGGCTACTCAAAAAGCAAGCGATCAAGAATTGGCAACGCATTAGAAAACAAGCAAACATCACACTCAGTGATAGACGGGAGGCACAGAGTGGAATGAAAAAGACAATTAAGGCTTTTAAACAAGTTGCCGAAGAAGCAAAGAAGATGTGTTGGAAAAAAATTTACTGAGGAGGTCACGACGGACAAAGCATTACACAAGTTTTGGAAACTACATAGGTCAATGAAGCGGAGAACAGAATCGAAACCCAGTACAAGCGTGAGGGACGACTCAGAGCAGACGTTGATATCAGATGATATGAAAGGTAGAGCTTTCTTTGATAGATATCTTCAACAAACTAATCAGGGTGACTTAGATCAGCGCAAAGAAATGCTGCATATCCTGACATCCATCACGGATTTTAGGGCCAAAGAAGACCAGCTTGCAGATGTTAAAGAAGTGCAACTGGCTATTAAGAATGCATTAGATGGCGCTCCAGGTCCGGATGGAATCAGGTACAGCTTACTCAAGGACATTGGGGAGAATATGCTAGTTAAGATGACATACAATTATAATGGGAGTCTGAAAACAGGTGTAGTACCAGACGAGTGGCTACATAGATATCTTATACCCGTTCCAAAACCAGGCAAAGACTCTACGGATGTAAAGGTTATCACATCATCACACTGCAGAATGTGTTCGGTAAGATTCTGGAAAGAATTGTTGCTAGACACATAACCAGGGAACTAGAGATCAAAGGCGTTCTCCCAAATAACCTAGGTGCATACAGACCTAAAAGAGACACAGTCACAAATGCAGCAGTTCTCGTATATAAAGTTTATGAAGGTTTTCAGAATAAAGAAGAATCTGTAGTTGCAGCGATAGACCTAGAAGATGCGTACAATAGAGTTAGCTACACCCATCTTGTCGACATGCTAATGGAACATGATATCCATGTCTGGATCATAAGCTGGATAGCAAATGTGCTAATCTGCAGAAAAGTTGTTCTGAGGTGTGGATCCTGGACGTCTGAAATCAGAACAATAGTACCTGGACTGCCACAAGGACTTACTCTGTCCCAGGTGCTGTTTAATGTGTATACGTTGAAAATTGTTCAATTGCACAACTCAAGCAATTGTAGAGTTCTACCATGATGATGATGTTCGTCCGTCGTGATCGACGATGACCAAAAACTCAACCATAATAATAATAACAATAAATAATAAAATAATAAAGTTAATAGTGCGTTTTTAAATGACTAGCAAGTCCAATGCGCGCACAAAATGTTCTTTTACAGAATTGGATTGATTCACACTTTGTTCTCTTCATATTTAATTAATAAAGATAAATAAATAAATGGGTTGAGAAATGACTAGCGCTGAAGTTGATTTATAGTGTGGAAGAGTTGCGCTAATCGTCAACCACACTCTCTCTCCTGAGTTTTATCTTGGTCCAGTGGCAAGACAAAGTCGAGACAACTGGGAGAAAATCAGGTGCAGTGGATGGCCAGAGCGTACTATGTGTCTAACTGTGCCCTATGCTGTCCACACAGCTCTGCTGTTAGCGCCTATGTACCCGTTGAGTTACCTGCCAACTTCTTCCGAGTATTTCGCCGCAAACAGACTTTTTAAGCCTAGGTAGACAAAGCCTTTGTTAACAATGCTAGGTTGACTTATTTCTTGGCACTGTGAGTGTCCATAGTAGCTACAGTGTGTCGCCCAATATCACATCGACTGTAACAGGTTGACACCGTGTAAAAATAGTAAAAATAGAGTTCTACCATACGCTGATGATATCCTACTATACAACATGGGCAGGAACAGAACAGATATCGCTGACAGAGTACAGAGTGGACTAGATCAATTGACGATATGGCGCAGAACATACAACGCTGTGATCAATCCATCGAAAGCAAAAGTCGTCTGGTACTCTTTAAAAAATCATCTGGTCAATGACACACTACCAGCTGTTAGTTGCGTGGGCTAATTCATTTAAAGAGAACAGGACCTTACATATCTTGGGGTTATCTTTGATAGAAGTCTCTCATTCAACAAACACGTCACAAATATAATTCAGAAGGCTAAAAAAAGAATCAGTTTTATCAACGCCCTTGTGTTGTCGGGGCCCGAAAGGGGAGCAAAGAATAGCAACACTGTTAACCTTCCATGCATGTTACGAGGCGACTAAGGAGGTTATGTGATGGAATTGGTTGTCGCATCCCATATAGGGTCAGTGAACTAAAGCCATGCTGAAGTCGGATGTGTCAGGCCGAAAGGCGCAGATATCGCAGCAATGCTGTAAACCATGACTTAACGCATTCTGTTCTCCGGACTACATCCTGCTGATCTGCAGGAGTTTGAGAACCCACGCAGAAGAAGAAAAAGAATAAGAAGTGTTATCAAGATTATGGCGACATGCAGCAATGGGTACTTTTTCTACATCTGCAACTGATTGTTCTATCTGTCATAGATTACGGCCTCGGCCTACTAACTTTGTCACAGACACAAGTCGATAGATTGAAAAAAGTCCAAAATGAGGCAATGAGAGCGGTACTGGGGTGTACTAGAGATACACCCATTTCTGCTTCATCTCCCCAGCATTAGAGTGTGACAGGTAGCACAAGTTAGGTCGTAACTTAAAGTGACAGAATACAATCACCACCCATTACACTTACGTCTAGATGAGTCAAAGGCAAAACGAATCAAGCGTGGAAGATCATGGATGGCAGAGGCTGAAGACACACTGCGAAGAGTATGTGAATTGGAAGAAATAGGAAAGGGCAGTGAATGGGTGGAGGTAGACACTGAGAAGAAATCATTGACTCTACCCGCTCACAGCTAAAGGGATTATTTCATCATCATCATGTGTCAGAGGTACCCGCTCACAGCTAAAGGGATTATTTCATCATCATCATGTGTCACGAGCTACCCGCTCACAGCTAAAGGGATTACTTCATCATCATCATGTGTCTAGAGGTACCCGCTCACAGCTAAAGGGATTACTTCATCATCATCATGTGTCTAGAGGTACCCGCTCACAGCTAAAGGGATTACTTCATCATCATCATGTGTCACGAGCTACCTGCTCACAGCTAAAGGGATTACTTCATCATCATCATGTGTCACGAGCTACCCGCTCACAGCTAAAGGGATTACTTCATCATCATCATCTACTTTTGGAACACTTTAACTTATGAGATAGTCAACTCCACCCTCAACCTTCTTAGTGATTTCTTACGTCAACAAAGCAGGTTACAGTGTTGCTATAATTTATCCCCTTTTTGGGCCCTGGCAACACATTGACAAACAGATATAGCAGTGGTAGGCGAAATACGGTCCGTGGGCCGTATCCGGCTCTTTCTCAGGTCCGCTGGGTTGATCTAACATTTACAATATGACCTGGCTCCAGAGCTTAGAAAATATTTACTTGGGGTTCCAATTGACTAAAAAATGCGTTTTGGCCCCATTCCATACACAAAAGCTTAAACTGGCCCGCTGACCCCAAAAATGGTTTGCCCAGCTCTGGTATGCTGTTTTGTCCCAGTGGATTTTACCATGATTACAGGAATGACAACATTGCATGATCATGGAAGCTGAATGCAAAAGAAGAATGCTCAAATATTACTACACTGATCCACCGAACACAGATGTGTCGGACTATTGTCCCAAATAAATGGTGACACAACGCATTTCCATTCTCTGGACTACATCCTACAGGAAATCTAGTAGGACCATTGTCCTGCTACAAGAAAAATCCAGTTGGAGTTTGAGAATTAACGCTGAAATGTTTTTAAAAAATATATATATACTCATATACCTCATTCTGATGGACTTAGGCATTGCAGTTCTTTCGTGATAAGTGTCATCATCCCTCTGTATCCACTCCCACTCCTATCCACCTTACTGAACTTGTACATGAACTCAATTCCCCCTTTAAATTAGATGGGAACTTTTGTAAAAAGATCACTGACCATGTGTACTAAGATTCATTTTCCTTTAGCGCTGACGTTATCGCATAGGGCAGAGGTCAGATCTCTCCAATTCTGTCTGTTCAAAGCTATTCTGTGCAGTTCTTGAATAGTATGAATATTGATTGTTTTACTTTCTCTAAGTATTGTTCTTCTGAGTGTTTCTTTAGGTCAAACAAATAAAATATTTTGAACAAATTAAAAGACATGACACCTTGTTGAAGACCTTGGAAGGTAGAGTCGACGAGAGGTGAGCAAGAGGTAGAGATACAAGTGGGAGAGTAACATCACGAGATGGACAGGTTACAGTCTAACAGAGTGTACTACCAAGACAAGAGACAGGAGATGTTGAAGGTATGTAGCAGCCAGCCTTCGTTACGACGATGCCACTTGATAATGATGACAATAATTATGTAAACATACGTCATTGTTACCCTGACTGTCTCTGCTATTAAATGTCTGCTGTCTAATACTTTTATTTTAGTGCTATTAATTTTTACTATTTGTCTTGTATTTTAAAAAAAAAAGACCTTAAGGTTGAAATTGTCCTGTATACTGTTATTTGTATTTTTTTTCCGTATCATATAGTCTGATAGTCTGTGAGTTCATTGTCAAACTAATCGTTCTTGCGTTTTACAATTTCACTATTGTTATACAGTTTTACAGCAGTCTAACTTACTTCAGAAAGTAATGGCAACCTACTGAATATATTTATTTTACCTAGAATATAGCTATGGCAAAAATGATGAGTAATCACCAAGCCCTTAATGATGAGTAATCCCCAAGCCCTTAATGATGAGTAATCACCAAGCCCTTAATGATGAGTAATCACCAAGCCCTTAATGATGAGTAATCACCAAGCCCTTAATGATGAGTAATCACCAAGCCCTTAATGATGAGTAATCACCAAGCCCTTAATGGGATATGCTGAGAACAACAAGAAAATGATAAAAGAATGTTCACTCTGGAAGACCATGACAAGCAAGGGAAAAGAACAGACGGTGCAGCATTTTTGTTTTGCCAACTCTAAAAATGGTCATCACAAATATTGCTTCTATCTTTCTTACATCAGCACTATTTTGAATTGAGTATATTTAATTAAAGTAAATTCAAATCTGTGGGCAGCAGTATGCATTCTCAGGTGGCACTGTTCTCATAGTCGGCGTTACCTATCTGTCTTATCTTTGAGTTGTGGGTGTCAGTAGTAGACCTAGGTCTATGACAGTCTGTATATAAGTCAAAGTCCCGAATTATGCTTTCCTTGTAACTTTTGTATATCTTGTCTCGGTAAGTGTTTAGTTATTTAGCTATAAACTATTCTCATTGAATTTAGGTATAGTTTGTAGATATTTAAATATAGCACAAATTCTAGGAATAGTTTAACATAGCAAGGAAATTAATATAAATTATATGCTTATTTAAGTGAAATAATAAAAACAGATATTCTTCTGTTTGCATTGATGCCTGGCATGCATTTTGGGGGACTTTTTCCAATGAATATCGGCAACATAATTAAATCAAGTCTTTTAATTTTGATTAATCATCATGTGACATATTCTTTCCAGAACGTAGTCTTACTATGGATTCTCTGAACACTCCATGATTCTGGGCGAGTTGAACTGCCGCAGCTGTAGACATGTTTAATCAATCAGATATATCACTAACATATTTACTACATCTGTCAACTTCCTTGACATCATTGTCACTATTCATCCCCCTTACCTCAGCACATCAGTCTACTACGAACCTACTGATGCACTTGGCTTTCTGCTCTACACTTCTTCTCATCCTCCTGCTTGTCGCAACTCTATGCCTACTCCCAGCTTCTTCGCCTTCGTCGCTATGTAGCGATGACGACGACTTTCTTGACAAATCCTCTGAGATGATAGAGTTCTTCCATAGACGCTCGTTCCCGACAGCATCCTTTCATCGGCTTGTCTCCGTGTACGCCAGTTATCTCGTCTCGATACATTGACTAATTTCCAGGGTTCTTCCTCCTCTGATAGAGTCAAACTTGTTCTTACCTTTCATCCCCATAACTCCACTGTCCGTCACATCCTGCTTAAACATTATCCAGTCTGCTCCTAACATCCGTGCCGCTTTCCAGAACTTACCTCTGGTTGCCTATAGACGTGACAAAAATCTGAAGGACGTCATGGTCCACAGCCATCTTAGATCTTCTGTTCCCGACCATTTTGTTACTGTTCATTGCTCATGCGGTCGTTGCTACGCGTCCCTTTGTGGCTCATATGCGCTCCATTTCATTTCCCAAGACCATTTTCTCCATCCATGATGCCTTTACATGTGAATCCTGTAATGTAATTTACGTGATCATATGTAAACACTGTGGCAAACGGTATATCGGGGAAACCGGCTTAAGATTGAGCTACCTCTTATGTAACCATCTTCATGCGATCAAGCACAGAACACCTACTCCGGTTGCCACACACTTCATCGGCAATAGTCACCGTGGTGTTTTTGATATGTAGGTCACTACCATCAAATCCTGCACCACCGATGATAAATCTAGGTACGCTCTAGAAAATCGTCTTATTTTTGAGTTGCGATTGGTATCAAGCCATTTGGACTCAATTCCGACCACTCTTTTGTCTAGTTCTCGGTCGGCGTGGTCGTTATTAATTTTGTACCGTCATCTTTATGTTCGTTTCATTTCCACCTATATTTACGTTTTTATGTGCTTCCTGTTCCTATCCTTCCGGCACTTCACATCCTTATTTCGATCGGACACGGTAGTGTGGTGTAGAAATTTCTACTCGTCGTCTTTTGATGTTATATGCTTATCTTGATAAAGGCCTTTCGGTTGAAAAGTAATTGTGTATTGTTATTTGTATGATTATATCGTGTGTTTTGTTGTGTGTATTTTTTTACGTAAGCATTAGTCGTTGTTCAGTAACACTTCATTACCTGTTTCCCCATGATGTACTATAAATAACTCTTTGTAGTTCCTGTTCACTTTCTGCTAAAAGGACATTGTCATCTGCATATCTCAGGTTATTATTTTCCCACTGATCTTGAGTCCTGGCATTCCTTCTGTGTTTAAAAAATATTCTCTTTGCAGATATTAAATAGGCTGGGTGATCTTCTTCGTCAGCGTTCTTTCTCAAACTCCCACTGGATCTCTTTTGCAGAAGGACCATAGCCCAACTAGATTTCCAGCAGGATGTAGTCCATAAAATGGAAATGCGTTGTGTCGCCGTTTTATTTGTGCGAATGGCCCGATACATCCATCTTTGACGGTGCTCTGTGATCAAATTCATCGTAGTCTTACTGCTCTTGTTATTTCCATTACTGTGCTCATACAATAACTTCATTTGTCAGTTTATCCACATCCAACTAGATTTATGAAGACCTTCCAACTGCTCACTTCTGTTGGATGATCTAGGCTTTTCATTGTGTCATCATTCAATGAACAGCATATATCAGCCAATGGGAGTGACCAGTTGGAAGTCCGTGTATCTGTAGTCGGTTGTGATTTATCCATCCGCCATCCACTTATTATACCGTATTTACTGTATACCGTATTTACTGTATTTTACCGTCGGACCGTATTTACTGTATTTTACCGTCGGACCGTATTTACTGTATTTTACTGTCGGACTGTATTTACTGTATTTTACTGTATACCGTATTTACTGTGTACCATATTTACTGTATTTTACAGTATACTGTATTTTACCTTATACCGTATTTACTGTATTTCACTTTATACCGTATTTACTGTATTTTACCGTATACCGTATTTACCGTATACCGTATTTATACGTATTCATGTATGTAATAATGTTAATAGTGACACATCACTGTTTCATTTCTCCGTCAGCTGTAGCTACAACATAAGATTCAAACATGAACCCAACACTTGTAGCCGTTTGTCTTCTGGTTTCTGTGAGTCTGGTCAGGGGAGACGATCTCCAACTATTGACTTCTGCAACATCGGACTTTTCACAGCGTCTCTACCAGAAAGTAGCAGTAAACACACAAAATGCCGTCTACTCACCTTACAGGTAACAATTATGTATGTACTATCCACTAACCATGCAGGCAATAATTATGTGTGTAATCGTCCATCTGTTGATGGGGCCCAAGAGGGGAGCAAAGAATAGCAACACTATTTACCGCCCATCTATGTCGTAAGAGGCAACTAAGAAGGTTATAGGATGAAGTTGGCTGTGTTATCCCATGTAGGGTCAAAGTAGAAAAACAGACACAATAAATTTCTATTATCTGGACTAGATTTTACTGTAAATCTAGTAGGACCATGGCCCTGCTACAAGAGAGATCCAACGGTAGGACGAGAATGAATTCTGAAGAAGAAGAACAGGAATTAAAAATGTGAACTACCTGAATAGGAATCTAAAGTACTTATTACTGAACTGTACCACTCACTAACTTGATATGAACACAGCTATAACTTAACAAAAGTTAGGTTCATAATTCCCATTTTATTTTCTACAGCATCCACTCGGCTCTGACCATGACCTCGCTTGGTGCTCGTGGAGAAACTGCCACAGAAATGTCTAAGGTTCTGGGTCTAACAGCTCTCACAGGGAACACCGCTCACCTCGCGTATCGCAACCTTACTACTCAGGTAACTTTCTTCATGTATATTTTCAATGAATGATTTTATTGGTTCACGTTCAGGATTCCACATTGATGACTGTGGCACAGGTACTGGTAGCATCCCCAGATTTCCACATTGATGACTGTGGCACAGGTACTGGTAGAATCCCCAGATTTCCACATTGATGACTGTGGCACAGGTACCGGTAGCATCCCCAGATTTCCACACTGATGACTGTGGCACAGGTACCGGTAGCATCCCCAGATTTCCACACTGATGACTGTGGCACAGGTACTGGTAGAATCCCCAGATTTCCACATTGATGACTGTGGCACAGGTACCGGTAGCATCCCCAGATTTCCACACTGATGACTGTGGCACAGGTACCGGTAGCATCCCCAGATTTCCACATTGATGACTGTGGCACAGGTACTGGTAGAATCCCCAGATTTCCACACTGATGACTGTGGCACAGGTAACGGTCAATCGTAAACTTCGAGCAGTTCAGTAAAGTTTTTCATGAAAGGAGGCAGGGCCAAGTCTTCCTCATACATTGGGCAGGTCTGCAATAAGTGTTCAGGTGTCATAGGGCTGGTAGTCTCACACAAGTTTCTGACAAATTTAGTAATACAGCTGGGGAAATCATGTAGGGAATAGAAAAATTGTACTTACTGCGCAAAACTAAAATCCAACAGGTAGATCCAGGAAAAAGGTAACTTAGTTTTGCTAATACTAGATAACACACACAATGACACACACAAGTCAACGTACGTCATCTACGCCATCATATGCAAGCGTTGCGCCATGACATATATAGGTGAAACTGGAAGGAGGCTCGCAGACCGATTCTGCGAACATCTGTACAGCATAAAAAACCATTCGGGATTGCCTGGTGACGTCCACTTTAATGACACGGGCCATCGGGGCGCTCAGGACATTCAGGTTACTGCCATTAAGTCGTGCTTCTCTGATGACCGGGCTCGTCTGGCGCTTGAGAACCGCTACATATATCAATATGGCACTCTGAAACCCGACGGCATTAATGAGCGCCTGTCTCTTGTATGACTTTCGTCTTTCCATAGTTTCTGTTTGTTTCGTGCCACATGTTTGTTGATGAATTTAGTCTATCCATAGTTTTTGTTTGTTTCGTGTCACATGTTTGTTGTCATTTTTGTATTTTCCTTGTCCGGTGTCATTTCACCTCTTCCGGTCAATCCAGACTACCCATACCTATGTGACCGTCGATATTATTACTGTTCGCTTTCTATTATATGTTTTAAGTTTATTGTCTGTCTTGACAAAGGCCTTTTGGTCGAAACGTTGACTTGTGTGTATCATTGTGTGTGTTATCTAGTGTTAGCAAAACTAAGTTACTTTGTTCCTGGATCTACCTGTAGGGAATAGACACCAAGTGCCAGGACAGAGGTGACAGTACAAGAACTTGCCAAGATGCACTTACAACAATAAGACAATAAAAAAACACTTTCGTTACTGCATGGTTTCCTGTGAAGGAGTGCAGGGAGACCTAGTATGGGATGTGGTAATTAAGACAGCTTTGCCATAGCAGACGCCGCGACATGTACAGGAAGGATTTTTATTGTACATAAAAAAGAAAAATCCTGTCCCAACCATGGATCGAACCTGGGATTCAAGTGAATGAGAATTGCCTTCTAACCACACAGAAAATCACTTCACTGGTAGACAATGATATATACAGGAGGCTCATTCAACCGAATAATGGGTGGTATTGTCTTGCCTACAAGAATAGAAAAAAAGTGCTTGAAAAAACATTGCATATTTCACTACAACATTGAGCATGAAAATGGAAATAGAAGTAGTGGTGGTGGAACTCGGTTGGTGACTGAAATAGAAGTAGTGATGGTGGAACTCGGTTGGAGACTGAAATAGAAGTAGTGATGGTGGAACTCGGTTGGTGACTGAAATAGAAGTAGTGATGGTGGAACTCGGTTGGAGACTGAAATAGAAGTAGTGATGGTGGAACTCCGTTGGTGACTGAAATATCAGCTTACATGTTGATACTCTCTGATTTCCAAGAGCACGAAGAGGAATACAGAAAAGTGCATGTTAATAAAATAATGAGTCATGTTACTGAACAACTCAGTTGTCCAAAGTATTACATAGAAATACTGATCTGGTCACGTGGGGCTCAGAGGCAATGAAAGAGCAGACTCATTGGCGCACAGTAATGTTGTTAATAGCACAATATTGAAATATAGTAATAATAATATTAGGTCCTATTTGGGCTACAGCAACCATTAGATGACACCTCAACAACCCTTGGATGACACCTCAGCACCGTTGGATGACACCTTAACAACCCTTACATGACATCGCAGCAACCCTTGAATGACACCTCAATAAACCTTTCATAACACCTCAACAACCCTTGGGTGACACCTCAACAACTCTTGGATGACACCTCAACAAATCTTGGATGACACCTCAACAACTCTTGGGTGACACCTCAACAACTCTTGGATGACACCTCAACAACTCTTGGATGACACCTCAACAAATCTTGGATGACACCTCAACAAATCTTGGATGACACCTCAACAAATCTTGGATGACACCTCAACAACTCTTGGGTGACACCTCAACAACCTTTGGGTGACACCTCAACAACTCTTGGATGACACCTCAACAACTCTTGGATGACACCTCAACAAATCTTGGATGACACCTCAACAAATCTTGGATGACACCTCAACAAATCTTGGGTGACACCTCAACAACTCTTGGGTGACACCTCAACAAATCTTGGGTGACACCTCAACAAATATTGGATGACACCTCAACAACTCTTGGATGACACCTCAACAACTCTTGGATGACACCTCAACAAATCTTGGATGACACCTCAACAAATCTTGGATTACACCTCAACAAATCTTGGATGACACCTCAACAACTCTTGGATGACACCTCAACAAATCTTGGATGACACCTCAACAAATCTTGGATGACACCTCAACAAATCTTGGATGACACCTCAACAAATCTTGGATGACACCTCAACAACTCTTGGATGACACCTCAACAAATCTTGGATGACACCTCAACAAATCTTGGATGACACCTCAACAAATCTTGGATGACACCTCAACAAATCTTGGATGACACCTCAACAAATCTTGGATGACACCTCAACAAATCTTGGATGACACCTCAACAACTCTTGGATGACACCTCAACAACTCTTGGATGACACCTCAACAAATCTTGGATGACACCTCAACAAATCTTGGATGACACCTCAACAACTCTTGGATGACACCTCAACAAATCTTGGATGACACCTCAACAACTCTTGGATGACACCTCAACAAATCTTGGATGACACCTCAACAACTCTTGGGTGACACCTCAACAACTCTTGGGTGACACCTCAACAACTCTTGGGTGACACCTCAACAAATCTTGGGTGACACCTCAACAAATCTTGGATGACACCTCAACAACTCTTGGGTGACACCTCAACAACTCTTGGGTGACACCTCAACAACTCTTGGGTGACACCTCAACAAATCTTGGGTGACACCTCAACAAATCTTGGGTGACACCTCAACAACTCTTGGGTGACACCTCAACAAATCTTGGATGACACCTCAACAACTCTTGGGTGACACCTCAACAACTCTTGGGTGACACCTCAACAACTCTTGGGTGACACCTCAACAACTCTTGGGTGACACCTCAACAAATCATGGATGACACCTCAACAACTCTTGGGTGACACCTCAACAACTCTTGGGTGACACCTCAACAACTCTTGGATGACACCTCAACAACTCTTGGGTGACACCTCAACAACTCTTGGGTGACACCTCAACAACCTGTGGATGATACCTAAACAGCCTTTGGATAACACCTTGGACGACACTTTAACAAATCTTGGATGATACCTAAACAACCCTTGGATAACACCTTGGACGACACTTTAACAAATCTTGGATGATACCTAAACAACCCTTGGATAACACCTTGGACGACACTTTAACAAATCTTGGATGATACCTAAACAACCCTTGGATGACACCTCAACAACCCTTGGGTGACACCTCAACAAATCTTGGGTGACACCTCAACAACCCTTGGATGACACCTCAACAACCCTTGGATGACACCTCAACAACCCTTGGGTGACACCTCAACAAATCTTGGGTGACACCTCAACAAATCTTGGATGATACCTAAACAACCCTTGGATGACACCTCAACAACTCTTGGGTGACACCTCAACAAATCTTGGATGACACCTCAACAAATCTTGGGTGACACCTCAACAACTCTTGGGTGACACCTCAACAAATCTTGGGTGACACCTCAACAACTCTTGGGTGACACCTCAACAACTCTTGGGTGACACCTCAACAACTCTTGGGTGACACCTCAACAACTCTTGGGTGACACCTCAACAAATCTTGGATGACACCTCAACAACTCTTGGGTGACACCTCAACAACTCTTGGGTGACACCTCAACAACTCTTGGATTACACCTCAACAACTCTTGGGTGACACCTCAACAACTCTTGGGTGACACCTCAACAACCTGTGGATGATACCTAAACAACCTTTGGATAACACCTTGGACGACACTTTAACAAATCTTGGATGATACCTAAACAACCCTTGGATAACACCTTGGACGACACTTTAACAAATCTTGGATGATACCTAAACAACCCTTGGATGACACCTCAACAACCCTTGGGTGACACCTCAACAACTCTTGGGTGACACCTCAACAACCTGTGGATGATACCTAAACAACCTTTGGATAACACCTTGGACGACACTTTAACAAATCTTGGATGATACCTAAACAACCCTTGGATAACACCTTGGACGACACTTTAACAAATCTTGGATGATACCTAAACAACCCTTGGATGACACCTCAACAAATCTTGGGTGACACCTCAACAAATCTTGGGTGACACCTCAACATCTCTTGGGTGACACCTCAACAACTCTTGGGTGACACCTCAACAAATCTTGGATGACACCTCAACAACTCTTGGGTGACACCTCAACAACTCTTGGGTGACACCTCAACAACTCTTGGGTGACACCTCAACAACTCTTGGGTGACACCTCAACAAATCTTGGATGACACCTCAACAACTCTTGGGTGACACCTCAACAACTCTTGGGTGACACCTCAACAAATCTTGGATGACACCTCAACAACTCTTGGGTGACACCTCAACAACCTGTGGATGATACCTAAACAACCTTTGGATAACACCTTGGACGACACTTTAACAAATCTTGGATGATACCTAAACAACCCTTGGATAACACCTTGGACGACACTTTAACAAATCTTGGATGATACCTAAACAACCCTTGGATAACACCTTGGACGACACTTTAACAAATCTTGGATGATACCTAAACAACCCTTGGATGACACCTCAACAACCCTTGGGTGACACCTCAACAAATCTTGGGTGACACCTCAACAACCCTTGGATGACACCTCAACAACCCTTGGATGACACCTCAACAACCCTTGGGTGACACCTCAACAAATCTTGGGTGACACCTCAGCAAATCTTGGATGATACCTAAACAACCCTTGGATGACACCTCAACAACCCTTGGGTGACACCTCAACAAATCTTGGATGACACCTCAACAACCCTTGGGTGACACCTCAACAACTCTTGGGTGACACCTCAACAACCTGTGGATGATACCTAAACAACCTTTGGATAACACCTTGGACGACACTTTAACAAATCTTGGATGATACCTAAACAACCCTTGGATAACACCTTGGACGACACTTTAACAAATCTTGGATGATACCTAAACAACCTTGGATAACACCTTGGACGACACTTTAACAAATCTTGGATGATACCTAAACAACCTTGGATAACACCTTGGACGACACTGTAACAAATCTTGGATGATACCTAAACAACCTTGGATAACACCTTGGACGACACTTTAACAAATCTTGGATGATACCTAAACAACCCTTGGATAACACCTTGGATGACACCTCAACAAATCTTGGATGATACCTAAACAACCTTGGATAACACCTTGGACGACACTGTAACAAATCTTGGATGATACCTAAACAACCTTGCATAACACCTTGGACGACACTTTAACAAATCTTGGATGATACCTAAACAACCTTGGATAACACCTTGGATGACACCTCAACAAATCTTGGATGATACCTAAACAACCTTGGATAACACCTTGGACGACACTTTAACAAATCTTGGATGATACCTAAACAACCTTGGATAACACCTTGGACGACACTTTAACAAATCTTGGATGATACCTAAACAACCCTTGGATGACACCTCAACAAATCTTGGGTGACACCTCAACAAATCTTGGATGATACCTCAACAACCCTTGGATGACACCTCAACAAATCTTGGATGATACCTAAACAACCTTGGATAACACCTTGGACGACACTTTAACAAATCATGGATGATACCTAAACAACCTTGGATAACACCTTGGACGACACTTTAACAAATCTTGGATGATACCTAAACAACCCTTGGATAACACCTTGGACGACACTTTAACAAATCTTGGATGATACCTAAACAACCTTGGATAACACCTTGGACGACACTGTAACAAATCTTGGATGATACCTAAACAACCCTTGGATAACACCTTGGACGACACTTTAACAAATCTTGGATGATACCTAAACAACCCTTGGATAACACCTTGGACGACACTTTAACAAATCTTGGATGATACCTAAACAACCTTGGATAACACCTTGGACGGCACTTTAACAAATCTTGGATGATACCTAAACAACCCTTGGATAACACCTTGGACGACACTTTAACAAATCTTGGATGATACCTAAACAACCTTGGATAACACCTTGGACGACACTTTAACAAATCTTGGATGATACCTAAACAACCCTTGGATGACACCTCAACAAATCTTGGGTGACACCTCAACAAATCTTGGGTGACACCTCAACATCTCTTGGGTGACACCTCAACAACTCTTGGGTGACACCTCAACAACCCTTGGGTGACACCTCAACAACCCTTGGGTGACACCTCAACAACTCTTGGGTGACACCTCAACAACCTGTGGATGATACCTAAACAACCTTGGATAACACCTTGGACGACACTTTAACAAATCTTGGATGATACCTAAACAACCCTTGGATGACACCTCAACAACCCTTGGATGATACCTCAACAAACCTTGGATAACACACTGCAATCAATTCTTTCTAATTTTGTATGTGCAGGTTTTTATGACATGAATATTTATGTAGGTTTTGTCAAGTTCTCACAAAAAAACATCATTTTCTCTGTTTTTGTACAACCGGAGTGACTTAACAACCATCTGGAAATTTTTTTAAATTTCAGCTGAATAATGTGAAAAATGTCAAACTACATACTGCGAACGCCATATTTGTGAACCCAAACTACCCTATTGAAGGCCAGTTTCTCAATGATGTCAAGACTGACTATTTGGCCGCCACTTCTAACTTTGACCTGGCAGCTGTGGGAGGTCCTGAAAAAGTTATCAACGATTTTGTGAGCAACAAAACTGAGGGGTTGATCAAAGATGTCATCCCTAAAGGTAATAGTAGCTATATTGGTCAATGTCTTCATTCTCAAACTTGTATTTTTGTTTTGATCCAATTAATTATGAATCTCCTGTTTCCTGTTTGGAATTTTTCCCCAGAACTTTGTTTCACATTCAAGACTTAAATTCTCAACTGTGTTTAATCTGCCGAGGACGGATGTGTCAAGACATTGACGCAAATTAAACGACGACACAACTAATTTCCATTCTCTAGACTCCTGCTGGAAAGAACCATTGTCCTGCAACAAGAGAGATCCAGTGGGAGTTTGAGAATGTGTCCTGCAACAAGAGAGATCCAGTGGGAGTTTGAGAATATGTCCTGCAACAAGAGAGATCCAGTGGGAGTTTGATAATGAATACTGAAGAAGAATTGTTACTACATTTCTTGAATATGCAACAGCATGAACTAGTTGGTGACATCATGAACTAGTTGGTGACATCATGAACTAGTTGGTGACAGCATGAACTAGTTGGTTACATCATGAACTAGTTCGTGACATCATGAACTAGTTGGTGACAGCAGGAACTAGTTGGTGACATCATGAACTAGTTGGTGACATTATGAACTAGTTGGTGACATCATGAACTAATTATTAACATCATGAACTAGTTGGTGACAGCATGAACTAGTTGGTGACAGCATGAACGAGTTGGTGACATCATGAACTAGTTGGTGACAGCATGAACTAGTTGGTGACATCATGAACTAGTTCGTGACATCATGAACTAGTTGGTGAACCAGGAACTAGTTGGTGACATCATGAACTAGTTGGTGACATTATGAACTAGTTGGTGACAGTATGAACTAATTGGTGACATCATGAACTAGTTGGTGACAGCATGAACTAGTTGGTGACATCATGAATTAGTTGGTGACAGCATGAACTGGTTGGTGACAGCATGAACTAGTTGGTGACATCATGAATTAGTTGGTGACATCATGAACTAGTTGGTGACATCATGAATTAGTTGGTGACAGCATGAACTGGTTGGTGACAGCATGAACTAGTTGGTGACATCATGAATTAGTTGGTGACATCATGAACTAGTTGGTGACATCATGAATTAGTTGGTGACAGCATGAACTAGTTGGTGACAGCATGAACTGGTTGTACTATTTGGAACTGAAGTTAGCTGTCCCACCACATATGTCAAAGTGACCCAAAAGTCACAAAACGGAGCTATTGTAGCATAGCTGTAAACCACGACACACCAAATTTCGCTCTCAGGATGATGTTCTGCTAACCAGAAGAAGTTTATCGTAAAGACATGGTGGTGCTTTTTGTTTTTGAATGCCCCTTAATATTAAATATTTTGTTTTGCCTGTGTGTTCTTGTGACCTGCAAAAGTGAGAAAAGAATAGAAGTGCTGTTACCCGTCATGAATGTCGTATGAGAGGACTAAGTAGGTTTAGGGTCATCTGTTAAACAAAATAATAAACAATTTATTTTAAATTCCTATATTTTTTTCTGTATTGATTTTTAAAATGATCATATGTATGTTCAGACAAAGAACTTTGATCAAAACGTCAACGGTTTTCATTCTTATTTATTTTATTATAATTGTTTTAAATTATCTTTTTATTATTAGCAGTCAGTATGTTTTTATAACCGCTATTATTATTTGCCTGATTGTCCAGATTTTACCACAAAAAAATTCAAAATGACTTAGATTTCAGTCTTTGAAAGTGTGCACCAGAATAAATCTTGGAACATAAACAAACTATCTTTGACGACAACCACATCACTCCACAGCTTGATGATGGTTATAGAAAAATAACTTGTTAACATGCTGTTACTAACACGCTTTAGTACTGGAAGATGGATTTGACTTGCTTTACAAAGATTTTATCCAAAGTAAATAATGAACAATCTACCTGTATCTCTATTTTCTCTATTGTATTAGGCAGTATCAGTTCTGCCACAGTCATGATCCTAGTAAATACAATCTTCTTCAATGGAACTTGGCACGAACAATTTGAAGCATACAAGACCAACAAACAAGATTTCCGTCAACTTGGGGGAACTAACTCTCAGGTATTGTTGAATATTTTACTTATTCTTCTTCATTGTTCTTCAGTCAGTTATGATATTACATCGCTAATTAGCTTCAATGAATTGTGTAATACACTTTTTCATTGTTCTTCAGTCAGTTATCAGGTTACATTAAGTTGTCAGACTTGCAGAACTGCTGAAAGTCTAGAGAGAATCGTGAATGCAGATACGGTTTCAGATTACTTGGAGAAATCTCAAGACATAGATCATGATTTGAATATATCAAATCAGGCAATCAATCAATCTCATTCTCTTTGATTCCGATAATCTTTACATACTCTCAGGTGAATAGACCATGGACAATGATTGTTATTTATCTAACCTCAGATATTATCTGTCACATTCCATGTGATTCCCATCTCTCTCTAGTCCGTCATGGTCTCTCCCTTCTCCACGTGGTCCTAGATCTTTTCCATGTGTTCTTAGATCTTCTCAGTGTATTTCTAGATCTTCTCCATGTGTTCCTAGATCTTCTCCGTGTCTTCCTAGATCTTCACTGTTTCCTTTTCCCTTGTGGGTTCCGTATCATTGATTTTCTAGTTACATCAACAAAATATTTGTGGTAACTAGAATATTAATTCACTTCTACTACCTGATGTTGATGAGACTATACTACCATAATTTAGATGGTTGTTCTACAAGTGCTGTGAGGCTGCATTGCTATAATGACATAGCAACAGGTGATTTTAAAACAAATACATTTACACATTTTTCAATATTCTATTATTAAATTCAACAAAAATAATCTTGCAGGTCGACATGATGAACGATGACAGAACACTTAGAATTAAAAGAAACGTCCTCGGCGCTGATGTCGCAGAACTTCCCTTCGTTGGTGGCCGTTTCTCTCTCTACATCGCCTTGCCTCATGATGTCAATGGAATCACACGTTTTGGTAATGTCCGCTTCAGTTTCAAACATTCTTATATTTTGTTTTAGTGGTACGCTCGTAGTTGCCATGCAAGTAAGATAAGCAAATAATTGTGATACTGTGACTTGCCGTGCATGTCATCTTCTTCTTCTTTTGTATTCGTTAACAAACTCATTGGCCATTGGCGCAAATAAAACGGTGACACAACGCGTTTCCATTATTTGGACTACATCCTGCTGGGAATCTAATAGGACCATGGTCCTGCTACAAAAGAGATCCAGTGGGAGTTTGAGAATGAACGCTGAAGAAGAAGAGGAACTGGAAATTGAACCTGGAATAACCCGAACAGGAAGCCAATTCACTAACAACAGAGCAACCACAGATAGGAATGTAGCAGCAAAAAATTAGTTTATGTAACGGGAACACATAAACTTGATCTTGCCAGGACACTAAAAGGCATAGTTTGGACACTGGATCTAATCAAAGTCTTTAATCATATAATTGCTTGTACGATATAATTGCTTGTATGATATAATTGCTTGTATGATATAATTGCTTGTATGATATAATTGCTTGTATGATTGGAAGCAGATAACGTTTTCTATTCTATATGCCTATTTATTTCAATCATGAATACATGTTTGTCTTGTAAGCTTAATCTGCTTGTAAAAAAAAAATGTTATCAATAATTTTTTTAAATGCATAAAAAAAGTGAACAAAAGTAGGCCATAGTTTTATTCAGATAACGACAAGGTAGCAACACAATCAAAATTTAGTTTTATTATTTTTTGTGTGGAAATTTTGTAATACAGGATGTTCTTATGTAATGGTTGCTAGAACTCTTCAATAGATCATGAAAGTCTTATCAACAGTGTTGTCACAGTTGGGTTTAAAAAAAAGAAGTTAGTGGTAACATTGCTTATCAACGCTGTTTTTCTGAGATGTCCTCTCAGATTTTCCTGTTTTATAAATAGATAAGACAGGACTGATCAAGTAAACCCACTTTAATAATCATAGTACAGTGGTTCTCAAAGTGGGGAGTCATGGAGACATAGCAAGATTAGCTTATGAAAACAAACCAAAAAATGCAAGATAAAATATTACAAAACAGACAGAATGTATTAGCAAGATTAATCATGGAGGAAGAGCTTCTAGAAAATAAGATATGGAAGAGTTTTTGCTCACGACACTGGGGAAAACAAGATAGATTGCATAGGATCAGAGTCAGACGTTACAAGAAAGACAGCTTACACAGAATCAAGAAGCTTAAAGAGTGGTCCTACAGAACAGTCTTCTGCAAAGAACATGTCACAAGCTGAATACCTTACACAAAACTGATGTTTTGACCAAAATGTCTTATCAGGCTCAGAGTACGACAGAGAACAAGCAGAAAAGTCTACTTATAATAAGTAGAAAAAATATCAATGAAGACAATAAAGAATAGTTAATATCAACAGATGGGATTCACAAACAAAGAGAGAAACAAGAGAATGTTAGAAAATATTTGATGAAGGAAACTAGAGAAGAAAGTGAAAATAAACATGAACCTTATCAACAGAAGTAAATAGCATCATCATCATGATATAACCCTTCAGGGTTGTAGGGGTCATACCCCAGACACGTCAACACATAAATTCTGCCACGCCCCCCCTATTCTCAGTTCCTGGTTGTAGAGAATCTTAATCCTATCCAATCTTTAATATTATCAATCCATACTTTCATTCCCCTCTTCTTCTTCCACTCTCAACTGTTCCCTGTTTGGGTCAAAGGGTATGAGCCCATGGACCGCTGGATCAGCAACCAACCAACTGTTCCCTGTAGGATAGTTTTGAAGTGTGCCGTCCGCCGAAGACGGACGTGTCGGGCCATTATCGTAAATTAAAACGGCGACACAACGCATTTCCATTCTCTTGACTACATTCAGCTGGAAACCTATTAGAACAATTGTCCTGCTACAAGGGAGATTCTGCGGGAGTTTGAGACTGGACGCTGAAGAAGAAGAATCGTGTCTCATCACGTGAGGAAACGATACAAGTTTGCGATGTTTCATCACTGCCATGAGATATTCATGTTGCACTCCAAGAGTATTTATTGTGTTTCTCATGTATATTTTGGCTTGATGTTCTGTGTAATTGATGCGCAATACTCATCTGTAGCATTTGTTTTCAAAATCCTGTATTCTCCTCTCCATTTCCACTGTAATTGTCCAACTCTCACATCCATACAAAATAATATGTACGGGTATTGAGATATTTATTTAGGTTGGTGTTATTCTGCTATTACCAGGGCTGGATTTAGACTTGACAAGGCCTTAAGCTATTAAAGATACAGCGCCGTTTAACAATTAACAGGTAGACAGATAGGGAAATAATAAAACTTTAACAAGAAAGTGGGGGCTATAGCTTGTGTAGGTTCTACGTAAATCCTGCACTGGCTAGTCCATATGTCATTTAATCTGGACATTGCAGCTGAGACTATTTCTAGTCCAGTTTTTATTCTGTGTGCTTCCATCACTGCTCATACAAGACCTGAATTATTTGAAAGTATCAACTTCAGGCTTCTGTCCTGTCCTCCTAATGTTAATGAGAGAGTCATGTTGTTATCTCTATTTGCAAATTAAATATCGATAGAAGCAGAAATAGATGAAAAGTAACAGTTGTAGCTCTATACTCCACAAGGAACACAGAAGTACTAGATCATGTTCAAAGTCCCGCCAAAGACGGACGTGTCGGACCATTGCCAAAAATAAAAAGGTGGCAATGCATTTCCATTCTCTGGACTACATCCTGCTGGAAATCTAGTCGGACCATGGTCCTGCTGCAAGAGATATCCAGCGGGAGTTTGAGAATGAACGCTGAAGAAGAAGAATATTCAAAGTAAACGGTTTACGATGATAAATATCTTTATGAATTTACTCACATTTTTCTACATACAGAAGCTGCATTTATTCCTGTTGATAAACTTGTTTTCGTTTTCAGAGAGCTCTCTTGCTGTTCCTGCTAATGTTAACCAACTGTTTGAGGGACTCTCTTTTACCAGAGTCAGACTTAGTATTCCAAAGTTCAAGGTTGAATCTACCTTACAGCTGAACTCTGCTCTTGCAGCTTTAGGTATGGTGAAACCGTTTGATCCACAGACAGCCAACTTCCAGGGAATTAGTAGTGCTGGTAAGTTAGTCTTGTGTTTGTGAAACAACAGAGAAACCGCGATGAATGAAAGAGGTGTTTCTCAGCCGAAGAAGGATGTGTCAAGCCATTGGTGCAAATAAAACGGTGACATAACATATTTTCATTCTCTGGTCTATATCCTGCCAGAATTCTAGTAGGGTCATTGTCCTGCTACAAGAGAGATCCAGCGGGAGTTTGAGAGAATGAACGATGAAGAAGAAAAAAAAGAAATGTTTATCTATGTAAATAGGTAAAAGGTACAGGTATGTCCCATAGCAGCAACCTGCCGTTGAGGATGAAGATAATTCTTCATGTACTAAACCGCAACAATCATTAGGGTGGGGTAGCCAGTTCCCTTCTTTTCTGTCTTTACCTCCCTTAACATGCGTCAGGTACTCATTTACAGCTGAGTCGACTGGAGGAGTGGTCGCCTGTTTGTATTATCTACAGAAAAAAAATACAACATAAAATTTCTTAGAAAATAAAGAGAATATTTCATCAACATCATAAATTTGATACCAACACAATAAAGATGGAATATGACAGCTGCTACTTGCAGACTACATAGAGTTTTCAAGAAATGATATAGCAATAATAGACAACAACCAGCTATTCAATGATATAGCAATAATATAGAACAACCAGCTGTTCAATGATATAGCAATAATATAGAACAACCAGCTGTTCAATGATATAGCAATAATATAGAACAACCAGCTGTTCAATGATATAGCAATAATATAGAACAACCAGCTGTTCAATGATATAGCAATAATAAAACTTGATAATTTTTTTCTTTTTTAGTTAGTAGAAACCTTCAAACGGAAATATTCACTGCTCATGCACCTGCAGATCTGCTCATATGAGAAGATAATTAGAGGGAATGTTGGTTGAAGATAGTAATAATTGTGATTATCACTATTAATTGTTATCTGTGTCACGACCTTAACCTCAAGTTTTATTACGTTTATTTCCAGATAATCTATACATCAACACTGTCCTTCACAAGGCCGTCATCGAGGTCAAGGAGACAGGAACTGTTGCTGCTGCTGTAACCGTCATAGGAGTTGTCACTAGTATAATAGAGCCGGAACCAACTGAAGTTTTCAAGGCTGATCATCCTTTTGTTTTCTTCCTGAGAGACAATCAAAGTCAAGAAATTTTGTTCCAGGGAAAATTCTCTGGTTAAATATGATACACTTGGTCTCCCATACTGCTTCAATGTTTGTTTAATAGATATAAAGATATTACAAAACTACACACTTTATAATCTAAGGCTTGGATGTTTTTTTGTTTAGATAACTCAACAAAGATATACTACAACGCTTAACAGTACAAGTGGAAATGACAATAGATAGAAGAAAGATATATGGGAAAAATAATCAGGCAGCAAATAGGATTTGAACCAGGTCCTCTCAGATGATATCTACTCACCACGCAACTTAAGTCAACACGTTTTCCATATTCAACCACACAGCATCTCTATAAAATATATTTCAGTCCAGACTTCCAACGACTATATTCTCAATCTACTTTGTCCAGATTTCCAAAGCGTATATTCTCAAGCTATAATGAATATGGAACCGAGAGATCGACACATGCAACAATACCCACACTGAACAGGCATGTAAATTCCTCAAAATCTACAATCATTTAACTTTGGTGCCAGCAGGCATTAGTTCTACAAGGACCAGTTAGGTCTACCTGTAATACTAGAAAAAGCACATAAACATAAAACAAGGTTGCTTCAAGATGTGACAATAAACAATATAATATTTGAGGATTTATATTATGAAAAGAAGTTTCAATACAAGGAGAACTGCATACATTCCAATTTTAGAACATGTTGTGTGCAGTTTCAATCGGCTATTGTGACGTCACTGAATTCAGATTAAAAAGTCACTAGGTCTGCTTCTGGATACATCAATCTGCGCACACATCTCGTCTCAGTACATCTGGACAAGTACACCGATCTCGTCTCAATAAATCCATCAAATTGTAGCGGCTTACAGTCCCAGTTCAGTGATGATTTGTCAATCTCTTCGTATATCTAGTATGTTTCCCTTTCCGGATTGTTCAAATATTTACTCTAATATCTCACAATCTCAAGAGTAACCATAATTCACACTTTTGAAAATTGTCTGAACGGACAAGATCTTAATGAACTGCTTAGGTCAGAACGATCTATAGAATGTATCGTTTGATACTGTAGTGATGCTTGCTAACTGATCAGCTCGTTTATTACTCTCAACACCCACATGTTCGGGAACTAAGGTAACCTTTCTGCGAGAAATTTTCTTCAATAACTCCACCAAATGTTGCTGAATTTCATCTATAAAATTATGTTTTATCCTTTGTGGGCAGGAGGCTTCTAAAAGCAATGTACTTCACTGACAGTTGGAATCTTAGTATCAAATAAATGGGTGGGGGGGGGTGAAATAGAAATACGCAGAGAGTGTTGCAGCAAACTATAAAACACACTAATGACATCAAGAAAAACTAACGATGTTTCGACTAAAACGTCGGTCCTTTCCCTGAACGTGCGCCTACCACATATTTCGCCCGTTTACAAAATGTGAACGGAGTTGGATATTTTGCACACGTTCATACCCAGCAGCGCTGTATTTAGACGATAAGGCCCTAAGCTATTTGAGATATGGGGCCCTTTATAAGTCCAGATATTATATGTCAGTGCCAAATATAATTTTATTGGGGGCCCCAAGACAGTGGGGGCCCTAAGCTATAGCTTGTTTAGCTTATACGTAAATCCGGTCCTGATTCCCAGTGTGTAATTGCGTGCACAGTTGATTTGCAGTCAATGAAATTACGTCATTAGCAGACCATGTCACCAGAAACAACAAAATAGCTAATGTTAGCAGAAATTAAATTATGCCAGGAATGTGCATCGGAGTAGAAGGGATGATTCTAGAGAACTCTATACATCTGTATCTAAAAGGGAAATAATTCTTTCCACAGGTAAGAAAGAAACTGTGATTATGTCACGATTTAATGCCACGATGTGCATAGCAGAAGGGATGATTTTAATATTAGCATCCCACTCTACTAAACTATATACATTCCATGTATCGCAAGGGAGACAGAAGCTGTGTATCTTCCTTATTTTTCGAAGGTATCCATAGGGCAGCCATTTTGTTAAAAGAAATTAGTTTGCAGAGTGACGTCACAACTTCTAAAAAATTACGACTGGACAATTATTTAAAAAAATAAGTGCGCTAATAGGCAATCTTTCAGGGAAAGAACCCAAAAAGTCTTCATCAGGACAAATACAAGCAAGTAAAGAATATTACAAATAGAGAATCATGATGAGGGATAGGAGAAAAAGAAGATGATAAGGAAGGCGAGAGAAAGAAAAAATGAGAAAGAAGACTATTGTAACAAGAACAGAAGAGCCAGAGAGTAAAATGAAAAATAACAGAGAAAGTATGATAGAAGAAGAAAAAGTGATATAAAAGTGTGTTGCCAGGGCCTGAGAAAGGAGCATAGCATATCAACGCTGTTTACCTTACATGCATGTCGTAAGAGGTGACTAAGGAGGTTATCGGATGGAGTTGGTTGTCTCATTCCATATAGCGTGTGACCCAAAGCCATGCTGAAGTCAGATGTGTCAGGCCGAAAGGCACAGATATCACAACAATGCTATAAACTATGACACAATCTATTCCGTTCTCAGGACTACATCCTGCTAATCTGTAGGAGTTTGAGGATGAACACAAAAGAAGAAGAAGAATATCAAAGGAAAAACTACATATCTGAAATCCGATGTAGTAGAACATAATCAAATAAAGCTATGTCGAAACTCTTCACTGTAGAAAGATACAAGAGCTCTATTGCTCATACTTCTTGGTCATCAAAACAAGCTGTAGGGAAACAAGAATGATCCCACTTGTCTGATCACTAGCAAATGTCTAACCCAGAAACATAGAACATTCTTACTCTCGTATAATGAAATGAGTCAAACGGACAGGTTAAGGATCATATGAGCAGGCTATTTATAAACATATTGTTCAGCCCTGCATTGACCAATAAATGCAATAAGAATGTGCAAAGAGTATTAGAGAATTTGACGGGCAAGGGCATGCGGGTGTCTCAGGAAATTAACTCGCTGACATGCTTGTTGGTACGCGCTGATAGACTTGTTGGTACGGTGACCGTGTGGACCAGACATGCTTGTTGGTACGCGCTGATAGACTTGTTGGTACGGTGACCGTGTGGACCAGACATGCTTGTTGGTACGGTGACCGTGTGGACCAGACAAGTAATGGACCGAGCAGATATTCTATGCTCTTAGTGTGATAGGCGAGTGAACAACCTAGCCAATGTTTGGGAATCTAACTTTAAGCAGACTACACGAACATAATGTCAAGACGAGTGGTCAAACAAGAGAGCTACGAAGGTAATTACAGGACACAGGTAAGAAAATACACAAAATATACATAGAGAAATTACTTGAGAAGTAGATCTGAGCATTTACAGACTTTCAATCTGTGTCTGGATAAGATCCAGGTAAAGATGAAGCGTATCATTCTCAGGTGCACATCTGTACGGATAATGCCTTTCTTATTGACTGTCCAACTATGGAACATATATTACAGCTGTATCGAACAAATAATAAATGTTACAGAGTAGGGTGACAACCCTAAAATGGAAGTAAGTAGCTGGAGTAACACATGGAAAATATCAAGATGAACAAAAATAAGTAGAAGTATTACGAAAATATGACATAAAATAACATAACAACGTGATACAGAGACAGACGACGTTTCGATTAAAAAAACCTTCATCAGGACAAACAAAAGACCACAATAAAATTAATCTTACATGGAGACAAACATGGTTATAATAAGGAGGAAGAGAAGACAATAGCGAATAGAAAATGGAGGAAGCAGCGATGGAGCAGCATGATAGGGAAGAAGAGGGTATGGGGTTGTGGTCAATCATGTGGGGTTACGCATGCGGTTGCGTCTGTGGGTCTCACCAATGGCTCACTAGACAAACCACCCATGCAACAGAAAACCGTAGTAGATGACATGCCGTTATATTGAGGTTATCTTCTTATAGAAGCTTCATGGCATATCATCTATACCAGGGGTCGGCAACCTTTTGTTAACTGTGTGCCAACTTAAGGCTTCAAATTATTACGAGTGCCAACATTACATATCATTTTATATAAGTTGAGGCCAATATTCTTATTTTACCATATATTTTATTTTTATATTTTAATTAATTAATATATTGTGATATTCAATAATATGTAAAGTTGTAAACAACATTAAAAGAAATAGAGTTTCTTGAAAGATTAAAAACAACTTTTGTTATTATTAATGGGAGACTTGCACTTGCATGGTCTTGGCCAGTTGCTCAATATCGACAACATACTTTGTCATTTTGAGTTTGACACAATTTTCTGAATGTTCAGGCGTTAGGCAAGTGCCGAAACGAGCGAGGAAACCCCGCTAGCCATTTGAAATTGCTTGGCGTGCCAAGTGTGGCACGCGTGCCATAGGTTGCCGACCCCTGATCTATACAATCCCGTAGTCGTAACCTTTTATAACAGTTACCATGTTGTTCCGACAGGCCGACGTTGTGCTTGAACTAGTTACGGGCACGGCGTGGGTGGACGGAACCACAAAGAAACCTGTTCTAAGGGCCAGAGTTGTGCCCTGATTTCGACGTCTGTTTCGGCAGCTTTAGACTCTAAACACCATCGAGTTGGATGGCTGCTGGAACAGAGGGCGGAGCACTTATGGGAATGTCCCAAATGCTGTGAGGCCAGTTTCTAATCAAGAATCATGTGGGGTTATTATTATTTCCTGCAGTTTGTTTTGACCCCATTAATTAAAATCCTTCAAGCTCTTCTGCGAACATGCCGATGACACAGTTTGTGATTTACATCCGTCATCTGCTATTCGCATAATCTCTACTGCCAGATCAGAAGGAAGAAGCCAGTGCATCCTTTACCGCAACAACAAGCAGTCTAACAATGGCAGTATTTGCCGTAACACAAGCATCTAATTGGCTGGAATGGCAAGCCTATTGCCATGCGTGCATAGTAAGTGACTCAATGAATATGATTCAGAAAGTCAAAACAGGTGATGTATCTAGGGGATGGGTGGAGTCATTAGAGAGAGCTAGAATGCGGGAAAACTACGAAAACTCACGCTTATCTTTGTTCCCGGATACTCGGGCGTGGTGGGAAACGAACTGGCCAACCAATTAGCCAGTCTCACCACCATAGCAGATGGTCAGCCAATGGACTGAGCAGACATAGGCTTACTCATTGCTCATCGTGAGTCCGCACGATCAGATGATTTTGAGATAATTAAGCGTGAGTCACTATCGAGAAGGTGCCAACTTGGAGTAAGTATAGACGTGGCCGTGGAGTAAGTATAGACGTGGCCGTGGAGTAAGGATAGACGTGGCCGTGGAGTACAACTACGGTTGTGAGAAAACTTTAAATTTCAGCGTTGTGCAGGTTGTGAGAAAATTATAATTTTCAACGTTGTGCAGGTTGTGAGAAAATTATAATTTTCAACGTTGTGCAAGGTTGTGAGAAAACTTTCAGCGTTGTGCAAGTTTGTGAGAAAACTTTCAACGTTGTGCAAGGTTATGAGAAAACTTTCAACGTTGTGCAAGGTTGTGAGAAAACTTTCAGCTTTGTGCAAGGTTGTGAGAAAACTTTCAGCTTTGTGCAAGGTTGTGAGAAAACTTTCAGCGTTGTGCAAGTTTGTGAGAAAACTTTCAGCGTTGTGCAAGGTTATGAGAAAACTTTCAACGTAGTGCAGGGTTGTGAGAAAATTTTAATTTTCAGCGTTGTGCAGGTTGTGAGAAAACTTTTAATTTTTAGCGTTGTGCAGGTTGTGAGAAAACTTTTAATTTTTAGCGTTGTGCAGGTTGTGAGAAAACTTTTAATTTTTAGCGTTGTGCAGGTTGTGAGAAAACTTTCAGCGTTGTGCAAGGTTGTGAGAAAACTTTCAGCGTTGTGCAAGTTTGTGAGAAAACTTTCAGCGTTGTGCAAGGTTATGAGAAAACTTTCAACGTAGTGCAGGGTTGTGAGAAAATTTTAATTTTCAGCGTTGTGCAGGTTGTGAGAAAACTTTTAATTTTTAGCGTTGTGCAGGTTGTGAGAAAACTTTCAGCATTGTGCAAGGTTGTGAGAAAACTTTCAACGTTGTGCAAGGTTGTGAGAAAACTATCAGCGTTGTGCAAGGTTGTGAGAAAACTTTCAGCGTTGTGCAAGGTTGTGAGAAAACTTTAACTTTCAGAGACATTCAGATCTTCCGCATGCAAAGTTTTCAAAATTCAACATTGTCTCTAGTTAAATATATGCATTATTATTTATCTGAAAATAGTAAATATAACCCAATTTGTTTTCCGTATATATTTGTTGATTCATGCAAACAAAACAAACGTTAAGGCTTACATTAGAATGTGTGTAGTTTTTATTCTCTTCATAATCTCTATTAAACATACATTAAAATAATATGGAAAACCAAATGCGTAATATTTAACCAGAGAATTTTCCCTGGAATAAAATTTCTTGACTTTGATTGTCTCTCAGGAAGAAGATGAAAGGATGGTCAGCCTTAAAAACTTCAGTGGGAGGTTGAGATATTGCATTACCAGGGATCCCTACGTCGGTTACAGCAGCAGCGACGGTTCCTATCTCCGTGACCTCGATGACAGCCTTGTGAATAACATTGCTGATGTACAGATTACCTGGAGATAAACATAATGAAATGTGAGGTTGGCGCTGTTACCTGCCAAATATGTTATAAGAGACAACTAAGACATTTTTGGGGTGGAGTTGGCCGTTCCATCCCGTATAGAGTCAACATGACCCAGAAGCAAAACTGAAGTCGGATGTGTCAGGCTAAAAGGTATAGATATCAAAGTTATATTGTTAATTATGTCACAACACACTCTGTTCTCCGGACTACATCGCTAATAGGCAGGAGTTTGAGAACACATGATGAAGAAGAAGCACTAAAAAACAAGTAAATATGATATCATAGTCCGTTTATTAATTTACAAACATGGTTGGAAGCGATTCTCTCCGAAACTACCAATTAGCGATTTTTGTCATGCAACTTTAAAATCTCAATGACGTTATATAAATATCTTTGCTCTTAGAAAATCATTTTCAAAATGTATCTAGTTTTAATATGTCTTCTATAGTTTATAGATATATCATCCTCATTCAACTGTACGTAATAGGCCTATACAATTTTCTACAGAGAACAATCTTTTAAAAGAGAAATTCTCGTTTAGTTTCCAAAAGGTCTGGAAATTAAGATTGGTCAGACCATCCCTGACATCGAGCAGTCACTGATGCTGAAGTCGGATATACCAGGCCGAAAGGCGCACAGCAGCCATGTTATCACACAACACGACTAGATAACATGTATTCACAATAACAACAAAAATGTACTTAGAATGAATGTCAGAAAATATACTGCCAAACAAGCATTAAAATAGGTACTAGCTAACAAAAGAACGAGAGGAAGACCAAGAGAAAACTCTTTATAGGAACAACCATCAAAGAGTGTATGACTTTGGGTCTCAACAACATGCAAGAATTACATGCAGTAGCATGCCAATGCTGAAATTGGATAGGTCTGGTTTCTGACCCATGCATGGTATTCAGCGATGAAGGTAACACCCAATCTCTTTCATTCATCACTGTTTCTCTGTTGTTTCACAAACACAAGACTAACTTACCAGCACTACTAATTCCCTGGAAGTTGGCTGTCTGCGGATCAAACGGTTTTACCATACCTAAATGTACAAGAGCCGAGTTCAGCTGTAAGGTAGATTCAATCTTAAACTTTGGAATACTAAGTCTGACTCTGGTAAAAGATAGTCCCTCAAACAGTTGGTTTACATTACCAGGAACAGCAAGAGAACTCTCTGAAAACAAAAACAAATTTATCAACAGGAATACATGCCTCGCTGTGTGTAGAAAAATGTGTTTAAATTCATAAAGATATTTATCATCGTAAACGGTTTATTTTGAACATCACCCAGTACTTCTGTATTTATTGTGTAACCCAGTACTTGTGTATTTATTGTGTAACCCAGTACTTGTGTATTTATTGTGTAACCCAGTACTTGTGTATTTATTGTGTAACCCAGTACTTCTGTATTTATTGTGTAACCCAGTACTTCTGTATTTATTGTGTAACCCAGTACTTGTGTATTTATTGTGTAACCAGTACTTCTGTATTTATTGTGTAACCCAGTACTTGTGTATTTATTGTGTAACCCAGTACTTGTGTATTTATTGTGTAACCCAGTACTTGTGTATTTATTGTGTAACTCAGTACTTCTGTATTTATTGTGTAACCCAGTACTTCTGTATTTATTGTGTAACCCAGTACTTGTGTATTTATTGTGTAACCCAGTACTTGTGTATTCATTGTGTAACCCAGTACTTGTGTATTCATTGTGTGACCCAGTACTTCTGTATTTATTGTGTAACCCAGTACTTCTGTATTTATTGTGTGACCCAGTACAAGCTATAAATTTTCATCGATTTCTTCTGATACACATATTTACAACTTATGTTTATGAGAATCTATTTTGTTTACATATATTTACAACTTATGTTTACGAGAATCTATTTTGTTTACACATATTTACAACTTATGTTTATGAGAATCTATTTTGTTTACACATATTTACAACTTATGTTTATGAGAATATAAAATATGCTTGATATGCAGAGTGTGTTGTGACATATCTATTGTGTAGATAAAATCTGTTGACATTAGTTGCTTTTTAAAATTGTCTTAGAATTGTCTTAAAAATATTTCTACCTATTGCGGCTTGTCCTCTGTGCTTGATGTGACCTTTTGGTTGATATATCTCATTTCTATCCAATCTGTTGTGCTTGTGCCGTATTTTTTGCACTGATGTTCTCACTGCCACTCTCTAAGCCTCTTGGCTTTGTTCTTTTTTCATTAGCATTATAATCAAAAGTTCATTAATGTAATGTGTCCATTTTCGACTGTCTCCAATAAAGAAATTTAAACAGAATTAATTAGGCCTTCATTCGTAACGCTTTTAGTTATTTTAGTGTTTCGTTTGGTCAAAACTTATATACTTGGAGTTGCCGTGGCTATTTTTGGAATGCGACTCCAGGTATATAAATAGTGACCAACTAGAAGCTCGAGAATAATCAAGAAAAGGAACTAATGAAGGCCTAGTTAATTCTGTTGAAATGTGTTATAAGTTCGCTCGAAGGTCACTGTCCATTTATGTTTCATAGTAGAATGAATATTTGTGTAGATGTCTGCTTGCCCGGGAGAGAGAGGTGTTCAAAGTATCCACGACGAAGACAACGTTCTGGGAAGAATATATCACTTGATATATAGATGTGTTTATGTAGAAGAAAAAACGTAGAAGATAATGACGCAATGATATTGATAGTAACACATTTGTTCCATCCAACATGAAATGACAATAAATGAATTATACGGAAACCCGTGCATGTATTAATTTGTTTCTGTGGATGCAGAAATCTAGTACAACTATTGTCCTGCTACAAGAGAGATCCAGTGGGAGTTTGAGAATGTGTCCTGCTGCAAGAGAGATCCAGTGGGAGTTTGAGAATGTGTCCTGCTGCAAGAGAGATCCAGTGGGAGTTTGAGAATGTGTCCTGCTACAAGAGAGATCCAGTGGGAGTTTTAGAATGTGTCCTGCTACAAGAGAGATCCAGTGGGAGTTTGTGGGTGAGTGGAAAAATGAAGAAAACAAAAGGGTTAGAGTTCAGAACTATTATCCATAAACCATCGGACATTTTGTTTTGTCTCGTTCTGGTACATAAACCATTTCTTCTGTGTTGATTCTTAAACTCCAGCTTGCTAACAGGATGTAGTCCAAAAATGAGAATATATCGTGATATGGTTTTTAGGTTACTAGCATCTAGGTTAAATGCTGTATTTCCGCCTAAGACGGATGTGTCGGGCCATTGGCGCAAATAAAACGGCGATACAACGCATTTTCATTCTCTGGACTATATCTTGCTGGAAACCTAGTAGGACCATGGTCCTGCTTCAAGAGAGATCCAAGTTTGAGAATGAACGCTGAAGAAGATGAAGAAATGCTGTATCTGTGCCTGATACATCCATCTTCAGATTGTATGTTGCTTTGACCTAATGAATGATACAGTCATTTTCACTCCACACCACCTCAGCCAACTCTTATTACATGCATGGAAGTCACAATTCTTTGCTTCCCTTACCAACCTGACAATATACGAGTGCGCCATTGAAACGAAAATTTAAGAATGCTTATAAACTTCTTTTGCATTCATTCTCAAACTTCTGCAGATTTGCAAAATGTAGTTCAGCGAATTGAATGCGCTGTGTCGTGGTTTACAGCTTGATGCGATGGCTGTGCCTTTCAGTTTGACACACCCGACTTCATCATTGCCTAAGAGTCACTTTAGTCCTCTATGAGATGGGACAGCCAACTCCGTCTTATACACCTTCTTTGTCACCTTTTACGACATGCCTGTCATGCCGAAAACGGATGTTGGAACGGAAGCCACAAAATAAAGCAGCAAAGCTATGAAATCATAAATACAGCGTACTTCACGCTCCCGAGGAAAATACAGCATACTTCACTCTCCCCGGGGGAAATACAGCGTACTTCACTCTCCCCGGGGGAAATACAGCGTACTTCACTCTCCCCGGGGGAAATACAGCGTACTTCACTCTCCCCTGGGGAAATACAGCGTACTTCACTCTCCCTTGGGGAAATCACACGAAATCTCTTGTTGGTTATCAGAGAGCGAACGTAGAAGTACAATAATAATAATAATAAAAAGAAGACATGCTTGGAAGGTATCAGTGTTGCTATTCTTCGCTCCCCTTTTGGGCTCCGTCAATACACGAGTGGTTTAGAAACTGAAACTTATAATTACCAAAACTTGTGATGCCATTGACATCATGAGGCAAGGCGATGTAGAGAGAGAAACGGCCACCAACGAAGGGAAGTTCTGCGACATCAGCGCCGAGGACATTTCTTTTAATTCTAAGTGTTCTGTCATCGTTCATCATGTCGACCTGCAAGAATATTTGTTTCGAATTTAATAATAGAATATGCCCCTATGTGTTGAATATAATAATATAATATTTGTTGAATTTAACAATAAATATATTTGTTGAATTTGATAGAGAAGAAATAAAAACTGGTATGGTTTGAACATGTATGCCGACATGATTCCTGGTCAAAACAATACATTATTGAACAGCCGAATGTGGAAGAAGCAGAGGAGGATAAATAAAAGTATGGACAGACAAAATCAAGGACTGGATTAAACAAGATTATTTTCCTCACTCGTCCGCATTGTTGAAGGTAGAAATCGCTGGAGGACTCTGTCTGTTGATGCATCCAATGTGGTACCTCTACGACCCTGATGAGTTATGGATTTATAAATATAAATATCAATAACAGATAACAACAAAAATGTCATGCATGCTTGGCTGTGGTTAGCTTAGATGTTGGTGACGAGAATATAATTGCGAGATACTATTTCTCTCGTCATACGGTTTGCCTACTAGCGATATTGTTACCGCATAAAATACTGTATTATTATACGTATTAGTTATCACAGTCAAAGTCGTATATGTCAAGGCATTGGCGCGAATAAGAGAGAATATCCTGCTACAAGAGAGATTATGTGGAAAATTTAGAACGAACGTAGAAAAACAATAGCCTATACTTTCAGAAAATTCAGTAGATTATTTTGCTTAACAGGAATAAAAAATTAGTAGATTGTTTTGATTCTCGAGAAAAATCAAGCGGAGAAGCATGTATTTCCCATTCACTAGATTGTTTTGATTCACGGGATTAGCGAGCGAAGAAGCATTTGTGTTTCATGTGCATCGAGTGTGTGAGGTTTCTTTAGAGGTTTCTTTCAATAGAGATCTCTTTCAATATAGGTCTCTTTCAATAGAGGTCTCTTTCAATAGATGGTTCTTTCAATAGAGGTCTCTTTCAATAGAGGTCTCTTTCAATAGAGGTCTCTTTCAATAGAGGTCTCTTTCAATAGATGGTTCTTTCAATAGAGGTCTCTTTCAATAGAGGTCTCTTTCAATAGATGGTTCTTTCAATAGAGGTCTCTTTCAATAGGGGTCTCTTTCAATAGATGGTTCTTTCAATAGAGGTCTCTTTCAATATAGGTCTCTTTCAATAGAGGTCTCTTTCAATAGATGGTTCTTTCAATAGAGGTCTCTTTCAATAGGGGTCTCTTTCAATAGATGGTTCTTTCAATAGAGGTCTCTTTCAATATAGGTCTCTTTCAATAGAGGTCTCTTTCAATAGAGGTTTCTTTCAATAGAGGTCTCTTTCAATAGATGGTTCTTTCAATAGAGGTCTCTTTCAATAGAGGTCTCTTTCAATAGATGGTTCTTTCAATAGAGGTCTCTTTCAATATAGGTCTCTTTCAATAGAGGTCTCTTTCAATAGAGGTTTCTTTCAATAGAGGTCTCTTTCAATAGAGGTCTCTTTCAATATATGGTTCTTTCAATAGAGGTCTCTTTCAATAGAGGTCTCTTTCAATAGATGGTTCTTTCAATAGAGGTCTCTTTCAATAGAGGTCTCTTTCAATCCCAGAAGATTCAAACTCTCAGGAAATATTTTGGAAAAAGGCACTTACCAAGATATCAAATCACATAAAAGTATGGAACTATTTGCTAGTATCAAAGTTGGTCACATTTGACTGCAGTATGACTGCATGATTTCGATACAACAAAATTGGTTGAAATCAAACAAAGAATTCAAATGGAATCCATCTATTTATTGTCTTTTCGGTTCATTATGGGATAATGTGTCCACACATATTCCAACGTTTTAATATTAGGCTTGACTTCATACAGGTTCCGTGACGCAGTGATTAAAAAACGCGAAGCCTTAGCTACCGATCATACGATCTACGCGAAACGCACTGAGAAACCCTCTCCCCCAAAGGACTTCCAGGGGGTGGGGAAGGGGGGCCTCTCAGCGCGTTTCGCGCAGATAGATGGATGCTGCATTGTATACGCCTTTAGCGAAAGTTCGTTTCGTTAAATAATATATGGTTCGTTTCGTTCAAAGCGTGGACACATTAAGGCGTCGTATGATTGAATGAATCAAAGCGTGGACACATTAAGGCGTCGTATGATTGAATGAATCAAAGCGTGGACACATTAAGGCGTCGTATGATTGAATGAATCAAAGCGTGGACACATTAAGGCGTCGTATGATTGAATGAATCAAAGCGTGGACACATTAAGGCGTCGTATGATTGAATGAATCAAAGCGTGGACACATTAAGGCGTCGTATGATTGAATGAATGCCGATTTTCTGACTATGGCACTTGCTATGTGGTCGCTTGATATGCAGTAAATATTATGCAGTCTCAGAAAGTTGGCAACGCTTTCAAGGGGGAATAACACATTATAACAAATAGAGAATTAATAATACCTGAGAGTTAGCTTCCCCATGATGGAAGATTTGATGATTGGTCTGGAATGTTTCAAACTTTTTCTCCCAGGTTCCGTTGAAGAAGATTGTATTTACTAGGATCATGGCTGTTAAAGCATTGATGCTGCCTAATAAAAATAGCGATAGAGGAAGAGAGAGAATTATCACACTTTACCATATGTTAGAAATCTATCTATAAACTCGTAACTTGTCAAGGTTCCTAGGGGTACCGCATTGGATGCTTCAGCACGCAGAACCCTTCATCGATTTCTATCGTCAACGATGCGGATGAGTGAGGAAAAACCTTGATATTAGTAACACAAGATTAACAATGTCTTTTTTTGTGTGACCATCAGGTAGTCATCACAGCAGGTTAAATTATGTTCCAAGATTTGTTATGTTTCCTTTTCTCAAAACCGTGTCGAGTCCTGTATTTTATAATTGTAAATAAATCTCCATCGAACTCAAACTACCAAGCAGTGCATTACCCACTGGTATACCATGGCTCCAAGACTACACATGGCTCAGTTGAGGAGGTAGTGATAAATGGATGATGAGGAGCATGGATATAGAATCATTCAACGAAAGTAAACCCCAGAAATAAATATTCACAGCTGATTGTTATACACATTTTACGGAAGTCCAATGTTATGGAAGAACCATTGTTAACAATCGAGAAACTTCGGTAAACTCCGGTGGTGCGGTCACGTGATGAGACATTTCTCACTGACGAGATGTTTTTCAAGGTACGATGGAGGATCAAAGAGAAGACAGGTGGCGCGAAGAAGACATGATTAGATAAAATCAAGGATTGAACAGGGTGTGAAATGTCCAAAATCCTCAAGATGCTAGAGGATAGAGCTGCGTGGAGATCTTTCTGTACCAAATGTCTCAATGTGATACCCCTACGACCTCGACGGGTTATGGGTTTTATTATTACTATTATTATTATTATTATTATTACTATTATTATTGTTATTATTATTATTTTTGTTATTATTTTTATTATTATTATTATTATTATTATTATTATTATTATTATTATTATTATACAAATTTCAAAGTAGTGTGAATAAATTAAAGAGGCAACTCTTTTACAGCTGGGACCAACCCATCTTTCGTTACTGCATGTTTTTTATGTGAAGGATTGCAGGAAAGCTGTGGAAATAAAGGCCGCTTTGACATAGCAGACGCCGCGACACGTACAGGAAGAATAGTTAGGAAAGATTTTTTACTTTCGAAGGTACAATCAAAATCCTTCCCAACTATGTATTGAACTCGAGACCTGAAGGATCTGAGTTCGGCGTTTTAACCACACGGCTATGGGACCAACCCATCAAGCCAGGATATTGATCCCAACCGATGTCAAATCTGATTTGCAAGTCCTTCGTAACTCAGTGGCTGAAGTATTTAATACTCCTTCCACTTTCATCAATCAAACAATGCAATTTTACTGGTAACACGATATTGATCAGAACAATCATATATTTATGACAGTACTATATTGAGCTTACCCGATCGATGGCATGTTAAAAACACCTCTAGTTTTTTCAGTTTCCGGACGTCTGCATTTTATACCGAAACTTACTAGCAAATCAATTTCTCTTTCGTTGTTCTGTTTGCTTTACTTCTCGATTTCTCTTCACAATTTGTTAAAATCTCTAATTTTCTTACTGTTTTATTTTTTGTTTTAAGGAAATAATTGTGATGTGAATTAAAATAGCACAAGGGCCATAATCAATCATTTAAAAAATGTATTTTGTTTACTACACGGGCAACAACTCCTACTAATATCTATGAAAATAATTTATTCCTTGTTATTTGTAAATAACCTATTAAACAGGCAAAATCTTATGAAATTTTATACTGTGGTTAGTTTTATAAAGAATTATTTAATTTAAGTTACGTTTTCTTAGCTGTAGTTAAAAATTATGTGCTGTTTAAAAAATAATTCTACTATGGATAATCTACATTTGTTGATCAGTTGGTAGGAAAAATTGAGCAATGTCAATCATACTTACCTGGCACAGGAGAAACCATGATCACGAAGGTGGTGCTCCCAGGTTGAGGCCCTTCCATTGCACTTCGGTTGGGTTGACCCCTGCGATCGCCCCAAATGTGGGCGACTCGGGTGCGTAATTTTTTCGTAAGGGGGACTGCGTTCGCGCTATCCCCTCAAACAATAAAAGATATTGGATGTAATTTAGATTTAGACCAAAGGTTTGCCCGTTTCGCTAATATACATCACAGCGCTTGCACATGATATAGTATATTAAATAACAGTAACAACCCATTGAGAAATGTCTTTTCTCCCCTTCTGTCTCCATAGTAAGCAGAAGGTCGAGGGTTCAAATCTCTCTGATCCTAGACATTTTTATTGTCATGTTATTTCTAATTTTTATCCGGCGGTGTGGTACAGGGCCCGTCTATGACGTCCAAAGTACCGAATTCGATCCACGCCACAGGCATTTGTGCATCTGGACCGTTCAGAAAGCACTGGCAAACTACTGAACGTAATTATATAGCATATAAAATCATTACAGCCAAAAAATACTGGGTTGATAGCCACGTCCTGAATAAGGATATGCTACCAAATAATGATTTACAAGCTAGTTCTAGATAAAACTGATTCCTTGTACAATCACTAATGATGGTAGCTATAAACCACTATAGAATATATGTCAATCAACCAAATTCAGTGGCGTAGACGATCACGATTCTCCACAATTCTCTCTTGTGTTGTTAATGTCAGAGGAAAACACCAGTTACCGAAACATCAGCACTACCTTGATGTGAAGATAAATATAAGGTAACTGTGTGAAACGTAGTTATGTAGTGCAGGTACCCTCAAGACTTTTGGACAAAATTCCGACCACTCTGTTATCTAGTACTGGGTTGGTGTTTTCTTTGTCTTTATTCATTTTGTTCTGTCATTTACGTCTTTTATGTTCGTTTCATTTCCACATATATTTACTTTTTTATGCACTTCCTGTCCTTGCGGCATCTCATTTCCATATTTCCCGTTGGATACGTTTGTCTGTTCTGATAATTTCCAATCGTCGTCTTTTAATGTTTTGTGCCCATCTTAACCAAACTTTTGGATGAAACGTCGATTATGTCTTGTGTATTGTAATTTGTATGTTTTCTTGTGTGCACATCATTACACATTCGTTTCAGTGATAGTCCGTCTTGTCTGAGTGAAGCTATTATAAAAACTTGTGTTTTACGTAAGCACACTTGATGTGAAGGGCTGTTAAAATGAATGGCCACCGGGGAATCACCGATGATTAGTGATATCTTTTAAATTTTCGGCGAATCTATCAGCCAAAAGTCTGACGGTTTCGCCAATATACTTCACAACACAGCGCTTGCGCGTGATAGAGTATATTAAATAACAGTAACAATCCATTCAGAAATGTCTGTCTTTTCTCCCCTTGATATTTAGCGTGGTTACTAAATATTTAAGTTTTGTTTTTCTCATCACATTCCCTAAAAACCTTGACTATCTGTTTCAAATTTTTGCTACATTTTGTCGTTTTACTCCAGCATGTCTAAGGACTTCTAAATTAGTGTTCCTGGTTTTCAATGGAATTTTCAGCATTCTTCTTAAAAGCCACATCTCGGTTGCCTCTAGTTTATTGTGGCACTATGTGTAGCATTTTATAATTCTCATTTTAAATGTGTTTGTGATTTGTTTAGAAGTCAAGATTTTTATTATGCCATTGACAGCACTTTTAGCCATTCCTATTCCCCTTTTAACTTCTGTTTCACATCTGCCATCATTTGTGATTATGTGTTCAAGATATTGGTAATGTGCTACTTGTTGTAGTTTCTCTCCATGCATTTTTTTAGCGTTCCGCGCCTGTTCTTCTGCGATTGTAAACTTTCAATTTTTTGCGTTCTGCGCCTGTTCTTCTGCGATTGTAAACTTTCAATTTTTAGCGTTCCGCGCCTGTTCTTCTGCGATTGTAAACTTTCAAATTTATGGATATTTACACACAAATTGTGGATTATCTCTTCGTACACAGTTACCCCCCTCCCCTCCCCCTGAATATGACTCATTTTCTCCTCAAAGCTTTGTATTACCAATCAAAGTTCAAGAGTTCTAGTACAAAGACATTTCTGGAGACATCTCTAATTGTAGGCATGTCACCTCCTATTGTATGCATGTCACCTCCTATTGTATGCATGTCACTTCCAATTGTAGACATGTCACCTCCTATTGTATGCATGTCACCTCCTATTGTATGCATGTCACTTCTAATTGTAGACATGTCATCTCCTATTGCAGGCATGTCACCTCCTATTGTAGACATGTCACCTATTGTAGACATGTCACCTCCTATTGTAGACATGTCATCTCCTATTGTAGACATGTCATCTCCTATTGTAGACATGTCATCTCCAATTGTAGACATGTCATCTCCTATTGTAGACATGTCATCTCCTATTGTAGACATGTCATCTCCAATTGTAGACATGTCATCTCCTATTGTAGACATGTCATCTCCTATTGTAGACATGTCATCTCCAATTGTAGACATGTCATCTCCTATTGTAGACATGTCATCTCCTATTGTAGACATGTCATCTCCTATTGTAGACATGTCATCTCCTATTGTAGACATGTCATCTCCAATTGTAGACATGTCATCTCCTATTGTAGACATGTCATCTCCAATTGTAGACATGTCATCTCCTATTGTAGACATGTCACTTCCTATTGTAGACATGTCACCTCCTACTGTAGACATGTCACCTCCTACTGTAGACATGTCACCTCCTATTGTAGACATGTCACTTCCTATTGTAGACATGTCACTTCCTATTGTAGACATGTCACTTCCTATTGTAGACATGTCATCTCCTATTGTAGACATCTAACTAGAGCTTCGTTAATAATTAATGGGATCGGGACTAAAAAAGAAAAATTAGAGTCTGAAGATATTGACCAATATAGCTACTATTACCTTTAGAGATGACATCTTTGATCAATCCCTCAGTTTTGTTGCTCACAAAATCGTTGATAACTTTTTCAGGACCTCCCACAGCTGCCAGGTCAAAGTTGGAAGTGGCGGCCAAATAGTTAGTCTTGACATCATTGAGAAACTGGCCTTCAATAGGGTAGTTTGGGTTCACAAATATGGCGTTCGCAGTATGTAGTTTGACATTTTTCACATTATTCAGCTGAAATTTTTAAACATTCGAGATGGTTACTATTTAATTCAGGTCGAAAGATTGACTCTATATTCCCCTTTTTTTTAAACACTATAGCATTTCGCCATTTTTATGTTCCAATTTGAACGATTATTTCCTTTTAAAATTTTTTCCTATTTCCGTATTTTTTTTTTATCCGGCTTGTTAAAGGTTAATTTCAATTTAGTCTAATAAAATATGTAGTAGGCCTATTGTTACCACTTTAGTGAATTTTTTATTCGGTTTCTGAAAAAATATACGCCTTTCTCTCCAAAAATCCCATTGCATAGAAAAGGGTACCACGCCCATAGAAACAATAATATAGGTATACCTTTTTCAAATGTTTGTGTACATATTCTACATACCTGAACCTAATACACTTGAACTATTTAGTAATCATATTTTTATAATGGAAAACCTTAAATGGCGTAATAGAACATAAGATTCTGTTTTGTGAGAACTCGACAAAACCTACATAAACATAACATGTATGTTCATGTCTATATGTGCACATATTTCATCTTCAGTAATTCTCTCATGCTATAACGGCTAATGTTTTTTAAAGATCTTTTTTATGTGTTTTCAACAGTCCGCGCCTATATCATCACTAACAAATAGCGTATTTTTTATATTGATTGTGTTTTACAAAATACTCTGAAAAATACTCATGTCAGTATGGGTAGAGAACATTCTGGAATCATTGAACAAATATTGATATATTACAACCGAGACAACATAGATAACCAAGACAACATAGACAACCAAGGCAACATAGACAACCAAGGCAACATAGACAACCAAGACAACATAGACAACCAAGACAACATAGACAACCAAGGCAACATAGACAACCAAGGCAACATAGACAACCAAGACAACATAGACAACAAAGACAACATAGCTTGCTTTGCATGATCAACTGTAGATAGGTAGGTAGATATATAGATAGAAAAACACATAATTTAAAACTGTCCAGATGACAAAAGTTAACTGCGAGGCAGGATATAGCTAACCTGGACTAAAGCGAGAAAATATTCAGAAGACTGTGAGCTTCTCCTGGTGACTGGCCCGAAGATCAGAAGACGGGGATCTTCTCCTGATGATTAGCTAGAAGATCGGAAGACTGGGAGCTTCTCCTGATGATTAGCTAGAAGATCGGAAGACTGGGAGCTTCTCCTGATGATTAGGCTGAAGATCAGAAGACTGGGAGCTTCTCCTGACGGCTGGCCTGAAGATCTAGCAAAACCAGAAGAATCATGAACGCAGAAATAGAAGATAATTTATTGAAAATGTACATGAAGACAATTACCTGAGCAGTAAGGTCATGATATGCCAAGTGTACATGAAGACAACAATTACCTGAGCAGTAAGGTCATGATATGCCAAGTGTACATGAAGACAACAATTACCTGAGCAGTAAGGTCATGATATGCCAAGTGTACATGAAGACAATTACCTGAGCAGTAAGGTCATGATATGCCAAGTGAGCGGTGTTGCCTGTCAGAGCCGTTAGACCCAGAGTTTTGGACATTTCTGTGGCGGTTTCTCCACGAGCACCAAGTGAAGTCATTGTCAGAGCCGAGTGAATGCTGTACAGAATAAAAGATAAAACATAGAAAATATATTTTTTTATATATTACAGATGTTCGTTTCAAGTTAGTGAGCAGTGTGTTCAGTAGTAAGTACTTTGATATCCTAGTCAGGTCGTCCAAAGTTCAAATTTCAGTTCTTCTTCAGCGTTCATTCTCAAACTCCCACTGGATCTCCCTTGTAGCAGGACCATGGTCCTACTAGATTTAGCAGGATGTAGTCCAGAGAATGGAAATGCGTTCTGTCGCCGTTTTATTTGCGCCAATAGCCCGACACATCCATCTTCGGCAGAAAATTTCAGTTAAACTGTAAATATTATTAGATCAATAAAAGATCATACGTCAACAACAAATTTATTTGCGATAATTATATTTGGATAAGTGTAACTATAGGTGTAATCATAACTATAATCATAAGTGTAACTATAGGTGTAACCAAAACTATAATCATAAGTGTAACTATAGGTGTAACCATAACTATAATCATAAGTGTAACTATAGGTGTAACTATAACTATAATCATAAGTGTAACTATAGGTGTAACCATAACTATAATCATAAGTGTAACTATAGGTGTAATCATAACTATAATCATAAGTGTAACTATAGGTGTAACCATAACTATAATCATAAGTGTAACTATAGGTGTAATCATAACTATAATCATAAGTGTAATCATAACTATAATCATAACTATAACCATAAGTGGAACTATAGGTGTAACCATAACTATAATCATAAGTGTAACTATAGGTGTAACCATAACTATAATCATAAGTGTAACTATAGGTGTAATCATAAATATAACCATAAGTGTAATCATAACTATAATCATAAGTGTAATCATAAGTGTAATCATAACTATAATCATAAGTGTAACTATAGGTGTAACCATAACTATAATCATAAGTGTAATCATAACTATAATCATAAGTGTAATCATAAGTGTAATCATAACTATAATCATAAGTGTAATCATAAGTGTAATCATAACTATAATCATAAGTGTAATCATAACTATAATCATAAGTGTAATCATAAGTGTAATCATAACTATAATCATAAGTGTAATCATAAGTGTAATCATAACTATAATCATAAGTGTAATCATAAGTGTAATCATAAGTGTAATCATAAATATAACCATAAGTGTAGTCATAAGTGTAATCATAACTATAATCATAAGTGTAATCATAAGTGTAATCATAACTATAACCATAAGTGTAATCATAACTACAACCATAAGTGTAATCATAAGTATAACCATAAGTGTAACCACATTGTACAGACATCTTGTCATTTATGCTCCACATTGAACAACCATCTTGCAGTTTATGCTCCACATTGAACAAGCATCTTGTCATTTATGCTCCACATTGAACAAACATCTTGTCATTTATGCTCCACATTATATATTTATCTATCTATACATCCATAAGTCCATCCATTGCTCTATATTTTATCTTTTCTCTGCGTGTGCTGTAACGTGTCGCAGGATTGAATAACTATCGGTTTGTGGGCTATGTCACGTTTGGGCACGTCATATGCAGTAATATTGTGAAAGTCTCAGAACGTTTGTAACTATTTCAATCCATCTTCTTCTTGGTCATCCCCTGCCTCTTGCTGCTTCCATTTTCACGTTGATTGCTTTTGCTGTTGGCCAATATGGGTTCATTCTCATTACGTAACCGAATCATTTCCTTCTATTTTTTCCAATATAGGATATTATTGTGTGGATATTACAAAAATTGTTTACCTGTGAAGTTCATGGATATTTCAGACATAGTTGTTACCTGTACGGTGAGTGGACACTGTAGGCTTACACATAATTGTTACATGTAAGGTGAGTGGGTATTATAGGCCTACATATAATTGCTACCTGTAAGGTGAGTAGATAATGTACATATAACTGTTAACTGTAAGGTGAGTAGATACTGCACACATAATTATTACATGTAAGGTGAGTGGGTACTATACACATACTTGTTATATGTAAGGTGAGTGGGCACTACACACATAATTACTACCTATAAGGTGAGTGGGCACTACGCACATAATTGCTACCTGTAAGGTGAGTGGGCACTACACACATAATTGCTACATGTAAGGTGAGTGGACACTACACACATAATTCTTACCTGTAAGGTGAGTAGACGGCATTTTGTGTGTTTACTGCTACTTTCTGGTAGAGACGCTGTGAAAAGTCCGATGTTGCAGAAGTCAATAGTTGGAGATCGTCTCCCCTGACCAGACTCACAGAAACCAGAAGACAAACGGCTACAAGTGTTGGGTTCATGTTTGAATCTTATGTTGTAGCTACAGCTGACAGAGAAATGAAACAGTTTTGTATCACATATTAACTTTCGATGTTACATATATCAATGTATATATATATATGAATGTGTATAAATATACGGTTACTGTTGTAGGTTCTTCTTCTTCTTAAGTTGTCATTCTCAAACTCCTGCTGGATCTCTCTTCTAGCTGGACCATGGTCCTACTAGATTTCCAGCAGGATGTAGTCCATAGAATGGAAATGCGTTGTTTCGCCGTTTTATTTGCTCCAATAGCCCGACACATCCGTCTTCGGTGAAGTTGTTGCTTCGATCCCCAGTAGTTACGAGAGGTTAACTCTTACTTCCTATGTGCATTAGTTTCCCCAGAGCTTGACTTCGTACCCAGAAGAATCAAAATTTAAGCGGCGTTCTATGCTTGAAGAGAAGCTTTCTACTCACAGGGGTTGAAGTTACGGTAAATAAATATGACGGGATGAATTAACCACTGACGACTAAATATACAATCGCTATCTTTCCTTTCTTCCCTATCATAATCATGTTTGTCTTCATGTAAGATTCGTTGTACTGTGGTCTTTTGTTTGTCCTGATGATGTTTTTTTAGTCGAAACGTCGTTTGCCTCTGTATCTCGTTGTTAGGTTGGTTTATGTCTTATTTTAGTAACACTTCTACCTATTTTTGTTTATCTTGATACAGAGGCATTCGAACTGATCACTCGTGTCCGGTGATCCTATATGTAAAGTGACCAATGACTAGCACAGGTGTGATCATTTCGAAGGCCTTATATCACTAGTTGGTTGTGTTACACTAATCATATTTGATTGAGAAAATAAATTGTAGTTGGTGTAAATACATGCTTACAGTGGCGGTCAAATACATGATTACAGTGGCGGACAAATACATGATTACAGTGGCGGACAAATATAAAGTTATAGTAAATAGATGAGCTGGATTACAGAAGCTCTCTTTGGAGGTCGTGGTGACCGCAATACTTGAATCCCAGCCTATACTATTTTTTCCATTAACAGACTACATTCTGGAGATTGTGATGGCTGGATTACTAGAACCGCAACCTTCACTATTATTTATGGTTGCATAGCTCTGATATAACCAAATTGGACTAAAGTCTCGTCATAAGAGATCTATTTTATTTAACTGACTGGTTATTACGGTTAAATGTCTCCATATCACGTGATTTCATTCCAACTTTTTAATATTATGCTTGCATAATCTAAAGCTTCCGCTACGTGGAGATAAAAAAAAATAGCACGACTCGTCTACTAGCGATCATTTCATTCAAAGAGTATTCCATGGGAGAGCGTAGTGGGGCCTCTCAGTGCATTGCGCGCAGATCGATGAATGCTGCGTTGTATGCGCCTATAGCGAGAATTCGTTTCTTTAAATAATGTATCTGTTTCGTTAAATATATGGGTACATTAGTCCATACTGTACCTAACTTAACTTTCGCATGGTCATACAAGCTGACATAATGAAATTAGACTCATGTCTGCTGTTGAAGGTATTCCTCAATGGACCCAAACGTGAATTTCGCCAATAGAAGAGCTACCAAAGAAATTAAATCAAGCTGTTTGGGTCATGTTTTCGATTATTCCCGTGAATTTCCTTTAGTCGGTGTTGGAACGCGATTATCTGGCTTACACAAGGTTTATAAATAGTGACCAACTAAAACCACAGAAATAATCGTGACGTAAGAAGACTGATCCTGCTTTGTTTTGATTCACATGTTAGGTTTTATTTCGCAATTGTTCGCAGTTAATATGATGAAATTTGACTCATGTCTGCTGTTGAAGAAGGTATCTCACACGCATGACCGTCTCCAAATAAAGACCATTCACTTAATTTAATTAAAACCCCATTCGTTACGTTTTCTATTATTGTTGGGGTTTCGTTAGTCACTATTAACATACTTGGAATCGCATGCCAAAAATAGCTAAGGCGACTCCAAATATATAAATAGTAACCAACCGAAATCTCAACAAGGTCCCTCGTCTTGTCACTCCGTACTAGTATATAAAGTGCGGCACTGAGAACAGTTGAAAGCTAGAAAACTAACACTTACCGAGTTAACGCACACAAATGTTACAAGGAAAACATTCAGGACTCGGGCTTATATAGAGGCTGTCACAGACTTAAGTCTAATACGGACTTCTACAACTAAGAGATAAGATCGGGTAACACCGCCAGACCATGAGAAAAGTGTCATCTGAGAGTGGTTTTACATTTTTTGCAGGTTTGAGTTATCTGAAAAATTTTCTATGAAACTTAGGCCTACACACGATTTCGTCTGATGTTTTCAAGTGTGCAAGTGTTTATGATTATATTTGGATACATTACTAATTTGGCGCATGGTTGAGAGGTTAGATCAATGGTCTCAATATTGAAGTCTAGAGTTCGATCTTCGGTAAGGACTGGATTTTTTTTTCTGTCAGAGTAAATTAAAATCTCACCCTGTACATGACGTGGCGACTGCAATAGCATGCGGCCTTTATCACACAACTACAAAACCCCTCCCATAACGGGAAGCGTAGTATATGACAGTTTGACTCATTTGGTTAAAAAAATGCTGCACCGCAGTTGCTTTATTTTTGCACCTCACAAATGAATATCTTGTTTGAAATTACAACTATTTTTACTTAGTGTGCTCTTGTTGAGGCGAGGATACATTCAAATCAATAGGCCTACAGAAAAGAGCAAGATCGTGGTTAACCGCAACGATAGAGAAACAGATCAAACATGATGATGATGATGAATGGATATAAACTTGAAGTATCTATCTTTCCTTCCTCTTCTTAGTCTTTACAGGTGTCGAGGGTGATACAATGTTCTTGTTCTCACTTTTCTGACAGCGTCAGATAATGTCATTTGGTGATTGTGTAATGTCTCTTTGATGTTGTCGATCCAGCGTACTCTTGGTCTACCCCTGGAAGTGATAACTGGGATAATGTAATACTGTTACTTGTAGACTAAAACATTAACAAATAATACAACTAATGTAAACAAAGAAATAAACAAACACCGGATCAAGGACCTTTTCCACATTAGTCCAACTGGGACCTTTTTTCGAGAAACAACAAACGGAATAGACAAAATAAAATAGAGAAATTGTTTCAGAATGGTTGAGGAAGTGAGTGCTTTCAAATCTCTCAATCTAGCATAAGGCCTATGCAGTAATGGAAAATGCAGAATATAAAAGATATGCCAAGACTAAACTTAATTTGGATAAAAATACCACCATTGTTAGAGTGGAAATCAAAACTGTATAACTCAGTACTAAGTCATTTTATAACTTCCTAATGTGGAGAGGGGTTTGAAGACGCAACCCCTCCCTTTCTACGGGATTGGAAGCATATTTATCTTACCACGAGTGGCCTGGGGGCTGAGCATCATGTGGTACAAGAATGACGTGTTTTGTCTTTTAGACAGTTTAGTAAATGAATTTGGGTAGAAAGACGAACCAACGTAGATTTTCGCAAAGATTTGAAGACTGGCTCCTCAAAATTATCAAAAAACGCAAGCGAATATATTTCTGACATATAAAGAGACAATGGTTGAGACAGATTAATCATGAAGGGAAAAATTCCAGCCTTGTGTCCTGGCATTCCAGGACTAAAAAAACACTAAATCATTTGGAAAAAAGACCTAGAAAACACTAATTCATTTGCAAAAGCACTAGAAAGCTCACTAACCCTTTTCATTAACATGTTACAAGGTATCAAATATTTGGCTTACAGAATTGCTGTGAGGACGTCACTGAGAGAAATTATTTAATGTGTTTCCTTGGTTCACAAACTCCCATCTTGTAGCAGGATGTTGCTACGAGATTCATAGTCCAGGAAATGTGGAAATGCATTGTGTCGGCTTTTTATTTGCACACATTTCCCTACAGGTAGGTACGAACGTGATTAGTTTACCTTTCCTTTGGAGAGACTCGTCACTTTCAACCATTGGGCACAGTTTAAGAAAGCTATATGAAGACGCAATACGAAAAAATATCAGACGTAACAAAGACCTCTTAGTGTGACTAAAATTGCCCTACACATCCGACTTCGGCTGTGTTAAATGAATATAAAATATAAAAAGGGTGAATAGCAATTTTACGTTAAACAAATCGACGTTTCGAACAATCGGCCTTTATTTGGATAGCAATAATTGTTAGTACCGCTTCCTTCCGTTTTTCCTTGGCGCCAGTTTATGCATTTTGTAACGCTTCACAATGGAAAAACGAGTAAAAAACCGTTGGGGGTTCGAAAGCATTGAAAAAATTAGTTGAACGATCAACAATGTTCTTCAGTGGTGATGAATGGTCTGAAGAGTTTCAACATGTTTAAGATTGCAACAAGAAAAGTCATGGGAAAGTCCAGCACGGAGTAGACACCCCAGCTCGTGGCTTGCACTTTACAGCCACATAGGGTAAATCAGTCATCTGGTTCTTGCAAATTCTTTGGGAATTACAGTGGAATCCCCTATAGCGCATAACATTTCTACACAACACTTCCTTCAAAATCCCCAGTTATGTTTGTATTATACACAGCAAATTTCTTATTACATATTTTGTTGATCCGGACCAAGTTGTTATAACAGGATTCAACTATAATAAGACATAATCCGCTAGGGTAGTAGGGGTGCCATACTGGAGACCTCACAAAAAAGCTCTCCAAACAACTATTAGTCATTCAGGAGTGTAGAAAACTCATGCCCAGAGCAGTCCTTTATGTTATCACTCCATGGTTTTCTTTTACCTCTTACCCACGACTGTTCCTTGCAAAACAAGCTCTAGATCTAGGAAACCTCGCCATTACAAAGAATGCCCGAGAAACTCCAGTTTGGAGTTGAAAGTAATTCACCACTACCCGGCACAGAGAACAAAAGAAAAACTCGTAATCGCTTGTTGTTATATCATCATGTGTCTACAATTCTAGATTTGTGTGCGCCGAGTTTTAAATTATTGTTCGAAACTTTGATGTACATTCACGGACTTGCACATATTAAAAGGAATGTTGATTAACGTGCAGTTTGTTTAACAAATGCAGAAAATCAACGTTTCGACCATCATGTCTAGAGACAAACCAAAGCGAACTATAGGAGTTACCATGAAACGTAAACATCCTCTCACCGGAAGCTTAACAGAAACAACGCAACACTTTTCAATCACAATTGTGTTGACACAAGAGGCTAATTCCGTGTCACCAATCAATGAAAAGGAAGTAGTCTTTCGTGGTGAAGTACAATATGGTAGTGTTATGTAATGTTCATAGATCAAGAATGGCCTTCAATGAACGGATGTTTACAGTTAGGAAGGCGTTAGTTCTAACACCGTCCCTATAGTTCGCTGTGGACAAACAGACATAACCAACAAAAGACAATTTAAAAATCAACAAACAAGCACTTCAAGATAAGAAATGTTTATGATAAAATCGTCAATGGCTATCCCAAGAGTATTTTATACTAGTACTTGTATTTATTGGGCATACACATTAAGCAATACACAGTAATGGTCTGACAAAGCAAGAGAATTAACCAAAAGTAAAGAGAATAAGGGGAACTAATCTGTCCTGTTGTCTAATATTTGATTACTTCACCCAGAGTTACATCAAACTGACTCTGCTTATCTATCGGTCCCTGTGGTCATCACATGAATTTGACAGTTAATTTTTGACATGCTTTGTAGATGTTCCATCATGTGATGTTTCTCCATTGGTGCTCTGCCCTAAAATCACTCCACTTCCTGTGCAAAATAACGATTGGCAGGTAAATCAATATAACCAAATTGGACTAAAGTCTGTGGTTGAAAAAAGCGTACCTCACCATATGATACATTTTACTTAACCATAAGTTAGCAGGAAGGTTATAATAAATATATCATGGAGGAAGTGATTAGTTGAACACGTACAGTAGTCCTCGGGCCGTACAGCGAGGCCACAGTGGAAGAAAGATGAATATTGATCAGAGACTAGGACCTCGTACAACAGCTTCATAGGCAACAACAGGCCATCATCTTACAACAGGTCACTGCAGACTACAGGGCCACCTATACCGGAGTGGGGTGGGCCACACAAATGAATGCCCGTGTGTTAGTCATACAGACCTCGTAACACATACTTCAAGATTGTCCACATTCCAAAGAACTGCGAGTTTACATGTCCATACTGGACTGAAATGAAGCAAAAATTTTGGGGCAGCCACTATTGACCTGGAGAACACTGGTAGCTTCGTCCTGGAGATCTAGAAAAACCAAAAGAATCCTGAAAGCAGAAACTGAATTTTTTTTTTAACCAAACTAAAGTCAGAGTAGCACAGACATGAGCAATAGTAGCACAGACATGAGCAATAGTAGCACAGACATGAGCAATAGTAGCACAGACATGAGCAATAGTAGCACAGACATGAGCAATAGTAGCACAGACATGAGCAATAGTAGCACAGACATGAGCAATAGTAGCACAGACATGAGCAATAGTAGCACAGACATGAGCAATATACTTCCCTGAATCAATTTTTTTTCAATAGCTAAAATGCTGATATAACCAAATTGGATTTTACATATACGGTTGAAGCGTACATCACATACGGGTTACACATTAAAAGATCAGGATGGAAGGTCTAGGTCTAAAAAGTACAACTTTGCAGCAATATAAAAACCACAATGCATATTCTCACTAAACAGGACAGTACAGATATACATAAGAAAATGTATAGTCTCGCTGAACAGGAAAGTACCAATATAAATGTATATAAGAAAATGCAGACATATGCGATATAGCTTCATATATACATTTGTCAAAAGAATACAAATGATATTTATGCATTCAATGTTTGCCTTTAGCTGTTTGGTATGTTTAAGTTTGTGGAAAGAGTCAGCAACAGAGCACATATGCACCGGCTTTGGAAAAGATTCAGAAAATATCAAGTGTGAACCACATCACCAAACCCAAAAGAATTCAGTATCATAGGGGTGCCAGTTCAGAAAATATGAACAACGTCTGCCCTATACTCTAAAACCTATACTCCATTTCTCATTCTCCCACTGTCAACACCTCAACTCTTTCAGATTGTCTTGGAAAAGAAATTATGTCTGTCTATGCCTCAACTTTACGACTGTCTTGGAAAAGGAATCATGACAGTCTACATGTTCACACCATATACATTTTCCACTTTTCCCAAATGACAATTATTCTTGTCAACAAATCACACTACATGTTTGTCATAATTTAAAAACTGTCCCCGAAATCATGAAAAGAGCTAGACAGACAAGCAGAGAGAGCACAACAATTTCTGAAATTGACAGGATATACACTAGCAAAGAAGATCAAAAGAATTATAAGATGGACATTCTCAGATCTGTGGGTGAAAATAAAAAGGTGCAAGAAAGTTGGTGTACAAAGCTAGAAACAAACAACAGAAACGAATAATATGGCAGGGAATATCAGCCCACTACATTTAAGCTAAGCAGACTTGTCAGAAAATGTTTCATACACCTTACTACAAAATAAATTATATCGAGGCAGCAGAGATGTGGTTTTATAGAAGAATGTTAAGAACACCGTGTACATTCATGCAGAATGTCAGATATGAAGATACCTTGAACTCAGAAAGACAGCTGCTTACTGGCACCAGAAAGAGGCGGTCCACATTTGACCCTGAATATTTAAGAAACTAAAAATATCTTTGACCATACCATACTGCCAACCCATCACAGAATGCAACAGGAATATAAAAACGGGTACTTTTTTCAGTATTTTCCTTCCATCATCACAAAAAAGACATTGTCCTGCTCTGTGGTGAAGAAGTACAAAGAATATCTTGGACAGTCAAGGTAAACAAATTCAATGTGTACCGCAAGAAACTGTTGCTCAACTGAATATTAATATTGCCAGAAATTTCACTACAATAAAAAGTGGTATGCTGATCATTGCGTCTTGAACATGCGACCAGCATTTTTAATTTATAACAAATAATACGAACAAGTTATCAAATCAAATGGCACATTTCCACAAATAAAGTTTATCAAAATGAAATTGAATGCACAAATTCATGGATAAAAAAAAAAAGTATTTAGATAAAAACAATGTACATTTAAAGAATGAAAGCTCACGTGGATTATTTTGATATAAATTGCTAAAATAAACACAAACCTGCCTGAGAAGAAAACTCAAGAGCTTGTCAACCTGCACAGTTGTGAGTTTTCTTCTCCGGCATGAGAATCATGGATAATAAGGCACTTTTCCATAAATTTATGAGTTCATTGGAAAACATCTGATAAATTACGAGTTTGTTTCATCATTGGTAAACATCTTATAAATTACGAGTTCGTTTCATAGTTGGTAAATATGATAAATTATGAGTTGTTTCATCGTTGGTAAATCTGATAAATTATGAGTTGGTTTCATCGTTGGTAACCATTTTGATAAATTATGAGTTCATTTCATGGGTAAACATTGATAAAATATGAGTTCATTTAATCATTAGTAAACATTTGATCCAAATTATGAGTTCATTTCGTTGTTGGTAAACAATACATTTTATAATATATTAACAATACATGTACAAGAAATGTCTGGGCACCCATTGAAGTGTCACTTTTTTTTTGGCAATTATATTTCTCCTGATAACTTTAAATACAGATCAATCAATCAATGTTCTCTCTATGTTACTTGAATGTTCCTAATTCTGTGATTGATGCTAGTCATTGTTTAGGTTTAGTTGTTACTTGAATGTCCCCAATGTTGTGATGCTAGTGACATGTTTAGTTGTTACTTGAATGTTCCTAATTCTGTGATTGATGCTAGTGATTGTTTAGGTTTAGTTGTTACTTGAATGTCCCCAATGTTGTGTTGCTAGTGACATGTTTAGTTGTTACTTGAATGTTCCTAATTCTGTGATTGATGCTAGTGATTGTTTAGGTTTAGTTGTTACTTGAATGTTCCCAATGTTGTGATGCTAGTGACATGTTTAGTTGTTACTTGAATGTCCCCAATGTTGTGATGCTAGTGACATGTTTAGTTGTTACTTGAATGTTCCTAATTCTGTGATTGATGCTAGTGATTGTTTAGGTTTAGTTGTTACTTGAATGTCCCCAATGTTGTGATGCTAGTGACATGTTTAGTTGATGTTACTTGAATGTCCCCAATGTTGTGATGCTAGTGACGTTTAGTTGATGTTACTTGAAGCTGTCAGTGGCATAGCGCTTAGTTATTGATTCCAAATATTTTCATATACTCAGACATACTATTTGCTCATTTTAAGCAGATTGACCTGAGTTAAACGTACAAGGAAATGACCACTTTCAACAGGTGTGTAAATTCAATGGAGTTAAAACAATTTTAATAATGCATAAACAAGTGTCCTTGCCTTAGAAGCCAAAGGTAACGACTTCAAATTCAGCTGCAAATAGTTGAGCATCTGGACCCTTAAGAAAGCAATGGAAAACTACTGGATACAAATACTGTCTAAAAATTCACTACAGCCAAATAATGCTGGTTTGACTGCGATGTAATGAGTATAACATGCAACCAACTTTGTCAACAAAAAGTGATGGATGTATTTGGTCGTCTGCACCCAAGATGATGGCATATACCATATGCAGTCAAATCCCAGTATAACAACTTCAGATGACAAAATCCTGTTATAACAACATGATAAGGATGACAAAATATGTAATAACAGAAATTTGCTATATTCAATGCAAAACAAATAAATATAATTGGAGTGTTTGAAGAGCGTTAAAAAATGGGAAAAGTTATAACAGGATGGGCTAAAGAGGGATTCCACTGTACACACAGACAGATCTCTTCTGAGTAAGGAATCTCCTCTCAAAGTATTATATTCCGTCAAGAGGTGGGAACAACATTCTTTCCAACATGTCACACGTAATTAGAGAATAACTTTGTGCAAATAAAGAAACGAGCAGAGGACCTTTTCTTTTTTTTGGATAGCAAAAACTGGTTTCTTTTTTTTGGATAGCAAAAACTGGTATCTACAACCCTGTTCACATGAAATATTCACTGCTCAGTTATCTTCAGAGTTTCTCACACAAGAAAAAAATTAGAGGGTTGGTTGGGTGACTTTTGGATATGGGGAGAACCCTGGAAAGACCCACTCATTGCACAGAGGAACATGCCCCTTATATACACACAGAAGACTTCTGCATGTTCTCAAACTCCTGCATATTAGCAGGATATAGTCAGAACATAATGTGTCGTTTACAGGTTTGCAATATCTGTGTGGAGTCTTGAGTATGAAAGAGCTATGGAGTACTTCTTTCCCCTGGCCAAAAATACATTGCATATAGGAATTGAGAGCTTCATTGCTTGTAATTCCTGGATATATAAACAAAGAAACAAAACATACAAAAGTGAGAAGGCGAAAACTAAAAAATATTTGTAAATGGAAATAAAATGAAAATATCACTGGCATTGTATAGATTTTTTTTTATCAATATAAATTAAGTTGGAGAAACATGGTCTCACATAAACAAATACAAGTCAAAGAAGATAACCAAATCCTTCACAGACCAGGTATGATTGGTCAGTAAGGGAGCTGAAATGCTGCAGTCACACAGAAGATAACCAAATCCTTCACAGACCAGGTATGATTGGTCAGTAAGGGAGCTGAAATGCTGCAGTCACACAGAAGATAACCAAATCCTTCACAGACCAGGTATGATTGGTCAGTAAGGGAGCTGAAATGCTGCAGTCACACAGAAGATAACCAAATCCTTCACAGACCAGGTATGATTGGTCAGTAAGGGAGCTGAAATGCTGCAGTCACACAGAAGATAACCAAATCCTTCACAGACCAGGTATGATTGGTCAGTAAGGGAGTTGAAATGCTGCAGTCACAGAAATACAATATGTAAAAAGTGTTTATTTCAAAATGATGACTACAATCTGAACAGAACTTAAAACTAGTACAAACATTAAACTAGTAACTGCAATCTGAACACAAGACTTAAACTAGTACAAACATTAAACTAAACTGAAAATCTGTACACAACTTTTTCTTTTTAGTTTTACATGCTTGTACAGGAATCTCCTTTGTCTGAAAGGTACACATAGACACGGACACACATGCACAAGTTCTGTTCAGTGGGCAAGGAGTACAGGATGGCAGTTGTGCACCAGAACTTTTTGAAAAGGAACAGCAGTCTACTGAATGTAAATATTGCCCTGAAAATCACTGAAATCAATAAAAAATCTCTTCCATTTATAGTTTCTAGGGCACATGTCCTCAGGATTGTTGGTAGTGTTCCCTTATCTGCAGTTTTATCTAGTAATTTTAATTGGATAGTCGGTATGTACAAGTTCTCCCAAGGGGATGGTCCACTGTATTTGTTTTCTAGTTCTGTCTTGCGGTAGATAGTGTTAGTCATCTCTGAATATATAAAGTAGACATTTTAGTCTTTTTTTTTGGTTTCCAAGTGTCAATAAGTATTTTATTTGGATGGTCATTCTTTTGTCTCTTGTACCTTTCTATCGCTTCCATCAGTGCTCATTTCTGTCCGATATCCAGTGACTACATTTGCATCTCACATACTGCTGTGGGTGTTGAGCGCATCCCTCCACATACATTTTAGAGCTCGGTTCTGCATCATATTCTTGGATGAGACTAGTATTGCTCACAATGGTCAGGAGAAGGCTATACTCAATAATTTCACATAACCAAGATAATCAAGGAGTGATGTCAGCCTACCAGTTTGTACTAGCTAGTCTCTTTGAGGTTTAGGCATTGCTTGCTTTTCCTCTGAGATTTTCTATGCAATATTTCAATGTTAGTTATCTGTCTAGTTTTACTCCAAGGTAAACAGGTTTTTTTCCTTTAATATTTCTCCACTCATTTTGATGTTGACATATCTTTTGACTTGTGACTTCGTGAGAAAATAATGTAAACAGTTTGTATATTTTTTAGTTTCCACAATTCTACTGAGATTGTGAGGAGAGCTCTGTTGATCTTTGCTTTCGCCAGGATGGGATATTTATCAGTGGTCCAGATAGCAAGATCAGCAAACAATGATTTTGACATTCGAAAATAAGGAAGAGTGTGCAGCTTTAAGGGAAGCCTTGAGGCAGTCCCTCCTTCAGTCTTCTTTTCCTGGATAGTGTATCGACATAGCTGGTGGTTATGGTTCTGTTTTTTTACAGGAGGCCTGTATCCACTTAAAGTAGGGATTTTTAATGTAGGGTATATAGTGGAGATGCTCTTTCCCTGAGGTACAAAAAGTGGAGTTCTCGTCCTGTGGGGGGGGGGGGGGGGTAAATAAGTATATTGCGGTAGGTGTCAGTTATGAAATTATAGGTAGTTGGAGATGAACATAACATTTCAATGTCTACAAATCTACAACATAAGATTCTCCAGCGACAACATAAGATTCTCCAGCGACAACATAAGATTCTCCAGCGACAACATAAGATTCTCCAGCGACAACATAAGATTCTCCAGCGACAACAAAGTATTTACAGGCAATTTTATTGAAGACATTCATTGTGTGGATCATGGAGTCAGGATGCATAGAGTTACTGCCTCTTACAAAGATATTGCAAAATAATTCGCTGTGCACGATGTTATAACTATCATGTTAAAAAAAAAAAAACATCCAGAAATGACCACATGAACATTAACTGTCAAAATCAGATGTGATGGTCATTGGTGAAAAAAATGACAGCGTTCTCTATTCTTTGGAGAACTATATTCTAAAAATGTAGGGTCGTAGTCCTGCTACAAATGGAGATCCAGCGTTAGTTTTAGAATGAATACTTAAAAAGAAATAAATACAAAAATAATTCTTCCATTGCAGAAGTCATCAATAGTGTTGACCCATTGTTCCAAATTTGAGCAAGTGCTAAAAGTGATAACTGAATTACACATGAAACAAACGAGAAGTTTCGTTATTAAAATTATTACATGAAATGTTAGGTCTAAAAATAAAACTTTTGAGCTTTCAAAACATTTACCGGTAATTTAACACTCTGCAGACCAAATTTAACAATCATTGAATTTTCTGTTTATACTTTTGGCAACCAACTACAATAGTCAAACTGACAGTTACATCAGTAATAGGGCGACAGTAACTACAGTAGTCAAATCCAGTTATAACGACCTGGTCAGGACTGAAGAGGTATGCATATAATATAAATTTGTTACATACAGTACTAAAATGAATAAATAAAATTGAGGATTTTGAAAAGTGTTAACAGATATAGACGTTTCAAGTGAGTGAATGAAAAGAATTAAATGGGGAAATTTGTTATAAAAAAATATGCTATAGAGGGACTCCACTGTAGTACTAAAAATATCAGGGTTACTACATCATTCCAATATGGCTACAATCAGAGAATATGGTTGTAACGTGGTTTAGTGGCGAATCATTTAATAATTCTGAATTGTTTGCAGGGGATATTATTTTCTTAACATTGAAAGTAATAAAGAATAATGACCAGCATTATAAGAAACACCATTCTGACATAGCGGAATAGCTCTGGGGTTTATAAATTCATTAATTATAACACACACATTCATTATAACACACACATTCATTATAACACACACACATTCATTATAACACACACACATTCATTATAACACACACATTCATTATAACACACACATTCATTATAACACACACATTCATTATAACACACACATTCATTATAACACACACATTCATTATAACACACTGAAAATTACAAAGTAATTTGCTACCTGGTATGTTGTTTTATTCAAATAAATTGTTCAAGACAACATTGTCATTCCCTCATCTTCCCCCCCCCCCAAAAAAAAAAACACCATTTAGCAAAGATTCTTGGTAATGGCAGTTATAGTTTTGTTGTTCTGTAAATGTTAGAAAAACAAAAATGAGCATACACCATTGGTGAGGTAAAGGTCAAGGATATATGAGTTATAACAGTTTTCCATAAGTGCTCAGCTGCCTAGTCGGTAGTTTTATCAGAAACTCAACCTTCCCAGGGCACCCTGGTCGCTGAGTAAACCACCGGAGTAAATTTGTTATTTCAAACCATGAATAATAAGTGGATTCGAAACCCGGATCTACTGGTCAGCGGGTGAATGCCTTAACATCACACGACCATTATTGGAAATATAATTCTAGTTTGCTGTTCAGCAAAGTGTTAAAATTAAACATACAAAAATCTGAAATACAAAGTGTTAAAAATAAATATACAAAAGTGTTAAATACAAAGTGTTAAGAAAAATACAGAAACAAAAGCATGTTACATATGTTGTTTCACAAAGAATGTGAAGATCTTTATGGTCAGTCATGGAAAGAGACGAAACTGTCAATTTTGTAAGAGAAATTGATGGCACATGATGATTGATTAAAAATTGTAATCAAAAGTGAACCAACAACCACAAATAAAATGTCTATATACAAGTATAATATCCAATATGTCAAAATAAAAGCTTTAAAATAGTGTTGAAAGCTTAAATACAATTTGTTGTGAATGCTACAAAAATTGTAATTAAAGTTTTTACAAGATTGCAATGGAAGCTATTAAAAACTATAATGAAATATTGCCCGTGTGGTAACACTGGCTGGACTTCTAGTTCGGGGAGCAAAGAATAGTGCCACTGTCTTTCCAGGCATGTCATAGGAGTGACTACGGAAAGTTGGGGGATAAGCTGACAACCTGCGGAAAAAATGATCATTACATCTCAATGCCTTACTTTTATCTTCATCAAATAATCCCCACAGTCTGACAGAACAATGAGTTGACTCCGAAGTGTTGTGCTGTGCTACTGGAAGGACGTGGTAATACAGAGATGCTGGCAAGTCTTCCTTCACAGACTAAATAGCCATTCATAAACTGTTCCCCTTAAACATCCATACCTTTTTGAGACCTTTACGTCCGGATGTCACCTCAACCTGTGCTCCTCAGGAAGAGCTGTGTGGTGTCAAGAGCCATTCGCTCATAACTAAACGGATTATTTCATAATTTACCAAAAATAGTCATGAAGGCTACTAAAAATAGTAAAAACTGAAAAGTAATGAAAGCTACTGAAAAGTTGTCATTTAAAAAATATGTCAAAGACCATAGATGGTAAAGAAGCATCAGCTTTCACCGTCTCATTCCTACATGTCGAACTGCAAATGTGCACGGATGTTGAAGAGTGGCCCACTCTGTTCTTGTACATCTATCTACCCTGCACACTCTGGGAGTTTGATGGTTGCTGATTCAACTGTTCATGGTGTCACACTCTGGGAGTTTGATGGTTGCTGATTCAACTGTTCATGGTGTCACACTCTGTGAGTTTGATGGTTGCTGATTCAACTGTTCATGGTGTCACACTCTGGTAGTTTGATGGTTGCTGATTCAACTGTTCATGGTGTCACACTCTGGTAGTTTGATGGTTGCTGATTCAACTGTTCATGGTGTCACACTCTGGTAGTTTGATAGAATTACTGTTTGTGCTGGTGGTTATTCTTCTGTCTTCTACATTCATTCTCAAACTAGCAGGATTTAGTCCAGGGAATGCATTTTGTCAGTTTACAGCTTGGTTAAGATCCGAACACCCACAAAAACCTCCTTAGTCGCTTCTTATGACATGCATGTCTAACAGTACCAATATTCTTTGGTTCTCAGTCACAGAAACACACTAGCTCTAGAGTTTATAACATCACATCCAACAGAAGAAATCAATAATGAAATGCAAATCATAATAAATTTATATACATAAATATCACAACCGGAAACTGAAAAAAAAGGCACATACAGCTTGCATATGACTGTTATACATTAACTTAAAACATAAAACATAAATATATAGATATGTACGTGCAGGTTAGATCCAGCTTCTGGAATCTCATGCTTGACCCAACTCGATATAACCAACATAGACTTCGATCTTAGGTGGAAAGGGACATGCCTTAGAGGCTTTAATCTTCGCTTAAAAAAAAAACCTCGTTCAGCTCTAAATGTATGGACTTTGTCCCTCATTTGGGGTAGAACAGTAGGGCTAAGTCTCATGACCGCAACCTGCCGTCAGGGAACATAAAACTCTTCATGAAATTAATACTATCTCTCCGTGTCAATTTTGTAGGAGATCTTCACAACTACCTATATCTAGTATCACTATCAAGATTGTTGTCACATCTTAGCCATGCCACAATATTCAACTATCAAATATCTCATGATCTCCTACATCTTTTCTTGCCTTCAATCTTGTCCATTTAACTGTTCCACAGATCTTGGTCCATTTAACTGTTCCACAGATCTTGGTCCATTTAACTGTTCCACAGATCTTGGTCCATTTAACTGTTCCACAGATCTTGGTCCATTTAACTGTTCCACAGATCTTGGTCCATTTAACTGTTCCACAGATCTTGGTCCATTTAACTGTTCCACAGATCTTGTCCCCCATCATGGCCAAAAAAATAAAGATAGCCTCTTTCTGATATTTCATGACATCCGCCTCATTTTAAATTCTTTCACTTTTTTTTTTCTAACTTAATTGTACTCTCGACCTTCTACAGAACATCCATTGCCTATAATTTATACACCCACAGAAAAAATGAATATTTTTCTCTGGTCATGGTACAGGGTAATGAAAGAGTTGATGGATTAGCTTCAAGGTTACCTGTAGTCTGTTCGCTGACCATGAATAGAAGTGCTTAACACTTCTCAAGCACTGCTGCATGGACCCAAGCTTTTAGGAAACCAGATTTTGACTGTCCAGCCTGGAATGACCAGATCAGAGCAAGTATTGTTCACAGTGTGCAGACATGCTAAATGGGCAGGCTGCATACCATTGTTGCTTGTGTTCCTATCTGCCTTGTATCTCTTGACTTCAGCACCTGTGCTTGCTTGGTAAGGACTGCTCGATATAAGGGATGACCTGACCAATCTTAGTTTCCAGCCTCTATTGAATGAACTAAGCCCCAACTCCACTTCAAGGAGTTGGTCTCGATGGGGCAGGTATTAAAAACTGAAAAGAGAACACTAGGTTTAAAAAGTGAAAATAAAGGAAGCCTAACAGTATTTTTCTTGTCTCATGACTTTTCAAACTCCTATTTCACACTTTTTTTTTTTTTCGAGCCCCAATTGGACTATAACTGCAGACTTGCATACATAGATAAACTTTTTTATAACCTTGTTCATCTTTGCTTGTGAATCCTTTCAAATCCCACAATTAAAATGAACAATCCAGAATTTTAAAAAATTACATTAAAAAATATACAACCAAAGACAGATTGAAGCAATATGGAAAAATCTTCAAGATGGTCACAAAAAAATGGCTTATGATATGTACAAGAAATTCTGAAAGTTCAAGATTCTTGCCTGCATGGCATGGATATGCTTAATGTAAAATCAAAATAGTATACACAAATTGTCAGCATAACAAACTGGACATAAGATTTGGAAAGTTGAATTTGCAATATTTACATGAACACAGGTTCCAAATACAAGCAAAAAATGAAATGTTTTCCCTATAAGTGTCAAGGGGGAAATAAATCTCAAACTTTGACTAATATAGAAAACTGTACATTCATAATATCGCACGTCACTGGCATCAGGTCTAGTAAAATTCCACACTTGACATTGGTACAATCCTGGTACAATCCCACACTTCTGACATTGGTACAATCCCACACTTCTGACATGAATATAAATCACACTTCTGACAAGAAAAAACCCATACTTCTGACCTCAGTACCATGCTATATTTCAATCATACTACTTCAAACTTGTTCGACATTCATACTATTTCAAGCAATCATATGCTCAATCTTCTGATAATGACATTACTTTACATTACTCCAACTATTGTTGTTTACCGCTGATGAATACAATATTGAATTTGGCGAAAAAATTCCCACACTCCTGTAATCTGTACCTGGTCCTATAGAGACAGTTCACACTCCTAACATTCTAAGATAAGCTAATTTGTTATCCAAGCTGTGCCGTTGCATTAAAATGCTGTGTAGAAATCAAACACGTGTGGTCTTTTTATGAAGGCGTAGGACGAGTTTGAAAATGTAACGCCTTTCCTATTTAAAACTCCGTTACTCTCGTGGACATGCCCAAACAAGTGGAGTGTAGGTCTGGGGATTAAAAGGGTTTCAATAAGACATATCTGGCATGGATAGTACAAAAATAGATTGTGATAGCTAAACAGGCAGATTGTGATAAACAGGCAGATTGTGATAAACAGGCAGATTGTGATAAACAGGCAGATTGTGATAAACAGGCAGATTGTGATAAACAGGCAGATTGTGATAAACAGGCAGATTGTGATAAACAGGCAGATTGTGATAAACAGGCAGATTGTGATAAACAGGCAGATTGTGATAAACAAGCAAGATTTAGACAGGTAAACAAGCAGATTTAGACAGGTAAGCAGATTTAGATAGGGGTAAACAAGCAGACATGGGTAAAGATAAGAAAATAATACAAAATAATGTCAACAAAAAGACCCTTATTTGGGTAAATAAATATCAGAAAAAAAACTTTTCACAATTAAGACAGGATTGAGCTCATGGTACTTAGGTTACCCCCCATGCTTCTCAATGAAGTGGTAAGCCAGCTGTCAACAAGAGTACAACTCACAATACGCAACTTCATAGGATGGTCCCAGGGATCTCCGGGAAAAAAAAAATCCACTTTATAAACAAGATGTGAACTGGATTTGAACATGTGACCTATTGAGCACAAAGTGAATGACTAACTACACCAGGAAGACTTCCAAAATGAAGTAAATCTGTAGGTAGTCCCCTGAAAACTAACATACAGGCAACTATCACAAGTTATTAACCTCCTGCTGAAGTCAGAAAATGCCAACCTAAGAAGGAATATGCACTCTGGGCAAACCAATTATTGCTCAAGTCTCCCATAGCAGATGATGGATATGCATGTTGATGGTTCCTGTGGCCCGCTGATTAAACCTTTTTGTTTCTCCATGCAGGCATCCAGTTTTACTACCACCACCACCACCACACTTGAAACCTAATTCTTCAAATCTCAGCCTTGATGTGTCATCAAATGCGGTGTCTGCATCCAGCAAGCACACATGATGCAGCTTCAACACATTCCTCTTATCCATTGTCAACACCCAGTCTATTGGTGCCAGAATGCAAGTCTGCCTGCACTTTCATTACTGTGAACACCAGCATGTCCTGGTCAGCAAATCCATGTGGTGGTCTGGAGGTTGGATGTAGCTATAGATGCCATTCACTCATATCCACAATATTAGGTCTTTCACATCATGGACTGGGAGTCTATGACAATAACTACTTTGGTGATTTGAGGTCCTAGAGATCCATTTGAGGGCAGCAGTGGCAGCCTTGACTTCCATCCTCTTACTGGATGTAATTGTTCCATAAGCTCCACTTGGCACAGCAACGACTTACCCCACAATAGCTCACAGCCCATGTTTCTTAAGACAGATCCATCGGAAACAATATCATCATGTTCAGAATTAACAATCAGCTGATAATATTTATACCAAAAGGTCTACTATACCTGACCAAGAAAGGGAGAAACAGGATGGAACACTAAAACAGCTAGATTACTACACAGCGTAATGTAATGGAAGGTGACAACAAATATGGGAATTAGAAAGTAATAAAAAGAATACAATAGAAATATATGACGTAACATGTCAAGAAAATTATTGACAAAGAGCTTCATTATCCATAATTCCTCGGGGTCGGAACAAAACTCCAAAAAACTAACTTGCAAGCACATCATATACAGATATTGAACCCATGACCTGTGACCAAATGGCTTCTGGACTATGACATCAAATGCTTTATCAAAGGCTGCAAAACCTAAATAAATTATCAATTAAAAGTAGAAACTTACTTGATTCGAATGAGAACTTCCTCTCGAAGATGAGGGCAACCCCAGTGATTTCTTCCTGGATGTATGATTCCACAAGTCTCACAAGGATTGTCCGGTGTCAACTGATGGAAGACTCGGGACAAGCTCGGCATGTTTCTTGCACTCCAGGTAATGCCCAGGTCAAGTATACCATGTGGAGGTGAATGAGTAATTAGGACATCAGTTCTGGATGGTATCTGCCTCCAATGTGCTGCAATCCTGCTGGAAGTTTGTGCAAAAGCTCTTGCATTAGTCATTAGCCTGAAAGGAGTGTACGGAGTGCCATAAAAATGTACGCCTTCGTAGATATACGAGGAGTCAAACAAATAGACAGCGGATGTAAGTCTGTCTTGGACAGTCTGTATCTTTTTTCCATCAAGACATGCTTCATGATTACCTGCAACAAATATTTTAACCTTGTGTGGAAATCTATCGAAAAAGTCATTCATTAGTTGCACGATTTCTTCAAAATTGTCAGATCGAAATAAACCACCGGAATTCTTTGACCAATCAAAATCTCCAGAATGTACAAGGACATCTCCACATGGAACTTCATAGTCATTCGCCCGAGACCTGCGAATATTACTTAAAAACACTCCCCCTTTATGAAAAACATCATCGGACGGCTCCGCCAGCGAGCCAGATCTTCTCTCGAAAGCATCAATCCCTTTTTCATCGACCACCTGGTTTGGAACATCTGATCCGCTGCTTCTTCGAATGGAGATATTACCGCTGATTGGACGTGGAGGTGTGAGCACATTATGCCTCAAGTGTGTGTCCGAGATGTGTACAATGCGCAGAATACGAGAAGATGCTGTCGCTGTGGCAACATGCCCAACAGGAATGACATCCACACTGTGCATTATAGGCAGGATGCCAAAAACAAGAAACCTGAAATTAAAAAAAGGACATGCTTTGTTAAACATTCACATGTGAAAGGATTGAAGGTCAAAATGTTTACATTAACCTTTATTGTTTACATTAACCTTTAGCAAGCCCTGTATACAAAAAACTAATTTTTCCCCTGCCACCAGATTCTTTTTTTTTGTTGAAAATGTGTTATTGTTTGTGGCCGTTTTGAAAACAACTTTTTTGCTGTTAAGATATTTAAATAATATTTGTACATATGATGATGATGTTCGTCCGTCGTGATCGACGATGACCAAAAACTCAACCATAATAATAATAACAATAAATAATAAAATAATAAAGTTAATAGTGCGTTTTTAAATGACTAGCAAGTCCAATGCGCGCACAAAATGTTCTTTTACAGAATTGACAACAATAGAATGTATCTGTGTGAGGTTGAGATGTTTTTTCTTTTCTACGTGTCCGCTTCTGTCTTGCAGTTTCTTGTCTGAATTCTTCTGCCGCTAGTGCTCCCGTTCTAATGCTGTAACGCCAAGCCGTTCTATCCTGAGCGAGGCTCTCCCAAGCACCTACGTCAATGTTAAGATGTTTCAAGGATGACTTGAGCGTGTCTTTGAAACGCTTTTTCTGTCCACCAGCTTTTCGAAATCCTGCCTTGAGTACTCCATAATATATTTGTTTTGGCAATCGCGAGTTCTCCATGCGCACAAGATGGCCTGCTGTACATATAAAGTAGCTTTTGTTGGACCCATTCGAAGCAGGGGTCTAGAGCTCCTGTCTCCTTATGAACCACAGAGCAGCCCCACTTAGTATAGCAAATGTGAGCATAGTAATTAACTGAATATTGCGTACATATCCCATTTGCATACATGTCATATTTCATTGACGGGTACCCACATCAGTTTAGGCTGACGTGCTGTCCTCAGTGAGGGGAAGTTATGGAGCCTTCTATCCATATTCTTGAGCATTCTAGCACTGCCTGAAGACATTGGAGGTTTGTAGAGTGGTATTCTAGTGAGACACTCAAAGTATGCACCTTTACATACTGATGGATTGACGAACTGAGCACTTAAATGTCTCCTAGTGCCGAGATTCTGGTTCCTAATCAAGAATGTAAATAAAATAGCCTAAAAAAAATGCAACCACTACTCCTGTCATTAGCCCTAAAGAATGAACCTGAAAAGACGTTTACAGAATTATTCATCCCTACCGGAATCAATCCAAAGCAACAGAAATAAAAGCCTTCTGCACATCAGATATGCTTAATTATTAATTATAATTACTTACTAAATTAATAAAATTAATCAAGTTAATAACTAACAAAACCTCCGCCCTCCTAACGTTTTCGAAACACATTTTTAATTGATTTATTATTTAGCTCATAGTTTATTATTTTAAGCCAAGTGTCGAACAAAAGTTTTGTAGACGATAGACATCAAACCAATTCGGAAAATTGTCAATAACTAAACAAAAGATGGTAAATTAAACAGCAGGTCTAGCTACAGATTCCTTCTTACTTTTTGACAGCAGCTTCGAGAGAAGACTCAGAAGGTTGATCGGAATCACTAGATTCAGAAATGATTTAAAAAATAATACCCTACTAAAAGATTACATGGATACGAAACTACTTAAATTTCCATTAAATAAAGGCTTTAGTTTGTTGTTATTTTCGTTACAATTGTGAGCAGTATTTTAGAATTACGTGAACATTAGGGCCTACTCATTACCTGACACCGTAAACATCGAGAAATTCTCGGGCTGTTTGACAACTAGTATTGCCAACTCGTTTCATCAAAAAAGCATTTTCCTCGTGCCAAAAAAGAAACACGTTTTTTTAAGGCACGAACAACACATATTCATATTACGAGATATCGCATTATAATTTATTATTATCAGTTAATATTAGAATTAATGTTATTATAGGTATGCGAGTTCAGTCAAATACACATTCTCATTTTCTGTAGATATTTTCTGCTGTATTGAGTGTTGCCATTTTATTAATATTTTCCTTCTCATTTTAATCCCAAAAAATATACTAGTATGGTGATAAAAATGCCCATACAAATTAATTGGGGAAGGGAGGGGGAAATACTTTTTAAAAAGGCGCTAACGATATTCAGTAACAATGTTAAAATGTTACAAGTTTTCGCGGTACACTTGATCACTAGTAGACAATATTAGAAATAGATTTATTCCAGATCCCAGTCAGATACATAGGCCCCTATCCTTGATTCTTGATTAGGAACAAGCGTCACAGCATTGGGAGCATTCCCATATATGCTCTGCTTGCCGTTCCGTCAGCCATTTAAAAGTGTATAAGCTCATTGTCCCAGTGCTTATCTCGGTGCCGTTCACCAAAGCTTTACCAGCCATCATCGACTTTTTCGTTTCCCCATGGAAACGTTTCCCGCATGGCCAGGACAGTAAATCCATGTATTTGCCATTTTGGTTGGCCACGAAACCCCAGCCACACCTGTTTGTTTCTTGCGTTACTGGGCCGTCTGTGTATATTATTGTATCGTATGACTTTGTGTGCTGCAGTATATGAGTTATTGGATCATCTCCTCTGTTCTGTTGGCAGCCCAGTCGCGGCACTCTCTTCCCATCTGTATCACCACTGTTGTCAATAATATTATCTCTTTGCCAAATGTCACCCATTCACAGCCTCTTCCCACTTCTTCCAGCTCACAAACTCTGAGTAGGGTATCTTCTGCTTCTGCCATCCAGATACATATCATTTCATTTATATGCCATTTTCTGGCTGTACTTCTGTGTACATGTTGTATACTGTTCATTCTGTTCATTGTTAAAACAAACATTTATACGCGTTCTGTTATAATATTTTAAGAACATCGTTATCTAGTTATATTTACAAAATTTACCATATATTTCATTCTCTATTTAATAGAACAACACTATGTTCCTCGGAAGATACTCGACTGCAGACTGGGCATGTGACACCCATAGTTTAAGATAATGGCACATGCGTCTAACTAGATTCATATCAAGTATTCCAGACTTTAATATTGGGAGAACCTGATTGTTGATACTTGTCGACCTGTCATGACAGATGAATTACCTCATCCTATACCGCTGTCCATAAATCGTTTCAACAATGTTTTGTCAATTTATGGCATACCCCCCGCCCCTTGTCATAAATTGTCAAGAATTCAGGGATACCCCTCCCCTGCTTAATTATTAGTCAAGCAAAATGAATTAAAAAGGTTACTAAAACACTTACCTTGCCTATTAATAAAAATATGATTTAAAAAAGTATATATACAAAACATACACTAAAACTAAACAGGACAATTCTCCACGTATCGGCTCAAATTGAACCTTTTTCAAGAGACAAACAACAGAAAACACCACAATAAAAAACAAAATAGATGAATTTAGATTTCATCAAACCCCGTCTCCCTGCTTAATTATGTCAGATTCTGTTTATTCACACAACCTAAAAATTGTTAACAGAAGAAGCATGGAAAAACAACATAACTGTTTTTCCGATTAAATTTTTTTTTTCAAATTCAAACAATTTAATTGATGCAAAAACTGTATCGTTGACGTCAACCTTTGTCACGCCCCCGCCATCCCGGTCAATCATTGTCAACGTTTTCAGACACCCTTCTCAATTCTTGGCCATTCCTTAATGCAACAAGTCTGTGTGGTTTTTTTTTGGGTCAATTTAAGTCCAGGTCCATTTTGTTGACACTTTTTTAAAAATCAGTATTGCATATTACTTCAGTGTTACAGTCACACAATATTGCAGATTCTCAGTAGTATGCAAGTCTTCGATATATATCCCCCTCCCCCCCCCCATTTAAAAGGGTTTTCTTCGAAATGCCGCTCCCGACAATGTTGGTACCGCCTGATGCGGCCCCCTCTCTGAATCATATCACGACGCGGCCCTTCAGTATTGCATATTACATATGCGCTACAGTAACACAGTATTGCATATTACATATGCGCTACAGTAACACAGTATTGCATATTACATATGCGCTACAGTAACACAGCAGTATTGCATATTACATATGCGCTACAGTAACACAGCAGTATTGCATATTACATATGCGCTACAGTAACACAGTATTGCATATTACATATGCGCTACAGTAACACAGCAATATTGCATATTACATATGCGCTACAGTAACACAGTATTGCATATTACATATGCGCTACAGTAACTCAGTATTGCATATTACATATGCGCTACAGTAACTCAGTATTGCATATTGTTTCAGCGTTATAGTCACAGTTCGCTAAATATTTTTTTTAAGTAACACAAATCGCTTTCTTTTATCGGAATAATATCCAATAGCTATACCAAGTATTTTTGTTGTTTTATCGGAATAATATCCAATAGCTATACCAAGTATTTTTGTTGTTTTATCGGAATAATATCCAATAGCTATACCAAGTATTTTTGTTGTTTTATCGGAATAATATCCAATAGCTATACCAAGTATTTTTGTTGTTTTATCGGAATAATATCCAATAGCTATACCAAGTATTTTTGTTGTTTTATCGGAATAATATCCAATAGCTATACCAAGTATTTTTGTTGTTTTATCGGAATAATATCCAATAGCTATACCAAGTATTTTTGTTGTTTTATCGGAATAATATCCAATAGCTATACCAAGTATTTTTGTTGTTTTATCGGAATAATATCCAATAGCTATACCAAGTATTTTTGTTGTAGAAATGTCATTGATATCGTGAATCAATGCACTGGATTTGTTGTTTCCAATATTAGACACCAATGGTTTTTGTTATAAATATGTGGTGCAAGGACATATTAAATTATTGCACTACACTTAAATCTTCTAGGCTTTAAGTTATTGTGTGCTTTGCCGTCATCAAAGTTGACATTAGAGAGTTGACTTAAGTGATTGACTTCTTCTGTTGCTTTTACGTCAATACCGAATGTGAAAGTCTTGCTTGTATTTGTTCCGTGGATTATTGTTCAGCTTTTTGTTTGTTATGTTGTATTATGTCTTTTCGTATCTGTCAATTTCCCCGCTATTGAACATTTACAGCCGCCGAAGATGGATCGGTCGGGCCATTGGCCCACATAAAATGGCGACACAACGCATTTTCATTCTCTGGACTACATCCTGCTGCAAATCTAGTAGGACTAGTGTCCTGCTACAAGGGAGATTCAACGGGAGTTTGAAAATGAACGCTGAAGAAGAACATTTACAGTATTTATAATATTGGTGTTAAACAGGGTTTGTGTCTTGGCTGCGATGCTCTTTAGCATGGTGTTTTCTGCTATGCTAAACGATGTCTTCCGAAATAACAGTGTAGAAATTTGTTTTCGTTATCGAGCTGATGTAGTGCTATTCAATTTCGGTTCGGTTGAAGACTAAAACGCAGACAGACATTGTTCGCGACCTCTTTTTTGCCAACGATTGTACACTCAATGCTACCAGTCTGAGAGACATGCATGACAGTATGGGCCTCTTTTCTTCATGCGTTAGATCTCACCATCAGCACCTCGAAGTACTGAGTAATGTAGGCCTACCAACCAGCGCAAGGTGTCCCCTACACAGAATCAGTAATCACGATGAAAGGACAAATACTCAACACTGCTGATAGATTTGTATATCTCGGCAGCACCAGGTTCCACAGAAGAATGCTGAGAATACCATGGACTGTCAGAAAAACTAATGAGGCCGTGTTGAAACGGGCCTTAATCAATAATATAAGAAAAAGACAACCTTCATTTTTTTTACCTTTTCATGAGATAGGTAGGTATGAAGAACATAGTAACAACAGGCAAGATTGAAGGCTACAGAGACAGAGGGCGACAACGTGAGAAAATATGAGAAAGTTCGATAACCTGGCACGGCAGGGAAACAACAACGATCTTTATATATAATGCTGGAGATAGATGTGGAGAGCCATGATCGCCTACGCCAGCCGGCATGGCACCTGAGGATGATGATTATGTTAAGCTATGCGAGTTGAATGAACAGTGTTTGTTTTGTGAGCCAGAGTGAGCTGGGACAGCTGAGTGAGTGAACTGGGCCACACCATGACATCTGATAACCTCAAATTATGTACTTGTTCAGTTGTAAGCAATGTTGCAATTTAGTGATTTTGGTACCATACCTGGTGCCTTTTCAAGTCATCTGGTGCTCAATTTGTACAAATAGTGCGGACCCACTCTTTTAGTACTTTTATTTTTTTTTAAACAACATATGCTGCTTTTTTAGTGCATTTATTAATTTTTTGGCGTCTTTTAGCTCCTAAAAAATATGTAAATTTCATATTTGAAGAATATGCAAATGCCAACTGTGAATAACTAGAGAAATTAAGTTGTCATTTAACTGCCGTTTAAGTCATCGTATTTAAACTATAATCTTGTTCCTACAATACAGTTAAACGATAGTATGCAGGACCGAGCCATGATGTAAATATGCGGCCATATCACGCGGCACCTGAAGGAGACGGCATAATTAGAATCAAAGAAGCCACAGCAACAAGCTTACAAGCAGCACACAAGAAGGCCATCTCCAGAGAACTCTTCCACCCCTGACGCCGCAAGACAAACAAGGGCCACAGCGTATAGATAGACAGATGGTTGGTTGGTTGGTTGCTGATCCAGCGGTCCATTGGCTCATGCCCTTTGACCCAATGCCATTGTGTGATATATGCATGTGTTTGTGAGTTATGTTTTGTTCCATATAATGTGTTCCATTTATCTGGCCCTGGAGGGAGAAGCATTTTCCTGATGTCATCCAGCGCTGGACATTCAAAAAGGTGGTGGTCAACAGTTTCATATGGATGAGTGCACAGCCGGCACCCTGGAGTGTGTTGTGGTTGTATTCTGTTCAGGTGATTGTTAAGCTGTACATGTTGTGTGCGCAGTGGGAATATGATACTCTGTTCTTTTCTTTCCTGGAGGTTGATATTGTCTTTAGGATTTGGGCTGGTCATATATTTATAGATTTCCCTCCCAGTGTTTCCCATGGCCCATCTGTTCATCCAATTTTCTTTGTTCACAGATTTCAGAATCATTTTAACTGTGTGCATTGTTGTTTCTGTATAAGGCTGTTCTTGTTGTGCTCCCCTCTTTGCTAGTCTGTCTGCCTTATCATTACCAGGTGTGTTTGAGTGGCCAGGAATCCACTGCATAACAATGTTGACATTATAAGATGTGAGCAGCTGGTTTGCATGGTGGTATATTTCAGCTAGCTCGGGTTTACAATGTCCATCACATTCCAATGCTTGGAGAGCAGACATAGAGTCTGTAAAAATAACAATGTTTTGGACTTTTGATGGGAAGGCATCAAATATGGTCTTCAGGTGGTACAAGGCAATTTCTAGTGCTGTTATTTCAGCTTCATAGTTAGAGCATATCTCCCCACAGGCATCAAACAACTCATCAGATGTTTTGTCTGGATATTCTATATAGACATCATAACCTGCTTTGATGATGGCTTTGAGGGCAGACCCATCAGTATAGACATGAATCCATTGTTCTGGGTAGGTGTCTATTGTTTTCTGTGTTGCTTTCATAAGACTTACTGGGTCGGAACGTTTCGTTGCATTATCTCTTAACTGTGTTTTGATTTCCGGCAATTTAAAGCCTGCGTGTGGTGGTAAACATTTTTCTACTCTTTGCAGTTCTTGTCTCTTGTCTGGAAGGTGATAACTGTCTTTTATTTCATTGACATGGCTCAGGACTGACTTTTGTTTTATTCTGTGGTTTGGTTCCCAGTTTTCTACAAGTTGTTTATTTGGGTGGTCTTTGTTCATTCTTTTGCGTCTTTCATAAGCATCCATTGCAGCCATATCTCTCCGCATCTCAAGGGGTTCTACATTTGTATGTATTTCACATGCAGCCGTTGGTGTAGATCTCATTGCTCTACTAATAAGACGTAGGGCATTGTTCTGCACTCTGTCTAGGGATTCTACATTTGTCGTGGAACATGTTGTGAGGAGTGCACTGTTGTATTCTAAAGAAGAACGTATGTAACCAAGGTATAGTCCTCTAAGGATATCCTTGTCTGATCCCCAAGATGTGCATGTGAGTCTTTTCAGTAGTTGTAACCGTTTAAGTGCTTTATTTTTGATATTTTCTACATGCTTCTTGAGGGTGAGCTGCCGATCAAGCGTGATTCCAAGATATGTGGGGTGTTCTTCTCTTGGCAATTTCTGTGTATCCAACCATAGACTGATATTTTCTTTGGCTACCTTATGACTCTTGGTAAAGATGGTATAGACAGTTTTCTCACAGTTTATTTTTAGCTTCCATGTTTGACAGTATTCATGTAGTCTTTTTAAATCTCCATTTAGTCTTTTGGCAGCACTTTCAACATTCTCATGGCTCTGCCATATTGTTAAGTCATTAGCATAGAGGGCTTTTTCAGCTTTGATATGTTTGGTAAGGTCATTGATGTAAATGAGAAAGAGGGTGCAGCTTAAAGCAGAACCCTGTGGTAAGCCTTCCTCTAGACCTTCTTTAGATGAAATTGCATCATTTACCTTTGTCTGGATTGTTCTGTCAATGAGGAAGTATTTTATCCAGTTGTATAGCTTTCCACTAATTCCCATCTCAATCATCTTCATCAAAAGACTCTTTCTCCATACTCGATCATAAGCCTGTTGTAAGTCAAAGAAGATGGCTACAGTGTGTTTGTTTTCCTTGAATCCATCATGGATTTTCTGTGTCAACCTAAATAGTTGGTCTTCTGTGCAACTGCCTTTTCTGAAGCCAGCCTGTTCATGGCAGAGGATGTTTGAGCTCTCGAGGAACCAGTAAAGTCGTGCGTTAACCATTCTTTCTGCTAATTTCCCAAGACATGATGTTAGGGATATGGGGCGGTAGCTTTTGGGTTCATCTGGAGGTTTGTTACTTTTCTGGATGGGAAAGATGTGAGCATTTCTCCAATGTTTAGGCAGTTTTCCATTTCTCCAGGTCATATTTATAGATAGACAGATAGATGAGTGCGTCTTATGCACGAGACACATATAACCAGATAAATATAGGGCTTTTGTGTGTGAATTAAACACCATCGAAGACGGATGTGTCGGGCCATTGGCGCAAATAAAAAAGGCGACAAAACGCATTTAAGGCCGTTGTCCTGCTACAGGAGAAATCCAGCAGGAATGTGAGAATGAACGCCGAAGAAGAAGAATGAAACAAGTTGGCAACACTGGTTTTAATATTTGCAGTCTTCAGATTACCTGGCCAATATTGTTGAGTGCTTCACATTTCAAGGGTGACATAAACATGAGGCTAACACAAGTTTTAGACTTTTACATTCATTACAAAAAAGTACAAGGACTAATCAGATATGGGTAAATATATATTATTGTTGTAAACGTTTTCGTATAATCCAGCAGATTGTGAAAGTTTTTTTTTAACAGAACTGTGGACGAGTGGTACTTCTGTCTTCCTTCCACTACTTCCAGTGCTGTGTTGAAACTGTGGTAGTAGTGACTGACGTAGTGTTAGTGTTGTTGTTACTCAAGTCAACTCAACTGTAGTTATTTTTCAATAACTCAAACAACTGTGGTTGGTTACTAAATATTAATATGAATGGTATGTTAAGTATGTAATGTTTCTTAAGTTACTAGTTGAAAGTTAGTGAAGTTTAAGTCGCTGGTGAATTTCTAGATTCCACCTGATTCCGGACACCACTGTCCCTGACAGAGTCAGTGTCACCACAGACACTGGACAGTCAGTCAATCATACAGATATATGATCTGATATATGGCTATCACTTTTACTTTAAATCAATATCATTGATATCCTGATGCAGACACGGATCGTTGGGCAGATCATGTGGACAACCTACAATTTTATCTAGTCTAGGGCCTACATATTGAAATGTTTTATTTCACTTTTTTTAGCTTAGCATGATGGCGTTTCATTTGCTGTTTCCCCCTTCACAAGCAAAGATGAACATGGTATAGAAAAAAGGTCAATAAAGTTTGGTGTATCATAGTTATATGAATCTGCATACGGTTGACAAGTTCAATTCAGGCTGAGAATAACCTATTGTAGTCTAGTACTATAAGCAGTGATACTAGTCACAGACTACTATGACTGAGTGTTTGTACACTCATGTACACAAGCCTAAGTTTGCCTAGACTTGAAGACTTAGACCTCAGGCCTAGGCCTAACAAAAGTGATTTTGAAAAAAGAAACAAAATTCCATAAAAGCACCTTTAGCTCATGTCATGTGACAAATGTTTAATTTTATGATCAGATAAACACAATATTAACTCTTAAATAATGGTTGGAAAGAATTCAAGTCAAACAAGCATGTAAGAGAAGACATCAAAAAGCAATATGTTTCTACAATAATAATAAGAATACAATGTTCTTAGAATGAATGAAAACAAGACTGCTACTACAAGTGTTTAAATAGGTACTAGATGGGAAATGAAAGAGAGGAAGACCAAGAGAAACTCTTCGCAGAACAACCATTAAAGATGGTATGACTATTGGTCTAAACAAGATGCAAGAATTACACACAGTAGCATCACATCACTTGAGAGCTTTGTTTTTTGCGCTATGCACCATATTCAGCGCTGAAGAAATGTAGATTGATAGAACCACAAGAATTCTGCAATCCTGATCTTCGTAGTTCAGTATGCTGAGAATCAAACATTACACAGCACACATTTGACTTCTTCATTCAGTTACCAACTTGTATAAATCCCCAAAAACAACCAACATTATTGTCAGAAAGTATGAAATCCTCAAACACAACCAACCTTATTGTCAGAAAGTATGAAATCCTCAAACAAAACACAACCGACCTTATTGTCAGGAAATATATGGGCTGTCAAGTGCTCACAACTAAAGGTATATACTGCCCTAGACAATGAAAGAGACTCATTGCCAGGCAATGCTGTGGTTGATCTCAATGGTAATGAAAAGAGATACAAGAACAACCATTGACTTACTATGGAGTGAAGAAGACAATGCTGGAGGTGATAGTGTGTATATGCGAAGAATGACAGAAATGGTGGTGACTAGGTCTGAGCTGAAGAACACATAACATTTGACTGGGATCTTTGAGTCTGCATACTCTTGGATGCCTTGGTGGGTCATGATGCTGGTCTCTGCTTCATCGCCTAGGGCACTGGTTCTTTACTTTATATTTAAAAAAAATATATATTTACCCATTTTTGTGTGCACGTGAACCCCGTTACAACTATTTTTCTTCTGCCCCCCCCCCCCACATCTGTGCCTCTAAAAAAAACTTGTAGACCTTCACAAACCACTGTGACTTTTTGAGGTAGATCTACATTTATCTTATTTATCATTCAAATCGCTGTGGCATCCCTAATTTCAAAATTTTGACTGTTGCCACCATTCAATGGCTCACTGGAGGGAAGGGGGCATACGGCAGATGTAGTCACCTGCAACACACAGATAGATGAAGAATAATATACAGGAGCTAAGATTCATGTATTCTCAATTCCCTGCTTTTATGTAACTCTTTTGCAAAAAGTTGTCCTCGCTGTCACTCTGTAAAACTCAGTTCTGTGACAGCTGCCCTGATGTCTTATTCAGAAGAGGTTGAGAACCACTGGTCTAAGGGACATAATTAATTTCAATTAAAAAACCGGCTTTTTTTGTCGATTTATTGTGGATTTATTTGTTCTTTGTTTCACAGAAAACACAGAGTGATACCTCCAATAAGTATCTCATTGAAGCGAAAAGTGGCAGAACTTATGGTTATTGAAAAAAAAAATGTGGATATTCTAAATAAGCCATACCTGTCTATGGTAAGATAATCTACCTGACATACTAATAATTAGAATATACCTTGAAAATTGTGGTGGTAGAATTACCAGAATGTATTATCCACATTATTTGTTATGGTTGTAATAGATAAAATGGACAGCAGCAAAACTATGAATCGGCAGGCGAAAATCTATTTCACAAAGGCCCCCCTATGTGTTCATGGACAGAATGGGGAGAAGAGACTAGCAACACTGGTATTTGGCGTCTGCTTCGCGTTCACAGTTTAATGTCTCAAAGTTCCCATAGAACTTTCTGTGGATGGGCATGTTTTAAGGAGGCAACTGAGGCTGTTTGCCTTGTTTTAAGGTGGTTTGTGAGATGGAGTTGGTTATCAAAAGGACACATAGACCATGGTGATGTCCTATGTTTCAGTTCGAAAGGTGCAGATATTACAGACAAGCTGTAAATCATAACACAATGCATTCTGCTCTTTGACTACATCCTGACAATCTGCAGGAGTTTGAGAATGAATACAGATGACGCAGACTATACAAGGTAATGAAGTTCATGGAATAGGTGAAAACACAGAGCAGAAAACACACAAATTCACGTATGAACCTAAAGTTAAAGGACTTATATCATGAACATAAGATAATGATTGCCAAGTAAAAGATTCAAGTGGCTGGTTTGTCTCAATGTAAACTTTTGAAAATTATTCAATCTTCTTGTGCATTCGCTCACTGATAACCAGTGTGAGAGCTTGTTCACTCTCTGATAACCAACATGAGTTTGTGTAATTTCTGCTGGGAAGCGTGAAATACCGGATAGCTGTGCTGCTGATGCAGGAAGAGTGAAGTATGCTGTGGTTTCACAACCCTCGCCAATATTTATAGCATGTTGTTTTGGCTGTTATTATAAATTGCATTCACCATATTGCACACTGGCCTATGAAATTTCTGGATGATTAAAGGATTCAACCGCAAACTATGTCAAGACATATTCCGTGGGCACAGACGTATTTGAATTAGATTTGTATCCTGGATGAGCTATACTATTCTCATAGTATTTTTAGCAATACTATTCTTCTGCTTGTTTTTTTCAAACTCCTGCAGATTAGCAGGACATAGTCTGGAGAATGGAATAAGTTGTGTCATGGTTTACAGTTTGGCTGTGATATCTGTGCCTTTCAACCTGACACATCCGACTTTATCATGGTGTCTGGGTCGCGCTTTGCCCCCTATGTTGTGGGACAGACAACTCACCCCAAGCCTTCACAATCTCCTCAATTTCTTCTTATTGCTGTTTTGTATCTTTTCCTACTGGCTTGTTTGACTTGAATTATTCCCAACCAGTATTTAACTTTTCTAAGACATTTTCAAATGAATTTAATTTATTCTAGTTTTTGTTATTTTCCATCTTTCGTAAACATACTTTAATATGGATATTACAGTTACATTGGGGTTTAAGGTCATATTATGGTATATTTACCTGACTTGTTTTTTTTATTTTCAATTTTTATGGCCATATAAATAAAAATCAATTAAAGCTATAAAAATCAGTGATTGTTGAAGTTACTAAAGGTATGTATCGTTACTGGGAATTGATTGGCAACTCTGGTCAGAAAAGTGTTAATGCTAGTCGTATTAATTTCCTTGTTGGTCACTAAAGGTATGTATCATTACTGGGAATTGATTCTTGATTAGAAACTGACCTCGCAGCACTTGGGGCATTCCCATAAGTGCTCCGCCCTCTGTTCCAGCAGCCATACAACTCGATGGTGTTTCGAGTCTATTGCTGCAGAAAGAGATGTCGACATCAGGGCACAACTCTGGTCCTTGCGACAAGTTTCTTTGTTGTTCTTCCCACCCACGCGGGTGCCCATCCTAGCTCAAGCACAATGTCGGCCTGTTGGAACAACATGGTAACTGTTATCGAAGGTTACGACTATGGGATTGTATAGATGACGTGCCATAAAGCTTCTATAAGAAGATAACCTCAATATAAAGGCATGTCATCTACTAAGATTTTCTGTTGCATGGGTGGTCTGTCTAGTGAGCCATTGGTCAGACACAACCACAAGCATATGGGAATTAATGATTGGTAACTGTGGTCAGAAAATAATGTGAATTCTAGTCATATTGATTTCCTTGTGTTCTTTTAATAGTTTTTATCCTGTTATCTTAGTCCAGCTATTATATTTCTATATTCATTCTCTTTGTCAGGATGCAGAGAAAGCCTACTTTAGTGTGGTAGAAAGAGTGGTACTCAAGACACCTAAACAACTGAGGGTTGAAAGAAGACAGGGCTATTTGGACAATCTACCCCCAGCATACAGGACAGAAACATTACTGGAAAACTTAAACAAGAACAAAAAATGGGAATAATTGATTTAGTATGCATGTTATGTAATGTTGTCATCAAATCATGATCATTGCACACAAGATATGCTGATAGGTGCAATAATCTCTCCGTGAGTGTATCCGCAATTACATGACGACTGACATTTTCAGTTAATTGTTGGTTGGCAAATCGTATTCTGAACCATTAATGATGCTAATTTCTAGTGACACTATTGTTCAATTCCAGCTTCTTTATTCTGCACATGGAAAAGGAATCATAGTTACCTCCTTTTGGGCTAAAGATGGCATATAGGGCAGTAGTCATTTCTTTTCTCGTAGAAAAGAAAAACATCTCAACCTCACATAGATAAGCTCTATTGTTGTCAATTCTGTAAAAGAACATTTTGTGCGCGCTTTGGATTTGTTAGTCATTTAAAAACGCACTATTAACTTTATTATTTTTATTACTTATTGTTGTTATTATTATTATTATGGTTGAGTTTTTGGTCATCGTCGATAACGATGGACGAACATCAGTCATTTCTTTCCATGTTGAGTGCCTCGTTGCAAGTTGTGGTAGTTCTTGTGAATATGGCATATGAGGCAGTAGTCATTTATTTCCATGTGGCCTCCTTGCAAGATGCTAGTAGCTCTTGTATAGGACAGTAGTCATTTCTTTCTATGTTTAGTTCTTTGTTACAAGTTGCTGTAGTTCTTGTGTATTGATTATGTCCCCCGCCGAAGACGAATATGTCGGGCCATTGGCGCAAATAAAACGGCGACACACCGCATTTCCATTTTCTGGACTACATCCTGCTGGAAATCTAGAAGGACCATGATCCAGCTAGATCCAGTTGGAGTTTGAGAATGAACGCAGAAGAATAAGATTATGTCCAGTATTGAGCTGTTGATTGTTCTGTGTAGAATTTCTTTTGGGAGACCTGCTGTTTTGCCATCTACCTTCCATATGAAGATTTGTTACAGAGGTCTGTTTTCATCCATGTTAAGTACATGGCTGATGTAATACCAGCATCTTCATCTTGTAAAACTGGACAACTGTTCTTGGCTTGTTTCTTCTCTGTGAAAAACTTGTTTTAAAATCTATTTTATGTTCAATTTATGTCAAAGACACTTGTTTTAGAATGTGATTAATTTAGTGTCTATTGCTTATTTAGATTTCCAGCTTTCACATCCTTAGTTCTATGTCTACACAGACTGCACAAATTGAATAGTCTCCCGCCGAAGACGGATGTGTCGGGCCAGTGGCGCAATTAAAACGGCAACACAACGCATTTCCATTCTCTGGACTACATCCTGCTGGAAATATAGTAGGACCATTGTCCTGTTACAAGAGATATCCAGCGGGAGATTGAGAATGAACGCTGAAGAAGAAGAATAGTCTAAGTTTTGTAAGATTGTTAAATTCTTGTGCGTACTATATATTTGAAAGTTTGTTAAATGACCCTGCTGCCAGAGCTATAAGCATTGATATCTTTTTGTTTGTATCACTATCTTGTGATAGTTTGTTCCTCAAATAGTTGAAGGTTTTTAACTTTCTCTAGCATGTGTTTGTTAAGTTTGACAGCTGTTGTTTCGACATGCACAGCTTCTGTAACAAAGGATGTTTCACAATGGTGACTTATTAAGCTGCAGATCAAATGGCCATATAAAAAAGGAATCATAACCCTAATTTATTTCATTCGTCTGTGTTGTTTCTCAAAAGGAATTTAGTATGCCCGCTCAATCTATTGCTCTACCATTGGATACAGTAGCAGAGCTCACCAGCCTGTCTGTTCACTCATTGCCCCAGACACTTGAATGATCAGGTACAAATAAAGTTGGCTTCTTCAACCTCCCACCTGCCACTGTTCACGAACACAGTTTATTTGAATGTATGTTATAGATGAAAATATATTTGTTGAACTATCCCTTTATGTTGTTGACCAGGTTTCTCATAATTTCAAGCCACATTTTTTTAAAACCTAGCTGTCTCACTATATTCATTCCAGAGAATGAAAATAATGGTCTGTTTGCCTGCCAGTTTGAATTGTGTTGGCTGCTGATAAAATCAATTGATGGGCAATTTGGTCCCGACCATGTGTAACAGTGGTCCGAAAGGGGAACAAAGAATACCAAGACTGTTTTACATGCCATGCACATCATCATCTTCTGGTTCGCAGTTTAGCATGTCTATACAGCAAGTCCAGTTTTCTTGATAAATGCTGTTGTATTTGAAAGTTCCTTTTATTGATTATACAGTATTACCTTCCATTGATTGCTGTATTTGAACGTTTCTTAGTGCTCCCATCCAGCTTTCTGTGGATATGCTGTATTTGAAAGTTTCTCAGTGCTCCCATACAGCTTTCTGTGGATATCCATCTCTGTGGGCCAGTGTTCCTCCCGTAACTGGTTTAGCGTAATGCATTCTTGCAGGATAAGTTACACTGTCTGTCTACATGAACACAGATGTGATGGAACCAGTCTTAGTCTATTTAAGTGGTTGTTTAGTCTTCTGTGTCCTGTCCTCATGCGGAAGATAACCTGCTCAGTTCTGTCAAGATAATGGTGGTTATCTTTTGGGTGGTCGACTTTCCTAATAGCTTTGATGAGTCCTTTTTTCCCAGTAGGTGATTTCTTTGTCTTTTTGTTCCTGTGTTGCTCCATCTTTTGCCAGCATATCTACCTTTTCATTACCTGGCATGCCTCAGTGGGATTGTATCCACTATATTACTACCATTCTTTGGATGCTCACTTCTCGTGTGGCAGTGACCCTGAAGTCAAATATGTCAGACTGAAAGACACAGATATCGCAGCCAAGCTGTAAACAAAGACAGAGCTTATCAAATCACCTTGTACAACGTGCATGGCAGGTAACAGTGTTGCTATTCTTTGTTCTCTGTTGAAGTCTGACAACAGACTGGTGCCCATGTATATATTTTAGAATAGACTGTAAATTGCAGCATGTCCGTGTGCAAAGACAATTATAAACATGCGTGTACAATACATTGATTAAACAATGATTTCTAAGGTACACAAATATGACCTTTTTTATTATTGGCCCCCCCCCCGCTTTTCTGTAAAACTTTTTGCCAAACTGCAGAAATCCGTAACTACTAAACACTTTACTGACCAGATTCGTCGATCTGCAAATTTATTTAATAATCAGTCCTATTAGAATCTTTGTCAAGAAACAAATAACGGTTAAGAAAACACAGCCGTAAAATAATGTAATAACCAAGATTAATGACTGGGACAATAGTTTCCTCTGTGTTTTCTTAACCGTTATTTGTTTCTTGACAAAGGTCCCAATACGACCGATAGGTTGATAATTGTCCTTGTTCTATGTTTTATTGTTATTTATTATTGTTTTATATCTCGATAGTTAGGTAATCTCAGTAACCTGTTTACTTTATTTAGGATGTACCTTTTAATTGTCTGGTTACTGTGGCACTTTCCATCCTCTGATATTTTGGTTATATATGTAACATTGCTGACCAACTTCGACGATCGTCAAAACCATTATGTAACATCAGAAATACAGCAATTGTACAGTGTTACTAAAAATTGCCAGGTATAGCACGTTATTCCACAATGGCTGCTCCCATGAAATACAGTCTCTAGACATTGTTTATGAGTATTGATCATGAAGAAATCCGATCTTTTGATTGTGATATTAAAAAAATTAATGTAAATCTAGGCCCAGTATTATAATAAAAGTAAGATTTCACTTGTGAAATAACTCTGGGGTTTTCAAGTTGATTAAGATAATGCAAACATTCATTATGAAATATAGAAAGTTTCAAGCCTACCTAATGAGAGTTTTATTTTATACAAGCTTTAAAAGACAGCGATGTCAATGTTTAAATAACGTGCGAACACTGTTGGCAAAAAAAATTTTGTTTCTGCATGTTTTCCTGTGAAGGAGTGCAGGGAGGCTTTCTATGGGCTGTGGAAATAAAGGCCACTTTGCCATAGCAGACGCTGCGACATGTACAGGAAGAATTTTGATTGTACCTCCGAAAGATAAAATCCTGTCCCAACTGTGGATTGAACCCGGGACCTTGAGGGTCTGAGAACGGCATTCTAACCACACTGCCATGCGCTCCACACCATTGGTAATGCGAGATAAGTACTGTCTGGATTACTGGTCAGTAAAGTGTTAATGTAATTTTTTAATGGTATCTAGTAGATAGCTGTTGGCTAATTCGATAGTGACACAGACAGTAGCAGATAGGTCAAGCAAGTTTGACTGTGTAAAGGTTTGAGATTGGTGACCAGCGTGCCACAGACTTGGAATATATTAAGAGACATCAGATCAAATGGTTTGCACACATCAGCAAATTACCACCAGACAGCTTACCACAGCAAGCTATGCTACACAGATACAGTGAAGGCCTACCACGAAAACAATGGACCACCAAAATAAGAGGCCACAAATTTCACAATATGATCAGCACACACGAGGGCCATCTCTAGAAAACTCTTCTACCCCTGATGCTGAAAGGCAACAAAGAGTTTAGTGAATACATAAATAGATAGACAGACCAGTATGTGGTATGGGCATCAGTTTTCATACAATGGCTTGTCTACTAGTGAGATGGCTATGGACATATGTTAAAACTAAAGGGACAGAGACGCAACAAGACCAATGAAAAAATAACTCAAAATTGTTCTGTTTGTTATGTCAATGTCCCGTTTGTTCTAACATTGTGTTGTTGTATTAATTTCCTGTTAGTTTTGTCACGTCTGTCCCTCTGGTTTTGTATAAATAATCAGTCATCACTTCATGCATGTGTACATAATAGCTCTTTTATGTGTGAATTTATGTTTTTTTCTTTTATGTTTTTGATAAAGGTTTTTTGGTCAAAATGATGATGTGTGTTTTCTTCTGCATTTTCACCAGAAGAGGAAGTAACTCTGTTTAATAATTTCTCAGATTCAACACAGTAACACAAATTACTTTTCAGAAAATATTACCGGTAGATAAGTCTGACATTGTGTCCAAGAGTCAGCAAATGATTCTAAGATATACTGGAAACACAAAGTTGTGGAGATGCATGATCACCTATGCCAGTCCCAGGCACTTGATCATGATGAACAACACTAAAATCTCCAATTATATTTATTCTTTATTTTTTTTATATTGTATATAGCAAATTTCTGTATTACATAAATATTTCATCAGTGCTGTCTAATACATAGTGAGATCTCATCCTCTTCGGTCATCATCCCTCAGCCAGATTGGGACTACCAAATTCTATGATATAGGCTGCTGTCTGTTTCAGAATTTCTGCTTTGCCATACAGATTCATGACCCTGAATAGGGTGGGCCATGTTATGGTGGAATATTCTTGTAAGATATGTTCTGCTGTCATATACGCCAGGTTGCTATGGCACAGGCCAATTATAGTTGGATTTGATTGTGTCATGTACTCTAGCATGACAAGGACAATGAATTACCTACAGGTAATTTGACCAAAGAGGGAGCAGAGTGTATGCAGGTAGACAATGAAGTTTCATAACAAGAAGAGAGTTATGCTAACCATTAGAAGCGAACATTGCATGACAAAAGATGTCTACCACTATAAATATCGACTGGGACTGACCCATACTTTTCCAGAAGGACACAACAGACTGAACAAACACATGCACAAGATGGGACTGTGCACTTATGGAACACATGAACAGACCCTCTGAACATACTCAATAGAACTATCTCCAGTATGAACAATTGAGACACACTGGCCCAACCCTGAAAGAAAAGATATATGGATCCAAAGAAGAGCTTCAGACAACAGTGGAGCTTATCCATAAATCTGGTGTCTGATGGTGTAGACAACAAGTAGCGAACACAAGAAAGAAAGAAAGACAAGTATCATATCCATAGCTGTCAACATATTTTTAATAATTTACTTCCATATACAGGATGTTTGTTGTTGTTGTAATAGTCCTTGTCTCGATTGGTCCGTTCGGGTGACTTTGTTTGAATGGCTTGATGAAATCGCATCTTTTATTGGAGATGCAGTTAGTCAAGTACGGAAGAACGCGTGTGAAATTGTTGCTAGGCGATTTGGTGCCGTTGAACGGACTGGTTCAATTCCCCTTAGTCTCAAGAATTTTAAAATTAATTTTGTAATTAATTACTAGAAAATTAAATACCGACCTTTTTTTTAAAAAAAAAATATGACTTGTTTTGTTTTTGGGACCGAAATCTGTATTAATATGGAAAATCTGTACTAGTTGAAACCTATGCATATCTCATGACTACCCATTAATTTCTCAACAATCCAGTCTGTATGTAGGCATACAGATGTGATGTGATGGTTATTGTGTCTTTTCAGATGATCAACAAGAAGGCTGGTGTGAAAGTTCCATGTAGATTATGACCATTCCAATAATCCAGAGAATGAATTGAGCTGTGTAATGGTTTACAACTTAGGTGCGATATCTACACTTTTCTGCCTGACACATCTGACTTCAGCATGGCCTATGGGTCACTTTGACTCTCTATGGAAATCCTTCTCAACTGCCTGGGAGTGTGAAAACTTCTAGAATTGTGAAATTATTTATGAGTACAGTGGAATCCTTCTATAGCGCATTCTGTATATAACAACACTTTTCAAAATCTCCAGTTATATTAATTCTATATCGTTTGTTTGTATAGCGAATTTCTGTTATTACATACATATTTCATCGGTCTGGAACAAGTTTTATAATGAGATTTCATTCATTGCATATAGAATTTGTTTGGACTGGGGCCTGGTTTTATCATATTTTTTTTGGCTATAGTGGTCTCACAGGTTAAGAAGTGAGAACCACTGCTTGGATAGAACAACAGTGCACCTCCAAAACTTCCTTAGTTGCCTCTTACAACATGCCTGGCAGGTAAAAGAATCACTATTCTTTACTCCCCATTTGGGCACTGATAACACAAACAATTTGAGGCATACACATATGTTGAATTAGATAAGTATGAATACATCAAGGCACTCATAAATGTATGAACCTGGATTTCAAATAAAAAATTAGCAACAACTCAAATTTAAAAATTAGCAACAACTCAAATGTGAGATAACGGTACTTACTCTCATAATTGGCGCACAGAGATCAATCTAATTATCCCCTCCCCCCTTTCGTGTCTTAAATAATTGTTGAACACTTCAATATAATCCGACGTCACTTCTCCCAACATTTTCACAAATGATAAATTTATTTTGTGTGTGAATAATCTCTATGAACTGTCAAGAACTGTTACGATGACTTCCAGGGGAGAGACGTCAACAGAAACTCATTTATTTAGGACACAAAAAGGAGATAAGTGAAATTGTTTACTTTTTCAGGAGATAACAGTGAAATTGTTTACTTTACGTCAGATATGAGTTTAAGTCCAACAATAATCAAAAGCTGTATGAACCTATGTTCAGATGAATAAATGGTCATAGTTAGTTAACTGTCAGATCACCATCATGGCAATCTAGACATATCTGTATGTGCTCGGGCCTCATATTCAGTATGTTGTTCAGCATGTGGCAACTGATTGTTCCGTTCCTATATGCCGCTCATATCTTGCAGCACCACGCTTCACCCTCACAAAGTGCATTCTAATCATGGACACGGAAGAAGAAATACACATTACCGGATACATTTTCCAGCTAGTCTAACCACTTGATATCATTCATCACGGTTCATTGAATGATCAATATGTACTGAAGATGGAAGTGTTGGGCCATTGACAGCCTGACAGCTCATATTCCTTCTGAGATAAGCACAGGTCCTCAGATGTGTTACCGTGGTGACACTGAACCCGTACTGTATAAGGTCATCTAAACTGAGTAGACGTGTACATTTTGAACCAAGTGAAAACTTTGGACTGTAAATTATGAACTTGCATCAATCTTGAAACACAAAGTCATGATTCACCAATCTTGAAACACAACCCGCTGAAGATGGATGTGTTGGGTCATGATTCACCAAGCTTTTAAACACAACCTGCTGAAGACGGATGTGTTGGGCCATGATTCACCAATCTTGAAACACACAGGCATGGTTGTTATAGGGAGGTTTATGGATGCATGCTTTAAAAAGTTCCAGAAGGGAGACATTGCACTGCGGCGGTATCTCACATCCCGATAGTAGCACAGTTCTGGGTCAACTAGCTCATCACTCTTCTGTCTCTTGAGCCATCCATGGTGATGGCACATCTAGTATATTCTGCCACCTAAGAGTCTACCACAAAGATGAGATGTCTGCTGACCCGCATCCATGAGGATAATTTCATAGAAGACAAAATTAACAAAACTGAGACAAGACATGAAGATTGCTTCACAGGTTTTCAGCTTATCCCTCAACTTTCCTTAGTCTCCTTCTGCTACATGCTTGGAATGTGGGCCTATTTGCTCCCTGAACTATAAATCCATGCACCTGTTGTCAATAGCGCGATTGGTTGTACTTATAAAATATAAGTGCTCATAAATATAAATATATTCGTGAAGAAGCAAAAGTACTTGTTAAAGTACAAGGACTCTCAAAGTATAAATGATATCCCAGAACACAATGGTTCTAAAAAATGTAAGTATTACCAAAAAATATAAGGGTTACTATAGATTACATTCTCACAAATCAAGGATTCTCACAAAATACAAGGATTAACAAAGATTACATTCTCACAAAAACAAGGGTTCTCACAAAATGTCAGATAGAGCTAGGTACACCATTGAAAATCTGTATATATATTTCAGTTTCGTACTGTTAAGCTTTTGGTCTTAATTCCGATTTCATTTATTTAGATTTTGGAAGGTGGGAGGTTTTCGTTGTATTGCCGTTCATAGTTATTTTATTTTGTTCTCATTCCCCTTATATTTTTTTATGCATGTCTCTGACAATACTTGTGTACACATACATTATTATTATTACCTTGGACATCTCTACTGTTCAATGTCTGCCATCTAATGCTTTTGTGATAGTGGCATTATTTTTTACTGTTTGCTAGATATTTCTTGAAAAAGTACTTAAGGTTGAAACATTGAAAATGTCTTGTACACTGTTATTTGTATTTTTGTACCACTACCCTATAGTCTGTGCGTTATCATAAAACTCATCAAACTTCTAATTAAGCACAAAATACAGGGGTTCTCACATAATACACAAGAGGTTCCCACAAAATACATGTCTAACTACAGAATGTACAACGTTCCCACGTAAAATTTCAAGAATTGAACTGAGCAGGCAGAATGAGTTATAAAATAAATTAAAATGTCATAACACAGTGAGCAACCAAACATGAACATTTTACACAGTAAAGGTTATACTGTACATGGCCCAGTAAGTCCAATGTTCTGTTATCACCCACCCTCCACCATAAAGAACATCTTTTGTCATCAAGGAATGTCTCATCATGTGCTGAGTTTATCATTAATTAACTTAAAACTCAGACTTAATGTTTCAAAATGACAGTTCAGTGGGGCTTCTTTTAATACGGCGGTGTATGCCCAACTCCTTTCCCAAACTTCCACAATGAGATCGCCACAGAAAAACACAGCTGTTATCACAAGTCTATAATTATCATTTACAATTTTATATATATATATGGTTCTAGCCATCTATATACTAAATATTGAACAAATTATAATACAAATGATGTATGAAAATTATGTCTAGGAATATTTGCCATTTATGGTTTAGAAATAAGGAATAAAAATGGGATGGAATTAAACATCTATGAACTCGGGACCAAATCTGTAGATTAAGAGTGTCTGTAACTAGATGAAATGAAGATCTATGAACTCGGGACCAAATCTGTAGATTAGGAGTGTCTGTAAGTAGATGAAATGAAGATCTATGAACTCGGGACAAAATCTGTAGATTAGGAGTGTCTGTAAGTAGATGAAATGAAGATCTATGAACTCGGGACCAAATCTGTAGATTAGGGGTGTCTGTAACTAGATGAAATGAAGATCTATGTAGCTGTTGTAGCTAGACACAGTCATGCATGCTTGGCCTTTTGGCCGCTGTCTTGTGTTGCTATCGAAAGTCTTAGATGGCCACTAAAGAGTTAAATCACTGAGATATAGTTTCTTTCACAATTCATCAGTTGATATCAACTCTGGTCATCTAATGCAAAGCAAATAAATGAAATGTACTCACAAACTACTGAATGTAAAATATTTCCTAGAAAATAACTAAAACAAAAAGTGCTGGTCTTATCGCTATGTCCATCGCCTTCCATGATGCTGGCTGTCACAAACACCAGCACTAGGTCAAAGGGCATGAGCCATGGACCGCTGGATCAGCAACCAACCAACCAACATTTTGTCCTGAATAAGATATGATACCAACTTTGTGTTTGTTTTACGTGTATGGGCAGCCATATTGTTGTAATATTATGCGTCATCTCTAGCACTGTGCCAGGTGCTGGTAGCAGTTAATGGTCATTTTCATTTGAGCTGAAATTTGATCTCTAACAATCACTACTATCTGGACTAACCATATTCTTTATGTGAGACGTTCTAGAAAAATCTTGCTTATCTTGTTGACAGAACAAGTCAATATATGCTTCCGATGTGGTTAATGTTGATACAGGAGGTACATCTGACGAGATCCTTGATCTGCTTTGGTTTGTAGCAACTTGGTTAGAAATTCTACCAGGACTAATATTATCACTCATAGATGAAGGCTTTTCTGGTTCACTTGTCTCCTTTGATGTGGACTTTCTTGTGTTGGTAGTATTGAATCCAATTTTCTGATGTGATTGATAAGTCTTTGCCTGTGAATCAATTTTTCTTACAAAGTAACGGACCTTATTTGTGCAAAATTTGTCTTCATTAGTATTTTCTTGGTTTTGGAAAGCAGGGTTCGTTGACAAGGCTGAGCCAATCTCTCTAATCAGAGACAGAGTATCAGAATCCATATTTCCTTTTCTTATGTTCTCTGGCCAAGAGCAATGAGATGTGGGCTCAGGTTGTTTGTCTTGAGCAGACTCTGATGAGGTTTTAGCTGTTGCTTCAAATTTGATCTTGTTGCTTTGCGATGACTCTGGTCTTGTTAAAGATATAACATCTGGACAAATAGTGTCAGTTCTTTGTTGCGACATCTGATCCTCTTTCCAGTTACTTCCCACTGTGCCTAGACTTTGTTGCGACATCTGGTCCTCTTTCCAGTTACTTCCTACTGTGCCTAGACTTTGTTGCGACATCTGATCCTCTTTCCAGTTACTTCCCACTGTGCCTAGACGTTGCGACATCACGTCTGCTTCACACTTGTTTCCAAGTTCTGCATTAAGAAAATAGAAACAAAACAGAAACTATTAATATCTTTCTAAATTGAATTTTTTTAGTTATTTTAACATTCATTCTTGCCGCTCCAAAATAGAGACAAATTAAAAAAATATTTTGGAACAATTTTAACATTAACAAAAAATATTTCTGTTTATTTGTTCTCAAACTCCCACTGGATATCTCTTGTAGCAGGACAATGGCCCTACTAGATTTCCAGCAGTATTTGGAGAATGGAAAATGGCAGTGCTGCTGTTTTATTTGCACCAATGGCTGGATTCATCTGATTTCAGCGTGGTAATTAATACATTCAGTGTTTTGTCCCTTCCACTGAATGTATGTAGCCATATTGCTAGTAGGCCAGTAATATGAGAGAACTGGTTCTCATACTGTACACTGTACATTATTCTGAAAGCTAACTGGTTCTTGTACTGGACATTATTCTGAAAGCTAACTGGTTCTTGTACTGGACATTATTCTGAAAGCTAACTGGTTCTTGTACTGGACATTATTCTGAAAGCTAACTGATTCTTGTACTGTACATTATTCTGAAAGCTAACTGGTTCTTGTACTGGACATTATTCTGAAAGCTAACTGGTTCTTGTACTGGACATTATTCTGAAAGCTAACTGGTTCTTGTACTGGACATTATTCTGAAAGCTAACTGGTTCTTGTACTGGACATTATTCTGAAAGCTTGATTCTTGATTAGAAACTGGCTTTGCAGCACATGGTGCATTCCCATAACACAAAATGTAACACACTAATGTTCAACACACAAATGTTCAACACACAAATGTTCAACACACAAATATTCAATGCACAAAAGTTCAACACACAAATGGTCTCATACCTAGTTCCATGGGAGAACTTTCTATTTGGTCTGATGAAGACTCAAATCCAGTTTGTTTTATCTCATGGGCATCAATTGATTGAAGATCTTGTAATGATTTGCCAGTCAAAGGCGATGGAATTGGCCCACTCAGTCTACGATTCAAAGTGTACTTTGAACGAGGTGTGTCAGTAGAATGTTTCAGGCTAGATGTACGCAGTACTGGATTGGAGGAGGCAAAGATCTCTTGATCTCCCTCGCCAGAGAAAAGTAGTCTGAACAAAGAGAAAAAGTTCACATACATTTATTAATGGTGACATTTTTAACAATATCAGATGGAATTTTTAACACTAGATGGTAATTAACAATATCTGGTGGAATTTTTAACACTAGATGGTAACTAACAATATCAGGTGGAATTTTAAGACTATTAGATGAGATTTTAAACAATACTAGATGGTACTTATTAAAACATTAGGTGGAGATTTAACAACACAGATGATGACTGGAATCTAGTTAAGTAAAATTTACAAGAAATATTAAGTGGAATTTGTTTCAAATTATATCACTGAAAACTTGTAGATATTTAATTATGTCAAATAATCCATGTCAGATTCATATCAGGCGAAAATAATAGTAACAATATGTTCTGTAATGCATGTTATAAGAGAACTAAAAAGGTTTGGATGGGAGTGCTGACTGTTACATTCATTAGGCCAAAGTGACTGAAAAGTCATGAAGTCTCAGGATGAAAGTAGACCTTGCAACCACACTGTATAGAAATCATGCCACAATGCAATTTGTTCTCTGGAAGAACCGAAAGTAGTTTAAGAACAAACACTGAAGAACAACAACTTCACAATAACAACAACTTCACAATAATAAATATTGATATAAATAAATACCTCTGTCTTTCTTCAATCTCAAATTTTGTCCTCAAAACAGTTCCTGGGATAACTGGAATTATTTCTCTTTCATACGCTGATGTGACAGTTACGTCCCCTTCCCCATGTGCAGACAACTCTATGCAACTATGAGAATGGGACAATGGTGGAGATGGCGAATGTTGAAAAACCTGGTCAAACAGATGATTCTCATCACCCGCATCTGGTTAGAAGTGACAAAATAAACATGAGAATATTCTAGAGTTTATTTTAGTGTGTCCAACATACCAACCATCATTCAACCTAGCAATATTAAGTTAAACCCATTCAATCATTCATTCAACCTAGCAATATTAAGTTAAATCCATTCAATCATTCATTCAACCTAGCAATGTTTTGTTACATATTCAATCATCCTTCAACCTAGCAATGCTTTGCTCAACTATCAATCAACCTAGCAATGTTAAGTTCAACCCATTCAATCATTGAACACAACAATGCTTTGTTAACACATGCAATCGTCATTCAACCTAGCAATGTTTTGTTGAACACCCCAATCATCATTCAATCTAGCAATGTTTTATTCAATACAATGAATTATCATTCAATATAGCAAATTTTTTGTTGAACACATGCAATTATCATTCAACCTAACAATGTTTAGTTGAACCCATTCAACCTAGCAATGTTTTGTTACACAATAAATTCAATCATCATTCAACCTAGCAATGTTTTGTTACACAATAAATTCAATCATCATTCAACCTAGCAATGTTTTGTTACACAATAAATTCAATCATCATTCAATCTAGCAATGTTTAGTTCAACCCATTCTATCATTCAACCTAGCAATGTTTTTTTACACAATAAATTCAATCATCATTCAACCTAGCAATGTTTTGTTACACAATAAATTCAATCATCATTCAACCTAGCAATGTTTAGTTCAACCCATTCTATCATTCAATCTAGCAATGTTTTGTTACACAATAAATTCAATCATCATTCAACCTAGCAATGTTTTGTTACACAATAAATTCAATCATCATTCAACCTAGCAATGTTTAGTTCAACCCATTCTATCATTCAATCTAGCAATGTTTTGTTACACAATAAATTCAATCATCATTTAACCTAGCAATGTTTTGTTCAAAATATTCAATCATTCAACCTACAATGTTTTGCTCAAAACATTCAATCAACCTAGCAATGTTTTGTTAAACACAATGCATTAACATTCAACCTAGCAATGTTATGAAAAATATAAATAGAGGTGTTATAGAAAATCTGAAGGCAGCAGACAGGATTTGAACCCGGTCCATTCAGCTGTCACCCATTCACCTCGTAACTTGAATCAACATGTTTTCTGAATTTGACCACGCTGCATCTCTAAAAAAAAAGATGCGATGTTAGTCAAAACTTCGAACATGTATATTCTCACGTTACTATGAACTGGTTGATCGAAATACAGACAACAATACCACACACACTGCAAAGATATGTAAATTTCTCGAGGACCATAAACAATTAATACTGGTATGTGGCATTAGGCCTCAATGTCATTATTGCAAAGATCAATATTAGGCTTACTTGTAAATATAAATAACATAAGCAGAAAGAAGGTTGTTTCAGATGTAACATGGGTAAATGAGTATAACAAATAGAAACAAGGTTGTTTCAAATGTCTATCTATCTATTTTCTTTTCTCTGCTTATGATGTGAGGCATCGCAGGATTGAATGATGATCAGTTTTCAGACTATTTCATGTCTGGTCGTTTGATATGCAGTAATGCTGTGTCGTGTCAGAATGTTGGTAACTCCTTCAATCCACCTTCATCTTGGTTTTCCTCTGTATCTTGCTGTTTCCATTTTCATGTTGTATGCTCTTGCCACTGGCCAATAAGGGTTCATTCTCAATAGGTGGCTGAACCATTTCAATCTCTGTTTTTCAATATATTTGTTCAGTGATGTTGTGTAATCGCCTCATTTTTCACATGGTCTCTTCTTGTTCTGTTTGCTGCTTTTCTTAGGCATCTCATTTCACACGTAGTAAGCTTTCTCTCTTGTTCTTTAGTTAGTGTCCATGACTGACATTGAAAACATAATGTTGGGATGAATATTGAATTTATGACCTGCCTTTTGGTTTCCATCGGGATAGTTGTGTGTTTCAAGATGGTGTAAGTTCATAATTTATGTAGCTGACTTTTTGAATTCTTGTCTCGAGTTCTCTGTCCATTCTTCCATTGGCTGTAATAATGATTCCTAGATATTTAAATTCATGCACTTGTTTCAGTAGCTGATCATTTATTTTGTTGTTGATTGTATTGGATTTTCTGCCTATAGACATAACTTATGTTTTTTCTGTGTTGATGTTCATGTTGTCATTGAGACAGCTTTGGTTGAGTAGGTTTATGTGATCTTGAAGCTCTTCACTTGAGCTGTAGAGTAGGCACTGATCGTCAGCAAAGAGTAGTTCAGTTAGGTCATTTTGATGCTAAGCTTCTGGTGGTGTTTCTACTGCTTTTGCAATATTATCCATATAAATAATAAACAATAATGGTCATAAGACACATCCCTGTCTAACTCCTGATATTACTGAAAGCCACTAGGTAGTAAGTCCTGCATTTATTCTAACTGCACTTTCTGTGTATATGGCTCTTACACAGTCTAATAATATTTCTTTTATTCCTTACTTTTCTAGAATACTCCAGAGTATTTCTCTATTTATTCGGTCAAAAGTTTTCTCCTGATTTATAAAAACATTACTCATTTTGTTTTTGTATTCTATTGTCTTTTCACTGATTTGTCGTAGCCAAAATATTGCATTTGTACAGCCTCTTCCTTTTCTCAACCTGAACTGTTTCGGACTAGGCACTGGATCCACAATATGTCTTATTATTTTCTCAATAATCTTAGCAAACATTTTACCGACACGACTAAGCAGGGAGATAACCTCTGTATGCACCACAATCTTGTTTACTTCCTTTTTTCTTCCCTATTGGTACCAAGATTGCTCTTTGCCAATCTGTTGGTAGATTTATTTTTCTCCAAGCCTTTCTGAAGATGACAGGTAACCAAGTTACTACAGTCTCTCCACAAATCTGTATTGACAAGTAACCAAGTTACTCCAGTCTCTCCACAAATCTGTATTGACAAGTAACCAAGTTACTCCAGTCTCTCCACAAATCTGTATTGACAAGTAACCAAGTTACTCCAGTCTCTCCACAAATCTGTATCGACAAGTAACCAAGTTACTCCAGTCTCTCCACAAATCTGTATTGACAAGTAACCAAGTTACTCCAGTCTCTCCACAAATGTATTGACAAGTAACCAAGTTACTCCAGTCTCTCCACAAACCTGTATTGCTTCGGTTGTTATTCCATCAATTCCATCGATTTGTTCTTTGGGTTATTCTTGATAACTATTCTGTCTTCTTGTTCCAAGATTTCAGTCTGAGATTCAGAGTTTACTTTGAGCGAGGTGTGCCATTTGTTGAATGAAAGATAGAGATAGGTACAAGAATATAGTAATCACAAAATATCTGCTAAATAATGATGAAATAGTTGGCACAGAAGTTGTTTCCTAAGTTGCTGCTGCTGCTGCGATATGATGATCCTGGGACTGCACTTACCTAATGTTCTGTTCTGAGTCAAGTTTATTTCAGTGACCTCTGCTGTTATACTTTCATTAATGTTATCAAAGTCATTTAGAATTTGGTCATCCTCGTGAGTATCTTTCTGCATCTTCTTGACCTGAAACAAGAAAACAATCATCAAGAATGTATTCTTCTTGATTTGAAAACAAAAAATCACCAAGGATGTATTCTTTTTTCTTCATATTCTTTCCTTTAAGTTCACTGTGGAGCATAGGGATGCAACTATCACTCTCCAGCAACTTCTGTGATGTGCCACCTTTTTCAATTGTGCCCATGAGGTCACATTTTCTCTGATATCTTCCTCCACTGTTATTTTCCAGATGTTCCTCTGTCTTCCAACGTTTCTCTTTCGCTTCTGGTTTCTTTGTTATGTTATCAGGCTTTATTTCTGAATAACGAATGAGAGAATTTCAAAATAAAATGATATGGCACTGGGTCTATCTTATATATAATGGTATAGTCTCAGAAGTAGACAAAAAATACAGTATTAAAAGTAGTCACAGTATAGTGTTAAAAGTAGTCACAGTATAGTGTTAAAAGTAGTCAGAGTATAGTAACAAAAGTAGTCAGAGTATAGTAACAAAAGTAGTCAGAGTATAGTAACAAAAGTAGTCACAGTATAGTAACAAAAGTAGTCACAGTATAGTAACAAAAGTAGTCAGACTATAGTAACAAAAGTAGTCAGAGTATAGTAACAAAAGTAGTCAGACTATAGTAACAAAAGTAGTCAGATTATAGTGTCAAATGTAGTCACAGTATAGTAACAAAAGTAGACAAAATGTTAGTCTCAAAAGTAGATAAAGTATACATTCTCAAAAGTAGATAACGTATATAATTTCTAAAGTAAAGTTAATGGCCTCAAAAATAGACAAAATGTACTTGCGGGCTGATATAGCATAGCAAGATGTGATTAATAGTTTTTTTTTCTAGAGATATTATCTTTTATCATTACCTTGTCCAACGTCCAGGGAATCTGCTCTTTAAAAAAGTGTTCACAAACTTGTGGATGTCTAACTTGTGGACTGCCAGCAAGAATATTGCTAGAATCACTGAAATCAATTTCTGTAGTTGAAGACTTTTGTGGAGTTTCTAGGATTAGCTCATCACATCCGATTGTTTCTGCTGCTCCACTGTCGAGTCGGTTGGGGAAAGTTTGCCATGGAATTTGTTCTACTGATAACTGCCTCCTAAAGTTGTCTTGTGTGACTGGTACCACTTTGTAATCACATGAAACAGTTGCAAGGTTTGAAGGTATTTTCTCATCGGAATTTAATAATGAAATAGATGAGGGTGAAATCGATTCTTCAAGGGTGACATCACAGGAGTTAATCATTATTGGTGGCACTGATGTTTTGAGAGAATCATGTGTGTCTCTCATGTGGATTTGATCATGAGTCCACGTTCTGTCATAAGAGGGATTATCTGATCGGAAACTATTAATATCTAAAACAGAAGTAGAAGAATAAGGCAACGATTCAGGCACTGTTACTGCTGCAGGAATAATGACTGATTCTTCTTGGGTGTTTGTTGTGGTTTCTAGTCTGTCTTGTAGAGATATAATTGTCCCAATTGTTTCAGATTCTACAGTGCCGAGGCTACATATATTTGGTTGACTGTTGTTATAGAGATCAGTAGAAGGCACATGTTCATGATAAAGATCATTGTCATTCGGTTCAAGCTGACCGTCAACGGAATCTGATCTAATCCATGAGCTGTCAGGTCTGAACCTTGAACTCTGAACACCTAAACACATTAGAGATAAACCAGAACTTTCGGAAAAGCAGTGAGTTCTGGATGGTGGAGTCCTGGAGATGAATCCAGACTCCTGAGTTACTTTAGAGTCTAAGGATGATCCTCTGAAAGATGACCAGGTATTGGGCAAAGATGAAGGTGTCATCAATGGAGCAGAATGCCTTGCTGATATTGCAGTCTCAGCTGGGGGTGAAGACAGGTCAATGAAAACTTCTTCAGTGGAATCTGAACTGCGGGATTGTGTTTCATCTGTATCTGTCTTCTTCCTTTCAGTTTCACTAACGTGGTCTGTAGAAATCAGAAGAAAGCATGAATATTTGAAATAAAAGTAACATCATTATCAACAAGGACAGCACTCTAAGCAAATATACTTCTTTGGGTCAACGGCAAAAATATCAACAAGGTAAGCTGTAATCCTGAGAATCAAAAATATGTACTCACTGCACAAAACTGAAATCCAACAGTTAAAGCGTTAAACAAGGTAAAGAAGTTATGCTAATAATACGAAACACACACAAATCAATGTTTTGACCGAAAGGTCTTTATCAAGGATAACATACACGTATACATAAAAAATGACAAGTAGGAACAACACAACTTGTGTGTTCACATGTTTAGCCGGAAGGATGGAAATAAGGTCAGAGGTGATACATACAGGAAATGTACAGAAGTAGGAAATATACAAAAACAAATACATGTGACAACGAGACAGAGAAATGAAGGAACAACCCGATATCATGTGTATGTCAGGCACTCATTCATTCCCAAAGGTCTGAGTGTATCACATTCGTAAATATAGTGGTTATCAGGCGCCAGACTGATCCGGTCATCAGAGAAGCATGCTTTTATGGCTGTCACATCAATGTCCAGGGCGCCCTGATGGCCCATGCCATTGAAGTGAACGTCAAAAGGATAACCCGAATGATGTTTGATGCTGTTTAGATGCTCGCAGAATCGGTCAGCAAGCCTCCTATCAGTCTCACCTATGTACATCATGGTGCAGTGTTTGCAGATGATACTATAGATGACTGACTGGGACACACATGAGAAACTCTCCTTGATGGTGAAGGTGGCCTTGGGGAATGTGATGGACAGGGTCTGGGCAACATACGGACAGGTGTAGCATCTAGGGCGTTGCAGCTGATAATACCTGAATGAAAGGGGACTTCAGGCCTAACATGACTCCAGATCAGTAGGTCCCTGAGGTTCTTATCCAATCGGTATGCAACCAGAGGGGGGTCGCAGAACACATCACATGTCTCAGAATCTGACTAGAGAAGGGAGAAGGTGTTGAAGAAGAACATGACCAACAGCAGCACTATATATGGGTGGAATGTATGAACAAGTTTAACCCAGTCAGAGGGAGAAGACCTCCGAGTGTTGGAGAGGGTATCCTGGCGGGAGAGGCTGCACACCTGAGAAAAGGCAGACTGAAGAACCCTGTTCGACAATAACCCCAGGAATTGCGAGCGATTAGCTCCTACTTCCTATGTGCAACATGGTGGCTTTTCTTAGCTTTTTTCATACCCAGGAGACTTCAGCTTAATGCAATGCTATTGAAGGAGCTTTCTAATCAGAGCAGTATCACCTTGACAGATAAAACAGACTAAATTATTGAACAAAACAACACCTTTTTGTAATGAGCCAACCCACTCTTCCTCAAGAGCCACACCCTCATAAGCTAACTGCCAATCAGAGTGTGACATCATGCGGAAGAGACTGTCTCCTAAAAAAGAACCCTCTGTAGTTTCTGCCTCATCTTTTGCGTTCTCATCTAGAAGGTTCTGATCAGACTTGCTACGAAACACATCTCGTTTGTTACTGAAATACAAAGGAAGTCATTTGAAATATGTGCATACTGCATTGTTGGAGTTTCAGAATTAATAAGTTATTCTACTTCTTCATTTGTTCTCAAACTCCTGCAGATTAGCAGGATGTAGTCCGGAGAATGGAATGCGTTGTGCCATGGTTTACAGCATTGCTGTGATATCTGCGTCTTTCGGCCTGACACATCCAACTTCAGCATGGCTGTGGGTCACTGACCCTATATGGGATGGGACAGCCAACTCCATCCAATAACCTCCTTAGTCGCCTTTTATGACATGCATGGAAGGTAAACAGTGTTGCTATTCTTTGCTCCCCTTTCGGGCCTAGGCAACACACGGGCGTGGTTTTTCTACTAATCTGCAGGAGTTTGAGAACAAATGTTGAAGCATTATAGGTTGAAATGTCATGAAACTGGTGACATATGGCATAGGTGAAGGTTGAAATGTCATGCAACTGGTAACATGACATATGCGAAGGTTAAAATGTCACGCAACTGGTGAAATGACATAGGCAAATAAATATTATTCCTGTATCTCTTTGTCATCCATTAGAGTTTATTTGATGGAACACAAAAATAAGAAATTGTGACGAAATGTGACAATGATTTTTTTCACAGGTGACAGGTTGTTAGTCTATGTCCCAGCATTCCTTGACATGCCTGGATAGAAGACAGTGGCTCTATTCTTTGCACCCTGAACTAAAAATCTAGGCCCTGGTTGCCATGCAGGTGTGAATTAATTGAAGAAAATATGTCATTATTTATGTCATTTTATCAGATGTCATTATTTATGATGTCATCATATGTCATTGTATCTGTTGACATCCATGATCACAATTGTAATATGTGAACGATCCATGATCACAAGTGTAATATGTGAACGATCCATGATCACAATTGTAATATGTGAACGATCCATGATCACAATTGTAATATGTGAACGATCCATGATCACAATTGTAATATGTGAACGAACAACTAATAATCAAACTTGTCATAAGTGATTAAATTACAAACAAGATACAAATGAGAATTATAAAATGCTACATCTATTCTATATTAATGTTTGGCTCAGAAACATGGACAATAAACAACTAGAAGACAGAATTGATGCCTTTGAGATGTGGATATTTAGAAGAATAGGGAGAACTTCATGGAAAGAGAACAAACAAAGATGTTCTAACAACACATCATACGAAGAAAGAATTATCAAAGGAAATAAAGAACAAACAAATAGAATATTTTGGACATATTAAAAGACATGACACCTAATAAAGTCGAGTGGAGGTAGAGGTAGGTTGAGATACAAGTTGGAGAATAACATCACGAAATTGACAGCTTACACTCTAGCAGAGTGCACCACCCAGACAAGAGACAGAGTATGTTAGAAGTCTGTTGCAGTCAACCTTCGCTGCAGATATGGAACGTAATGATGATAAAAAGTGCCTATTTTTTTGCTGTTTCCAATGAAGTGTAATGGAGTTGTAAGACCATTTCATTGCACTGAAAATGTTATCATTTTGTGTGTGTATTTATTTTCTGTTCGTATTTTTTACTTTGTTTGTTTCCCTGTTGGATTGCAACATATAAAAAGTTATAGTTCTTTTGGTTAGTATTTTTATTTCTCTATTACATTGGTTTTACTATTTGATAGTTAGATTATCTAGTAACAATATTACATTGGTTTTACTATTTGATAGGTATATTATATGGTAACAATATTACATTGGTTTTACTATTTGATAGGTATATTATCTGGTAACAATATTACATTGGTTTTACTATTTGATAGTTAGATTATCTAGTAACAATATTACATTGGTTTTACTATTTGATAGGTATATTATATGGTAACAATATTACATTGGTTTTACTATTTGATAGGTATATTATCTGGTAACAATATTACATTGGTTTTACTATTTGATAGTTAAATTATCTAGTAACAATATTACATTGGGTCTGTTGTAGTCTCATAATTTAAAAAAATCAGTTACAGCATAGATTAAATAAGATACACTATCGATGAACTACAGGAACTATCAGCATACAGATTCTTTGTTATTTGTTGAAAGAGATGAACTTCCTATCGGGATGTTCAGAGTGTACCCCAGCCAGTTCTGAAAATCACTATTCTCAACATCAAGATCCCTTACCTGGCATTAAGTATGGCTTCATACATGTGCAGCTGCTCCATAAAGCCAGTATTAGGATGTACACAATTCCTGCGTTCTTTCACAAAATTGAAGGCTTCTTCAACAGACCAGCGACGATCTTTCATTATAAATGCTATCACCTGCCGATAAAGAAAAATCAATCAAAAACTAGAACTATATGATGAAAATAATATCAAGCAGAAGTATCGCAACAATAAGGAACAAAAATAATCACAGAAATCACTGACTGAAGCAAAAGAAAATACAAATATTACATGGAGTCAAAGAACAGACACACATTTTTCACAAGACAACAGATCTTCAGCAGTTCAACAGAAAGCTACCATTTTTAGGTTCTATATAGGCTACTAGCACATCTCCACAAAATAAAAGTTGTTTAAAATGACCAATGTCCATGTCAAAAGGATCCCCAAACTCCAAAAAATATTATCTGCTGACATGTCAACTTTTGGACAAATTAAGGTCTAAACCCTGACCCCAGGAGATAGATCTGAAAGTGAAGCTGTGGGGCAATTGTGTGGGCCTTCTGCTGATGACTGAATTTATGGAAGTGACCCTCCTCACTGTATAGACTCTGAGCATAGGAAACTAATCGCAGAAGATGAAGAAGAAACAGTGGCATGCAATCATTGGGCTAGTAGGATTAGGTTAGTCCCCAGTCATTTTAGCTAAACTATTTAAGTCTAACTATGGGGGTACAAAGGGTCTCACATTTCTCTCATGTAGATCCAGGGTCTAGCAGATAAACCAAAATCCTAAAAGTACCTCCTCGTGGTGCATCCTGGAAACAGAAGTACAGCTGCTCTTGCTGTATTCCTGGCAAAAACTTTTAGGCTTGTGTCAGTGGATGTGAATCAATCAATCAATAAACCCATAACCCTTCAGGGTCGTAGGGGTACCAAATTGGATGCTTCAGCACACAGAGTCCTCCAGCGAATTCTATCCTCAGCGATGCGGATGAGTGTGGAAATATCTTGCCCTGTCCATTCCTTGATGTTGTCTGTCCATGTCTTTATTTGTCCTCCTCTGCTTCTTCCACCCTTGACAGTTCCCTGCAGTATTGTTTTTGACAAGGAATCGTGCCTGCATACATGTCCGAACCAAGCTAGTTTTCGTCGTTTCACTATTGAAAGCAATGGCTCCTGGACACCTGCACACATCTCTACTTTATTTCTTACGTACACATTGGTCTTTGTTCCCTATAGGAAATTCGTAGAATTCTTCTGTAGCATTTATACTCGAAAGCCTGTAATCTTCTCTCCATGTCCGCAGTGAGCGTCCAACTCTCACAACCATACAACACAACAGAAAGCACCAGCGACTTATACAGTTTGATTTTCACTCCAACACTGATGTTGCTTTTCCAAATCATAGCTAGCCTTGACAAAGACGCTAAAGCCATCTCCAGCCTTATTTTTAGTTCTGCTTTGCATTTACCATCGTTGCATATACTGGATCCGAGGTATTTGAAGGTATTCACCTTCTCATGTTTATGTCCATTCATCATGATATTAGTCTGGTTTTCTGTGTCTCTGCTGTTTACCAAGATTTTGCTCTTATCTGTATTGATTTTCATTCCGTACTTGCTGGTAACTTTTTCCAACTTTGATGTGAATTCTTGCAATGATTGTAGATGTGAATGCTATGAGACACCTACATACCTTGGAGTCACTTTTGACCCAAGACTTACATGGAAACAGCACATAGACAAGTGAGTGCCAAACAAAAGGTACAATGAGGACAGCACTCCTTAAAAAATTGGCTGGAACAGATTGGGGTGCAAATGGAAAAATTCTAAGTAGGGCATATACAGGTTATGTAAGACCAGCTTTGGAATATGGAATGTCAGCATGGGGGACTGCAGCCAAGAGTAACACTCAAAAGATCTCAAAGATACAAAACCGCAATCTCAGAATTATAACAGGAGGTATGAATACTACCCCAATCACAGAAATGGAAACATGCACAGGTTTGCCATCAATGGAAGAAAGAAGAAATGAAGAAATCCTCACACTGTATGCAAAGTTCAAATGTTTGGAGAGTCATCAAATGAACCAAAGACTAAGCAGACCTACAAAAGAGCGACTCAAAAGAGGTAGCTTTCTACACTCCGCTAAACAGCTCCAGAAATCACTCACAGATACAGACCTACAAAACCTAAAACCACTAAACACCTTTAACACATACCCAACATGGGACAGGAAAAACTTCCCAAGAATTATGGACAATATACCAAGCATTATTTCGAAAACAGAAACTACTATACAAGTACTAAAGGAGACAACTAAGAATCACATACAGAAAGCATACCCAAAGGATATATGGACACATGTATATACAGATGGATCAGCGAAAGAGGCAGTATTAGATGGAGGATCAGGAATATATATAGTAACACCAGATGGAAAAGAAATAGAGAAATCCATACCCACAGTCAAACATTCCACAAATTTCAAAGCAGAAATGGAAGCCATAATAGAGGCAGCCAAAATTCTCATGAATTGCTTGCCGAGTCACAACAGACATGTAGTATTTCTAACGGATGCAAAATCAGTATTGCAGGCATTGAAAGATCCAAAGAACACGAGCATGAATGAACTTACGGCCTGCTTACTACACCTCAGCAGTACCACCAAAGAAACAGTACTGCAGTGGATCCCAGGTCACTGTGGCATACCTGAAATAGGAAAAAGCTGATCTCCTGGCAAGGAAAGGGGGATCACTGGAACAAATAGAAAATGATAATACGTACTATGAAAGTAAGACCATGTTAAAAGCAGAATATAAGAAAAAGTGGAAGCAAATGCACCCAACTGCAGAACCAAATGACCCCTACCACCAAATGTCACGCAAGGAACAAACCATCATTTTCAGTATACGAACTGGTCACAACAGACTGAGAAGTCACATGTTCCGAAAGCTGAAGATTGGTGAGACAGACCTGTGCAACTGTGGACTGAGCCCAGAGACTGCAGAACACATTCTTCATGCCTGTCAACTCTACCAAGAAGAGAGGGAGAAAATATGGCCTACTGAGATGGCACTGCTTCCAGACTTGAGGGGTTCCATGGATGACCTGAAGCGAATCACACAATTCATTGAAGCTATTGGTGCTGTAACCTGATATCTGACTGAAGAAGAAGAAGAAGAAGATGTGAATGCTGTAGATGGAATGAGAATTGCCTGAAAAGAGACAGGAAATATCTGTGAAACCTCTATGCCATCACATTCAACATAACAGTCGACACACAGTGATGCAAGGCATCTGTGCATTCTGCTTCAGCACGCCTAAAAAGGAGAAACATTGGAGGGGTGACCAATGTCAGTGTCCCTTACATTCTGTGAGCTTATGAGTACACACAGAACTGGAAAAGGCAACAGACGCTGGAGGGCAGTGTAGTGCAAGTGAATCAATTTAGTGGCAATGAAGTTACAATAGTCCAGCACAAGACCGGCTGGCGGAAGTGCTATTCATGCTCGAGAACACACAGAAACCCACATGTCCACCAAAAATTACCCTTCAAAGTTGGAGTCATGACTTAGGTATTGGATATGCCAACTTGAACGCCAGTAAATCGTGGGTATGGAAAAAAAGCTTTGAATACAGCTCCCCACTGCACACAAAACGAGCACTGAACAAATATCAAGGAGTGCATTGTTCAGATGTCTGACCAAAGCAGTGTTCAGACTCGAACTCTGGACACTGCAGGCAACGTAGAATGGAGCGCATGTCTCTAATGACACTGCAAACAAAGTTCAATTTGACTGTCAGCCATTGCCCAACATGGCTCATACAGAGAGAATTTGGCTCAATACTCAAGGAATCCTCGTCCAAGATTCGTATGTTACCTACTTCTTTGGGTAGTATATACAATTGCAAACAGTAAAAATACACACACCGGGCCTGGAAATGGATTGGAATGTGTAATTAACACACTGTGCAATAGATTGACAATAGGCCATCTCAAGTGGACACGGTGAGTGCATGAGAAATGGACAGGTCAAATCCCAGATACCTGATGTGTTTGGCAAACAGCACCTCATCTAGGAAGGTGTATCAACCCTGCATCTAATTTGACTGTTGCCGTTACCCACAATGACTTATATGGAAGAAATTATGTCTGGGACGTAGAGACACAAAGGGTGGTAATTGAATAGTCTTCCTACATGAGGAATAGCTCACTGGCTGTGAAGCGCCTTGTCGGAGGAACGACAACAATGGGCGATTCAAGCAAACTATCAGCTCAACTCATGACATATACCCCTCTGAGTAGAAGACTCCTTCAATAGGCATTGCTCTAGGCTGAAAGCTGAAGCCATCCAGGTATGAAATAAAACTGAGAAACATCCCCACTGCAAATAGGAAGTAAGAGCTAATTGCTCACAATTCCTGGGATTCGAGAAGCTGTATTATCACAAAAATATATCTTACAACTCACCGTTGATGCTGAGCGACTCACTCCCATCTTACAGTGAACTAGCACTTTTGATTTGTGACTCCTGCATAAATAAATTGTAATAACAGGATGTTATCTCCTGAACACATTAATCTGTGTCTTGGTTTGAAGCTCAGCTAACTGAACACATTAATCTGTGTCTTGGTTTATAGCTTAGCTAACTGTGATTTCAGATCCCATCAGAATGTGGAAAAATCTTAAAAATAAATGTATGTGTACTAACCTAGATACGTGTCTGTATGTTGAATTTATCACTGAGGGTAAATGTCTGTATGTTGAATTTATCACTGAGGTAAATGTCTGTATGTTGAATTTATCACTGAGGTAAATGTCTGTATGTTGAATTTATCACTGAGGTAAATGTCTGTATGTTGAATTTATCACTGAGGTAAATGTCTGTATGTTGAATTTATCACTGAGGTAAATGTCTGTATGTTGAATTTATCACTGAGGTAAATGTCTGTATGTTGAATTTATCACTGAGGTAAATGTCTGTATGTTGAATTTATCACTGAGGTAAATGTCTGTATGTTGAATTTATCACTGAGGTAAATGTCTGTATGTTGAATTTATCATGGATCTCAATTTTTACAGTATCATCAATCTTTCATGACTTAGATAAAGTAAGTATACTGATCTAAGATAAAGTATACTAAAGAAGAAGTATACTGATCTCAACTTAAGAAATTCAATTTTCATTACAAACATGTGTACTGATTTAGATGAACTCTAATGTATTGACCTAGATGATGATGATGATGAAATAATTCCCTTAGCTGTAAGCAGGAAGCTCTTGACACATGATGATGATGAAATAATTCCTTTAGTTGTGAGCAGCTAGCTCTTGACACATGATGATGATGAAATAATTCATTTAGTTGTGAGCAGGAAGCTCTTGACACATGATGATGATGAAATAATTCCTTTTGTTGTGAGCAGCTAGCTCTTGACACATGATGATGATGACACATCTAGCACTCTCCGTAACCTAGGAGACAGAAATGGTATATCTAGCACTCTCCGTAACCTAGGAGACAGAAATGGTACATCTAGAATTCTCCGTAACCTAGGAGACAGAGATGGCACATCTAGTGCTCTTCACAACCTGGGAGAGAGATGGCACATCTAGCGCTCTTCACAACCTGGGAGACAGAAATGGCACATCTAGCACTCTTCACAACCTGGGAGACAGAGATGGCACATCTAGCGCTCTTAACAACCTGGGAGACATAGATGGCACATCTAGCGCTCTTCACAACCTGGGAGAGAGATGGCACATCTAGTGCTCTTCACAACCTGGGAGAGAGATGGCACATCTAGCGCTCTTCACAACCTAAGAGAGAGAGATGGCACATCTAGTGCTCTTCACAACCTAGGAGACAGAGATGGCACATCTAGCACTCTTCACAACCTGGGAGAGAGATGGCACATCTAGCGCTCTTCACAACCTGGGAGAGATGGCACATCTAGTGCTCTTCACAATCTGGGAGAGAGATGGGACATCTAGCGCTCTTCACAACCTAGGAGAGAGATGGCACATCTAGTGCTCTTCACAACCTGGGAGAGAGATGGCACATCTAGCGTTCTCCACAACCTGGGAGAGAGATGGCACATCTAGCGCTCTTCACAACCTAGGAGAGAGAGATGGCACATCTAGTGCTCTTCACAACCTAGGAGAGAGAGATGGCACATCTAGCACTCTTCACAACCTGGGAGAGAGATGGCAGATCTAGCGCTCTTCACAACCTGGGAGAGATGGCACATCTAGCGCTCTTCACAACCTAGGAGAGAGATGGCACATCTAGCGCTCTTCACAATCTGGGAGAGAGATGGGACATCTAGCGCTCTTCACAACCTGGGAGAGAGATGGCACATCTAGCGCTCTTCACAACCTGGGAGAGAGATGGCACATCTAGCGCTCTTCACAACCTGGGAGAGATGGCACATCTAGCGCTCTTCACAACCTAGGAGAGAGAGATGGCACATCTAGTGCTCTTCACAACCTAGGAGACAGAGATGGCACATCTAGCACTCTTCACAACCTGGGAGAGAGATGGCAGATCTAGCGCTCTTCACAACCTGGGAGAGATGGCACATCTAGCGCTCTTCACAACCTAGGAGAGAGAGATGGCACATCTAGCGCTCTTCACAACCTGGGAGAGAGATGGCACATCTAGCGCTCTTCACAACCTGGGAGAGATGGCACATCTAGCGCTCTTCACAACCTAGGAGAGAGAGATGGCACATCTAGTGCTCTTCACAACCTGGGAGAGAGATGGCACATCTAGCGCTCTTCACAACCTGGGAGAGAGATGGCACATCTAGCGCTCTTCACAACCTGGGAGAGAGATGGCACATCTAGCGCTCTTCACAACCTGGGAGAGATGGCACATCTAGCGCTCTTCACAACCTAGGAGAGAGAGATGGCACATCTAGTGCTCTTCACAACCTAGGAGACAGAGATGGCACATCTAGCACTCTTCACAACCTGGGAGAGAGATGGCACATCTAGCGCTCTTCACAACCTGGGAGAGAGATGGCACATCTAGCGCTCTTCACAACCTGGGAGAGATGGCACATCTAGCGCTTTTCACAACCTAGGAGAGAGTATGGCACATCTAGTGCTCTTCACAACCTAGGAGACAGAGATGGCACATCTAGCACTCTTCACAACCTGGGAGAGAGATGGCACATCTAGCGCTCTTCACAACCTGGGAGAGAGATGGCACATCTAGCGTTCTCCACAACCTGGGAGAGAGATGGCACATCTAGCGCTCTTCACAACCTAGGAGAGAGAGATGGCACATCTAGCGCTCTTCACAACCTGGGAGAGAGATGGCACATCTAGCGCTCTTCACAACCTGGGAGAGAGATGGCACATCTAGCGTTCTCCACAACCTGGGAGAGAGATGGCACATCTAGCGCTCTTCACAACCTAGGAGAGAGAGATGGCACATCTAGCGCTCTTCACAACCTGGGAGAGAGATGGCACATCTAGCGCTCTTCACAACCTGGGAGAGAGATGGCACATCTAGCGCTCTTCACAATCTGGGAGAGAGATGGCACATCTAGCGCTCTTCACAACCTGGGAGAGAGATGGCACATCTAGCGCTCTTCACAACCTAGGAGAGAGAGATGGCACATCTAGCGCTCTTCACAACCTGGGAGAGAGATGGCACATCTAGCGCTCTTCACAACCTAGGAGAGAGAGATGGCACATCTAGCGCTCTTCACAACCTGGGAGAGAGATGGCACATCTAGCGCTCTTCACAACCTGGGAGAGAGATGGCACATCTAGCGCTCTTCACAACCTGGGAGAGATGGCACATCTAGCGCTCTTCACAACCTAGGAGAGAGAGATGGCACATCTAGCACTCTTCACAACCTGGGAGAGAGATGGCAGATCTAGCGCTCTTCACAACCTGGGAGAGATGGCACATCTAGCGCTCTTCACAACCTGGGAGAGAGATGGCACATCTAGCGCTCTTCACAACCTGGGAGAGATGGCACATCTAGCGCTCTTCACAACCTGGGAGAGATGGCACATCTAGCGCTCTTCACAACCTAGGAGAGAGAGATGGCACATCTAGCGCTCTTCACAACCTGGGAGAGAGATGGCACATCTAGCGCTCTTCACAACCTGGGAGAGAGATGGCACATCTAGAGCTCTTCACAACCTGGGAGAGAGATGGCACATCTAGCGCTCTTCACAACCTGGGAGAGATGGCACATCTAGCGCTCTTCACAACCTAGGAGAGATGGCACATCTAGCGCTCTTCACAACCTAGGAGAGAGAGATGGCACATCTAGCACTCTTCACAACCTGGGAGAGAGATGGCAGATCTAGCGCTCTTCACAACCTGGGAGAGATGGCACATCTAGCGCTCTTCACAACCTAGGAGAGAGATGGCACATCTAGCGCTCTTCACAACCTGGGAGAGAGATGGCACATCTAGCGCTCTTCACAACCTGGGAGAGAGATGGCACATCTAGTGCTCTTCACAACCTGGGAGAGAGATGGCACATCTAGCACTCTTCACAACCTGGGAGAGAGATGGCACATCTAGTGCTCTTCACAACCTGGGAGAGAGATGGCACATCTAGTGCTCTTCACAACCTGGGAGAGAGATGGCACATCTAGTGCTCTTCACAACCTGGGAGAGAGATGGCACATCTAGCGCTCTTCACAACCTGGGAGAGAGAGATGGCACATCTAGTGCTCTTCACAACCTAGGAGAGAGAGATGGCACATCTAGTGCTCTTCACAACCTGGGAGAGAGATGGCACATCTAGTGCTCTTCACAACCTGGGAGAGAGATGGCACATCTAGCGCTCTTCACAACCTGGGAGAGAGATGGCACATCTAGTGCTCTTCACAACCTGGGAGAGAGATGGCACATCTAGCGCTCTTCACAACCTGGGAGAGAGATGGCACATCTAGCGCTCTTCACAACCTGGGAGAGATGGCACATCTAGCACTCTTCACAACCTAGGAGAGAGAGATGGCACATCTAGTGCTCTTCACAACCTAGGAGACAGAGATGGCACATCTAGCACTCTTCACAACCTGGGAGAGAGATGGCACATCTAGCGCTCTTCACAACCTGGGAGAGAGATGGCACATCTAGCGCTCTTCACAACCTGGGAGAGATGGCACATCTAGCGCTCTTCACAACCTGGGAGAGAGATGGCACATCTAGCGCTCTTCACAACCTGGGAGAGAGATGGCACATCTAGCGCTCTTCACAACCTGGGAGAGATGGCACATCTAGCGCTCTTCACAACCTGAGAGAGATGGCACATCTAGTGCTCTTCACAACCTAGGAGACAGAGATGGCACATCTAGCACTCTTCACAACCTGGGAGAGAGATGGCACATCTAGCGCTCTTCACAACCTGAGAGAGATGGCACATCTAGTGCTCTTCACAACCTAGGAGACAGAGATGGCACATCTAGCACTCTTCACAACCTAGGAGAGAGATGGCACATCTAGCGCTCTTCACAACCTGAGAGAGATGGCACATCTAGTGCTCTTCACAACCTAGGAGACAGAGATGGCACATCTAGCACTCTTCACAACCTAGGAGAGAGATGGCACATCTAGCGCTCTTCACAACCTGGGAGAGAGATGGCACATCTAGCGCTCTCCACAACCTGGGAATCTTCCCCAAAATGACAAAAGACGCTGAAATTTGTGGAGAAATACGATCACCTATGCCACCACCTGGCATGGCACGGTGATTCACAGATATGTGCTGCTGTGTCCTAGAAATTACTTAATGCAAAGCTTATGTGCATTGACATACCTTAACTATTGATCAACTTAATCTAAGGTGTAAATGTACAGACCTAGCTAAATCTAAGGTGTAAATGTACAGACCTAGCTAAATCTAAGGTGTAAATGTACAGACCTAGCTTTAGAGATGAACCTATAGGTCTTCTCCCAGCTCGTGAGAAGGTCTGAGCTCTCCTCATCTGTGATTCGGACACTGAAGTAGTGAAACCGTCCCTCAAAGAAGTTGTCAATCTCTTTAGTTACATTCAGAATGTATCCAATGCTGAAACAACCAAAAAACAAAGTGGATGATGATGATGTGAACTTAGTTTAAAAGTATTAAAGAATAAAAGTACTAGAGTTAAAATTATTAAAGAGTTGAAAGTATTAGAGTTAAAAGTACTAAAGAGTTAAAAGTATTAGAATTAAAATGAATAAAGAGTTAAAATTATTAAAGATTTGAAAGTATTATTGAGCTAAAAGTATTAAAGAGTTAATAGCATTAATAATTTACTAACCAATCTAAACAGCCATTAAATTTTCATTTATAGAACCTTGGTGACCAATTTCGACGGCTGTCGAAAACAGACATATTACACTAACTGAATTAGACATATTACACTAACTGAATTAGACATATTACACTAACTGAATTAGACATATTACACTAACTGAATTAGACATATTACACTAACTGAATTAGACATATTACACTAACTGAATTAGACATATTACACTAACTGAATTAGACATATACCGCCAAAGACGGATGTGTTGGGCGTTGCACAAATAAAATTTCCATTCTCTGGACTACATTCAACTGGAAATCTTGTAGGATCATTGTCCTGTTACAAGAGAAATCCAGTGGGAGTTTGAGAATGAACGCTGAAGAAGAAGAAGAATTAGACATATTACACTAAGTGAATTAGACATATTACACTAACTGAATTAGACATATTACACTAAGTGAATTAGACATATTACACTAACTGAATTAGACATTATACTAACTGAATTAGACGTATTACACTAACTGAATTAGACGTATTACACTAACTGAATTAGACGTATTACACTAACTGAATTAGACATTACACTAACTGAATGACATATTTACCCTTTCTCCAGCAGCTCGTCTAAGTTGGAGGCATTCCACTCTGATCCTAAATACAGAAATTCTAAAATTTCTGATGGTTCATCCATCTGCCCCAAAATTCGCATCATCTCCTCATCAAAGTAACTCTTAAACTCAGCGAGGGATATGTTCATTTTCTCCTCAACTGCTTTCCTCAGCTGGTGAACAAACACAAGGCAGTGGCCAATAATGGACAGTGATACATTACAAAAATGCTGAATGTTAATTTAGCCCTTATTTTTCAACAAAACACAATATTTCGGATATCACTTTTCATCCAGAGAGTAGGCAGCAACTTTCCAAGACCCTCCATCCTAAAACTGAACAGATTACAGCAAACTTCCATCGTTAGACTCGCTCAGGACACTTTAGACTACAAGCACATCTTCACAAAAAAAGGTTATCTAAAATGATCAATGTCCATGTAAAAAGGCCCCCCCCCCAGACTATAGAACACATTCTGAAGACATGTCCATTTTTTGATGACTTTAAGACTAAAGCCTGGCCCTAAGAGATGAAGCTGTGAGGTAAGGTGACTATCCTGCTTGTATAGACTTCTGAGCATAGAAATCTGATTGCAGAAGAAGGATACCGCTGTTCATGACAGAGCTGGTATCCCTAGAATTGTCACTGTCTGTGACAGAACTGGTATCCCTAGCATTGCCACTGTGACAGAGCTTGTATCCCTAGCATTGCCACTGACTGTGACAGCTGGTTTCCCTAGCATTGCTACTATCTGTGACAGTGCTTGTATCACTAGCATTGTCACTGTGAGAGCTTGTATCACTAGCATTGTCACTGTCTGTGACAGAGCTGGTATCCCTAGCATTGTCACTGTCTGCTACAGAGCTGGTATTCCTAGCATTGCCATTGTCTGTGACAGAGCTGGTATCCCTAGCATTGTCACTGTCTGCTACAGAGCTGGTATTCCTAGCATTGCCATTGTCTGTGACAGAGATGGTATCCAAAGCATTGTCACTGTCTGTGACAGAGCTGGTATCCCTAGCATTGCCACTGTCTGCTACAGAGCTGGTATCCCTAACATTGTCACTGCTACAGAGATGGTATCCCTAGCATTGTCACTGTCTGTGACAGAGCTGGTATCCCTAGCATTGCCACTGTCTGCTACAGAGCTGGTATCCCTAGCATTGTCACTGCTACAGAGATGGTATCCCTAGCAATGTCACTGTCTGTGACAGAGCTGATATCCTTAGCATTGTCACTGTCTGTGACAGAGATGGTATCCCTAGCATTGTCACGGTCTGCTACAGAGCTGGTATTCCTAGCATTGCCATTGTCTGTGACAGAGATGGTATCCAAAGCATTGTCACTGTCTGTGACAGAGATGGTATCCCTAGCATTGTCACTGTCTGTGACAGAGATGGTATCCCTAGCATTGTCACTGTCTGCTACAGAGCTGGTATCCCTAGCATTGTCACTGTTTGCTACAGAGCTGGTATCCCTAGCATTGTCACTGTCTGCTACAGAGCTGGTATCCCTAGCATTGTCACTGTCTGCTACAGAGCTGGTATCCCTAGCATTACCATTGTCTGTGACAGAGCTGGTATTCCTAGCATTGCCATTGTCTGTGACAGAGATGGTATCCAAAGCATTGTCACTGTCTGTGACAGAGATGGTATCCCTAACATTGTCACTGTCTGTGACAGAGATGGTATCCCTAGCATTGTCACTGTCTGCTACAGAGCTGGTATCCCTAGCATTGCCACTACTCTGATATAGTGAGATTCATTGGGCATGTGTAATTTCATAAATATTTCCTATGAGCATTTTAATTCTACACTGTCGGTTTGTTAGACAAGGTCACAATGTTGTTTCAGAGTCTCCGAATGGTTAAACCATGTTCTAGTCTATCACATTCAGAAAAGAAATACATATTCCATTTTAAGAAACACTGAACTTTACTACATTTTCAGTAAGCAGGGATAGGAAACTGTCATTCTGTGCCATAACTAGAAACATCTTGATGTCAAATTGAGAAGTAAGCTGCGTACCCCACTACTACATGAGAATGGAAATAGAAGCGGTGACAGCAGCTCTCACTTGGCTGGCGACGCAACCACCAACAGACTCAGTGATTCAATCGAAATCTCAAAGTATGCTGCACAAGATAGAAAAGTGTATGATCAGAACTGAATGGGCCACTCTGCTCAACAAGGGGCAGAGCATTATTACATGGATCTACTGTCTAGGTTATGCTGGGGTTAGGGAAAATGAAAGAGTCAACGTGTTGGCTAGATTGAAGAGACAGGACTGAATTGATTAGAACAGTCATGGATATCCTACGAGAAGACGAGGAGGAAGTCGAACGAGACAATGTACATATTCAGAGAATGGTAGAAATGAGAGTGACTAGAGACGATGGTAAAAAGTGCTCTTTCTCCGGAAAGATCAGAAGAACGCATAATGAGCAACTGACTGGGACACTGAGCTTATACACTTTTAGATGGCTGATGGAACGGAAAGCAGAGCATATATGGGAATGCCCCCAGTGCTGTGACGCTTGTTACTAATCAAGAATCACAATTTTCGCTGTCCTTTCTACTGCTTGTTAAACCCCCAATGCAAGAGACATGTCTAACCCTAACTCAACATTCCATTGCAAGATTGTTTCAGACAAGGAGTCATGTCTGATAAGATGTCCAAACTTTATTATCTTATCTGTGTTTAACTGTTGATATCAGTGATTCCTGGAATCTTGTCAACATGTTTACATTATTTGTGACATTATCTTGTTCAAGTAAGAAGTCACTCTATAGTCTGTACAAAAAACAACAACTGTCAATACTGTATGTTTCCCATTAGTGAATGTGGGCGTTTGAGGGAGATGGTGCTTGTGGCTGTGTGATAAAGGCTGCATGCAATGTTGTTGCCATGTCACGTACAGGGTGAGATTCGTAAATCTATAGTCCGACAGCAAAAAAATCAAGTCCTTACCAGGAATTTTGTTTTGTTTCATTGTGAATTCATGTTATCTAGTCAGGTTGTGTGATACCATGATGCTGGCGCGTCTCCCGGCTTGGTATCTGTGACTTCAGCACCTATGCTTCTTGTGCAAGTCTGGGTCTTGCTTGATGAAAGGGATCGCCCGACCAATCTTAATTTCCAGCCTTTGTTGGCTGGACTAAGTCCTTGTTGGCTGGATTAAGTCCCATCTTTACTTCAAAGAGTTGGCCTCGATGGGAACCAGAAATCAAACCCTGGACTTCACGGATGTGAGACCAACATTCTTAACCTCTAGGCCATGCGGTATAGACTCTAAAGATAAGATTAACTAAATCACAACTATTCCTTGTCAACTTACCATTACAGACGTGGCTTCATCAAGGTCCACAGTCATCATAACTTCCTTCAGTGTCTGACTGATGGTCAATTTAATTCTTTCGTCAGCGCTGCAACCAGAGAATGTCAATCAAATAAAAGCTATACATGTTTCTCTTCTTATTTTCGAACCCCAGGAATTGCAAGCAATTAGCTGTTACTTCCTATGTTCAGTGGGGAGGTTTCTCTGAGCTTTCTTTCATATCCAGGAGGCTTCTGCTTTTAGCTTAGTGGAGCACGCTGAAGTCAGATGTGTCAGGCCAAAAGGCGCAGATATCGCAGCAATGTTGTAAACCATGACACAACGCATTCCGTTCTCCAGACTACATCCTGCTAATCTGCAGGAGTTTGAGAACAAACACAGAAGCTTAGTGGAATTCCTATTGAAGGAGCCTTCTATTCAGGGGGTATATATCATGAGATGAGCTGATAGTTTGCCTGGGTCACCCATTGCTTGTCTTTTCTCCGACAAGGCGTGTCTCAGCCAGCGAGCTATTCTTCATGTAAGAAGACCATTCCATTACCACCAGGCTAAACACGCCGGGTGTCTGGGATTTGACCTGATTCTCATACACTCGTCTTGTCCGCTTGAGATGGCCTTCTAATCCATCACCAGTCGCAGTCTGTGTATTTTGACTCTTTGCCATTGCGTATATTACCCAAGGACTAGGTAATATACAAATCTCAAATGAGGGGCTTTTTTTTTTTGGGCCCTTGGGTACTGAACCCAATTCTCTCTGTATGAGCTGTGTCAGGCAGCGGCCAACAATCGAGTTGGGCTTGGTTTGCAGTGTCATTAGAGACTTGTGCCTTCCTCTGCATTGTCCACAGCGCCCAGAGCTCGAGTCTCAACACTACTTGGGCCAGACATTTGAACAATGCACTTCCCAACATTTGTTCCATGCTTGTCCTGTGTGGGGGAGCTGTATTCAAAGCTTTTTTTTTCACACCCAGGAGTGCATGATCCAATACTGGAGTCATGACTCCTACTTTGAATGGGGTCAATTGTGATGGGAGATGTGGGGTCAATTGTGATGGGAGATGTGGGGTCAATTGTGATGGGAGATGTGGGCTTCTGCGTGTTCTTGAGCATGAACAACACTTTCGCCACAAAAAGTGGAAAAAATGAATTTGTAAAACTGATTACAATTTTAAAATGGTTAAAATTAAACTGTAAAACTGGTTAAAGTTAAACTGTAAAACTGGTTAAAATTAAACTGCAATTCTGGTTAAAATTGGCATCAATATACATAGCGTTACATGATATTCAGCCCACTTCAACCTTTAGCTCACCATGAGCGGAAATATTCCCCAAAAATGGCCGTATTATTTAGTGCTACTGACGGCTTTATTCCCCAATTGCTATGACCATTTTTTGACAAAATTAAAATCATACATACGGTAATATTATGTGACAGAAATCTATGAATCATTGTAGCAGTTGTTTTGAACTTTCATTTACCAGCAAGATATGTGACTTTATGGATGTTTATCATAGAAATAATTATAAAAATCTGGAAACATCCGGTGTAGAATCCATCTACGGGTTTTATGACCGGTTGTCAATATCTATAATTGATGTACAATCATTATAGATAGTGACATAGCCCTAGATATCATTAGATATAGTCCTAGATATCATTAGATATAGTCCTAGATATCAGTAGATATAGTCCTAGATATCATTAGATATAGTCCTAGATATCAGTAGATATAGGCCAAGTATCACGTTGGTTTCGTTATATGACATTGAACAGACTGACGGAACTAATAGACTGATTTTACCGATCAAGACTAGATCTATGTTTTTGGACACGATAAGTTACTTTTATAGATATTTTATTGTAGCTATATTTAGTTCACCAGCGATATTATGTTATTTTTGTCAGGAAACTACACAAATACAATAGATTGAGTGGTGTTAGTGTGTAAAACTGATGTTTTCAGGGTTGCCATGTCGGCAAATAAAGTTGCTCAATTTTCTGAAAACATTTGTGTGATTTGATTTTGATGTTTATTTGTTTTACATCTCTTGTATCATACATCTCACATCTCTTGTATCATACATCTCACATCTCTTGTATCATACATCTCACATATCTTGTATCATACATATACAAACAAAACTTAGGCATATATATGCAGTATTCAGTTCTTTATTTAGATGTGCAAAAAATATTTTAATATCTCTAATAACAAAAAACTTATTACGTTTTCCAAATACCCACGTGTGGCTGTTTTTTGCGGGGAAAAACGGTCTTCATCATATGCTCATACCTCTAGTATGACACACACAGAAAAACAAATAACACACATATTTGCAGTATGCAATGCTTTATTGAAATGAGCACAGATTTTTTTTTAAATCTCTAAAAACAAAAGTTTTTGCGGTTTCCAAACACTCACCAAAAAAAAAAAACCCCTAAAATTTTCAACAAAAAAAAAAGAAGATTCTGGTGGCAGGAGACAAATAATGTAATTTTAATCCGACTGTGCTAAAGGTTAACTTGCATATCTTGTCACTATGCCACACTGCCTCCTGAATCAGGATTGAACCTGAGACTTGATGTTAGCAGTAAGAAATATCATTCTAATATAAAGAATATATATTTTAAAAATAGAACAAATCACAATACAACATAAACACAATACAACATAAACACAATACAACATACTCGTTTGATTTGATTGACAGACTTGATGGGGCAAACACCTCTAATCCTTCCACATTCCTGAAATAAATAAGACAAACAATAAACTTAGTGCCATAGTTGTGCCATCATTAAGGGGGGGGGGGGGTGGGGTGTTAATCATCTAAAGAAAGGAGGAGAGGGGGAAAAAGGTAATTCTCCCATTCTTGTGCAATTCCTTTGTGTTTCTGGAAATAACATTTTTTGGAGGAAATATTTTATAGGTGAGAAGAATATGCTTAGTCTTTTGACTAAATTTCTAGTACTAAATGTAATGATCTTATTTCATAAGGAGGAGGGGATGGGGGTGTTCAAGGCAATGAAAACATGGATAGATTGGCAGGTTCTACCACTGTATCAAGTTACAGGACAATGGACAGCACAGACATAGTGAACTATGTAAGAGAAACTGCACGATTAAACGATGGGCCACCAAAATAAAAGAGGCGACAAATTTCACAATATACTCAGCACACATAAAAGCCATCTCTAGAAAACTCTTCTACCCCTAAAGTGGAAAGGTAACAAAGGGTTTAGTGAATCGATAGATAAATAGATAGGTAGATAGATAGATATAGATGATTAGTTTTTTTATGTTCAAAATAGAGAAGCTGGGTCTTGAAATGTAATGTGGCCAAAAATGAACATTTTGGAACTGCCAGTTATCATGTAAATATGGATGTACTCATGGGGAGATTGGAACATCTATAGATGTACTCATGGGGAGATTGGAACATCTATAGATGTACTCATGGGGAAATTGGAACATCTATAGATGTACTCATGGGGAGATTGGAACATCTATAGATGTACTCATGGGGAGATTGGAATTTCTATAGATGTATTCATGAGGAGATTCTTGATTCTAAACTGGCCTCACAGCACATGGGGCTTTCCCATAAGTGCTGCGCTCTCTGTTCTAGCAGCCGTCTGACTCGATGGTGTTTCGAGTCTAATGCCGCCGAAACAGACGTTGACATTAGGGCATAGGAGATCGGGGCATCTATAGATGTACTCATGGTGAGATTGGAGCACCTGTAGATTTACACATGAGGAGATCGGAGTACCTATATGAATGTACTCACTGTGAGATGGGAGCACCTATAGATTTACACATGAGGAGATCGGAGTACCTATATGAATGTACTCACTGTGATATTGGAGCAGCTATAGATGTACTCATGGTGAGGTCAGAGCACATATGGATGATGTGTTCTGTGTTCTGTTTGCAATGGTGATCTCTCATAATTAGTTGAATTAACTATAATTATCTGTGACAATGGACTAGGCACTTGATGATGATAAAATACGTTTGCCACATACCACAGACTGATACGAGCAGAGTCTCTACGGTCCACACGAGATTTGTAATACCCAACCCACGTGTGTGTCAGTCCATCAGGTATGTTTCTCATGTCATCAGCAGTGTGTTGGACTTTGACCAGGCTCTGTATGGCTGACCTGAAAGAAAACAATTGTATGCCACTGATACAAAAGTATACATTTGAAATAATGAATTATGGGATATGTCATTTATATTTTCATGATGAATTATGGGATATGTCATTAATATTTCCATGATTAAATATGGGATATGTCATTCATATTTTCATGATGAATTATGGGATATGTCATTTATATTTTCATGAACAAAAGAAGAGAGAAAGCTTACTGCGTGTGAAATGAGATGTCTAAGAAAAGCAGCAAACAGAACAAGAAGAGATCATGTGAGAAATGAGAAGATTACAAGAACTATTGGAACAACATCAGTGGTCAAACATATTGGAAGCCAGAGTGAAATGGTTCGGCCACTTAATGAGAATGAACCATTATTGGCTGGCGATAAGAGCATAGAATATGATTATTGAAACAGCAAGATACAGAGGAAGACCAAGAAGAAGGTGGATTGATGGAATTACCAACACTCTGAGATGTCAAAAATATTAATATATATCAAGCTACCAAACATGCCATAGCCCAAAAACCGATTGTCATTAAATCCTGCGACGCCTTAAAGCACAAGCAAAGAAAAGACAAAAGACAGATAAAAGATTTTATATTTTTAAAGTTTGTAATAATGATGATGATGAAAACTGATGATGTAGATGTGAGATTTTAAGGAAGATAATATATGTGAAAAAAAGTATACGACAGCAAACGGGATTTGAACCAGGTCCATTAAGATGGCACATATTCACCTCGCAACTTGACTAATTAAACAAATCTGCATTCCTAAAAAAAGATGTGACTAGTCGAGACTTTCTTCCCAAGCTACTATGATGAAACAGTCGATCGATACATAAATAACAACAACACACACACTGCACAGGCATGTAAATTCCTTGAGAACAACAAACATTTAACATTAATACGTGCCAGCAGGCAGTACTACAAGGAGAAATTAGGCTTGTAAACATAAATAACATAAACAGAAAAAAAGTTGCTTCAGATGTAATATGGGGAAATGAGTAAAGCATTGAAGATTAATTATTATAGAATAAAAACATAAGTTCCCTCAAGTTGTGAGGCGAATAGGTGCCATCTCAGCAGATCTGGTTAAAGCCTCATTTACTGCCATGTTTTTAAATTATTTTTTGAGGATTAATTTTATGAGGATTAATTATTATAAAATAAAAACATAAAAAT